>OY744602.1:34793220-34853220 GCA_963556255.1 Allolobophora icterica
CTCTTTTACTATCTGTGTCTCTGTTTCTTTGTCTGCTTCGACCTATATTTCTCACTGTGTAGGCTTCTATATATTCATATTTAAATATTCACTCCCTTCCTCGTCTTCTACACTACCATGTGCACTGGATCTCCGTCTCCGTCTCTTTGCACTGCCACTGCATCTCCATCTCAGTCTATCTGCACCGCCACTGGATCCGCATGTCCGTCTCTCTGCAGTCTTCACTGCCACTGGTTCTATACCTCCATCTCTCTGCGCTGCCTCTTGTTCTCCATCTCCGTCTCTGTGCCCTATCACTGTTTCTCTGTCTCCGTCTCTCTGCACTGCCACTGGTTCTCCATCTTCGTCTCTCTGCACTGTCAATGGATATTCGTCTACTTCTCTCTGCACTGCCAGTGGATCTGTGTGTCCGCCTCTCTGCACTGCCACTGGATCTCCGTGTCCATCGCCCTATCTCAGTCTCTTTCTCTTTCTCTGGTTTTTTTCTGTGCTTCCCTAATGAGGGGGTGTCTTATTCTGTATCTTTCTGTCTCTGTCTCTGTCTGTCTCTCTCTATATCTCTGTCTCTGTCTCAACTCTGTCTCTGTCTCTGTCTGTATGTCTGTCTGTCTGTCTGTCTCTCTCTCTCTCAGTTTTATAGAACATTCTGGAGATAATGTTTTTGTCATTTTTCTCAAGTAATGTAAGTTTATGTGCCCGTAGTCGTAGATTATGAGGGATGTTGCGATCAGCTGGATAATAAGTTTGTAGAACATGGCCAGGGTCTGTTATAACTACCTTGAAGAGGCTCTCATCAGCTTACCTTGCTAATTCAGCCGCATTTACATGTAGAAAGGAAGGGAAATAGTAGGTGAGAACGGCACATTTTTCTCGGTAGTTTCTTAACTATCTTCCTGTCCCACACTCAGGCTGGAGAAACGAACATCAGAGAAGCGGTGGTAGCCATTGCTATTTCTTGCAAAACATTAGGTGGAAAGCCATGGGATCAGAGGACTCGAGGCGCATGGAGTGATGATGAAGAGGTTGAGCGGACATTGCTAAGATGAATTTTCATTCTAAGGTCGGAGCAGATTGTGACGCCTAGGATCCGCAGAGAAGAGACACGGATTGCTCCCGGAATGACTGGGGGATACGGGGGAGGTATACATTCCTTCTATAGCAGAAAGTATTCTAGAAATTATTATATTATTATATTTCGACCACATGCAATGTTTTCTCAAACGCTAATTGATACCGATTTTTCAGAATACGTAGCCTAATATGTTACATATAATCGTTATTTAAATTTATAAAAAATGCACGTCTGCTAAGTCTGATTTAAGTTATTATCATTATTATTACAAACACTTTTAACGCGCGCAAAGTCACACAGAAATGCGAATCTGAGGCGCGGTTATAATCAATTAGAGCAATTAGATATCCACATGTTTGAAAGCCAGTGAGAAGTAATGAGTTTTGAGGCGTTTCTTGAAGGAAGAATAAGAGGTCGAGCAACGGATAAACATTGGTAATCGGTTCCATTCCTTGGGGGCTGCAACACGAAAATGCACAAGAGCCCATGGCAGTGCTGCATCTAGGCTCAACCAAAAGACCCATAACCGAAGACCGTAGACTGCGTGGCGGAATGTAAAGGAGAGAGTAGTGGTTGAAGGTATGTAGGAGTGCACATTGTGAGGGTTTTAAATGTCAAGCAGGCCAGTTAAAATCTAATTCTGAATTTTACAGGAAGGCAATGCAGCTGATGGAACAGAGTTAATGAGTTTGAACGAGAAGATGCACGCAACACCACGCGAGCCAGAGAATTTTGGATGCATTGAAGCCTGTTGACTTGAAGATCTGACATGCCTGCAAACACAGAGTTGGCATAATCGTGGCGAGGGGCAGACAACAGAACAGGCTATGGTCTGTGACATGTCTTTGGTAAGAGCAGACCTTATGTGACGAATTGCCCTGATATGATAGAAACAAGATTTGCAAAGGTCTGTTATGTGAGATTGGAATGTGAGATTACTGTCCAAAGTGACCCCAAGTGTTTTGATAGTCCTTGATACTGGAACGACACTGCCAGCAAGGTCAACGCCAGAATGAGAAGGGAAAGACCGGAGTCGCTGGCGTGAGCCAAACATGATTGCTTCAGATTTATCTGGGTTTATAGCAAGACCATTGAAGCAGAACCAAGCATGCACTGAAGAGAGGCACTCTTCTAGTGTTACTTTACCGGACTGATCCGTTGGCGACAGAGCGATAAAAAGCTGAGTGTCATGAAATTATTAAATAAGTTGTCGCTTCTTTTGCATCATGTAACTGAAAGGCATAGGCACATAATGTAACATTCTTTCTCATTATTGTTTTTTGTCTGATGTTTTTTCTCAGGTGCTGCATCATGCCCGAACGAAAAAACGGAAAAAGTACATGAAATTTGTTTACTTAAAAAGCTTCGGGCACTTTGGACCTCGGGGGTCTCTGGACTTGTCCACCCTCCTTATACGGTATGCCACTGCAAGTCTGGGCCTATGCAAAGACCAATGAATCTGGCGTAAGCGTGCGCATATATATCGTGTGCTCAGAGTGTAAATGTGCTATTGTCCTATACTTTAACATTGCCAATAACACCTTGCACTCTAAGCACACGAATTTATGACTATTAGGCTAGTCTGCCTACGCACTGGTTTCGTTATACAGGGACCTGTAGGCATGTGACGCTAAGTTTTTGTTTACGGCGTTGAACAACTGCAGGACGAAAATGTCTCCCATGGTAAGCAACCTCACTTCATTCATGCTCTTTCACTCGTATGTTTAGACCTAACAGCAAAAAGAAAACAATATTAGCAAATTCATTAATTAAAACATCGATAAAAATTTCGATTTTGATATAGCTCTAGCAACTTAAGTGTAACCGCTAAGGGCCAGAAAGGATGAAAATCTGCATGGGAATTTGAGGATGTGGATCAAAGCCATTGTGGCTTTGGTATAACGCGTTTGGGACAATGCCAACGGTTGAATCGGGGGTTATATAAATGCCCTGAATGAACGATTGAACACGTTCAGGTGTGATTTCTAGGTCCTTGGACTATGAACCCATTACCAAACTCATCTAGAAACTAGGCTGTAGTGTACGTACGCGCATATACAGGCCTTCAGAGTTCAGACGCACAAACAAGCGTATGTAAGCATGTTTGTACGTTTGTTGTGTGTATGTGTAAGTAAGTAAGTAAGCAAGCAAGCCTCTTTCTCCATCCACCTTTAATTCATACTCACCAGATCATCCATGTCATTTCCGTATCACACCTATGCTAGCCCAGATGAAAGCCTGTCCACCAATACGTGGCTTTTGAGCAACCATCCGTTATAGGAAATAAATAAAGGACGCAATTGGCGCAGAGCTCTTCGGAAAAACAGGACCTCAATAACCAGAACGCCTGAAATTTTGGTCCAGCCCAAGACGATAAACTCTCTCTCTCTCTCTCTCTCTCTCTCTCTCTCTCTCTCTCTCTCTTCTCTCTCTCTCTCTCTCTCTCTCTCTCTCTCTCTGTTTTTCTCCTCTTTCTCTCTCTCTCTCTCTACTTTTTTGCCTCTCGGTCGCTCGCTGTTTGTGTGACCTTAGCCAAAAATGGACCACTTGTTGGAGATGTACTTTACATTTCTATAAGCTCATACCTAACGAAGGTCAGGCAAAAGATATATATTTCATGACTACTGGCCCTAAATATATTTACGAAAATATAAATATAATTTGGCGAGAAGTCGCATATAAAATTCGACCTGTTTTTACCCGGTCCGTACAGAATGCAGTTTATAGCACATTGAGCCACGGATGCATTGCATCAGTATCAACGTTCATGGTCTTAGGGACAAGGTCACGTAAGCTTTGAGACTGAATCTAGTAAGCGACAAGTAGTCCGTTTTCTCCTCTGAAGTCGCAACCACGCACACACACACACACACACACACACACACACACACACACACACACACACACACACACACACACACACACACACACACACACAAGCACACACACGCACACACACGCACGCACACACACACACACACACACACACGCACACACACGCACGCACACACACACACACACACACACACACACACACACACACGCACACACACGCACGCACACACACACACACACACACACACACTCACCAACACGCATACGTGCATCAGGTAGCAGCATTGTGTTGTGTATACGAAGATAAATTCAGCAATGTCAAATTCGGTTTATAGTCCCTACTTGTATGACTAACCATCCATTGAATAGCAGGACATCTAAGCTAACCGATCTCTGCATTCTTTCCGAATGTCATAAAGCCTCATACACTAGCCCAGTTAGCTACATCTGTAAGAGCGTAGGCTGCGTCCCATACTCCTCTGTTTAAGAGGGCATGCGGATCGCGGTTCGCTTCCCGGAACTTATATGGCTTATATCAGAGATTTAAAACTCGGGCTAGCACATAGAGGTATATAATACCTCTAGCACCGTCCGAACACGGGGACCTTAAATGGTGTGGCGCCCATTCAAACGGGCAGCGGTGGTGAAGGATCTCACCTGATCAATTCATTGATAAATGAGCAGGGTCGATGCCAAATACGGTCGCTATAGAAAATCGCGTACATTTACATTTACACCGTCCTTCCTATATTATCTGGATATTGTCCTAACTATCGATCTATATACATTGTCCGTCGTATTGTCTGCCGTAGGCCCTGTTTATCTGTATATTGACAATGCTATTGTTAAACAACTGTAGGACTTTGTACGCCCTCTGCCGGTCCCAATGCAACCGGGTCTCGTTATTATTATTGACGGTTTCATTCCATCTGAAGCCAACGGGTAAGCAGTAGAGATTTTCAAGTACTTAGGTTTCAAGTACAAGTACTTATATGCAGCTCTCACGTATACAAGTACGAGCACAAGTACTTTAGTCCTAAGTATAAGTATGAATACAAGTACTTAGGCTACAATACAAGTGCAGGCGAGAATAATGAGATATTTTTCTATAACAATTACGGCAAAATCAATGATGTTTTTTCTCTCATCATGTCATAACACACATGCACTCATTTAGAGTTGGTCCTGAGAAATATTGGCTATAACTGGTAACCTATCCAAGTGCCCGTAAAAGCCAATTAGTTGTTCAAATGCTGTATGTTTTCATTTTAAGAACTTTTGTGACACATGCAAGGTCTGGTACTTGTACAAGTACTTAAAAACTGTACGCAAGACTGTATTGTGGTACAACTTTTATATACCGCATTAGGAAAACAATTATCAAAGAGTTCATTTTAGCTATGTAATGTAATTAAAGAGTCCAGACAAGTGACTAGACATTGAGAAGCATAGAAAGCTACAGGAGATTGAAAATTAGGATGAAAGGTACGGACATTCCCCCAGATGAAGATATTTTGATATTTAGATATTTTGCCGTTGTTCGTAACAAACATCACGTTCCTTCCAGTGATATTTTCGTTAACGAAAACTAAAATTAGAAGTGAAAATAGATGATTTCGTTAGCGAAAACTAGAAGCAAAAGTAGGAATTATTTCAGCAACAAACACGAAATTAGGAATTGAATTAGAAATTATTTGCCGAACTTAAATTATGAACGAAATTAACAATTATTTTAAGAAGTAAAATCATTTTACTTCTTGTGGTGCTTAACTTGAGATGAAGGCGAGTAAAATTGCACCCGATTCAAACACATAATCCATTGGAAAACTTTGGTTGATATGAAGTCGTTGCGCATACCATTCTCGAAAAGGCAGCTTTGGTCTTCGTTGTCTAATAGGCCTAATTGTCTCACTTGCTTACTAACGACTTCAGTTTCGTACGCCATTTTTTATTTAGGGTTTGATCGTTAAATTGTAAAATTATGAGTTTATTGAGAAGGTTGGCCGGAAGGAAGCGAGATAGCCCGGTTTTGGGATTTTTCATTTTTACGAAGCTACAGGCAGATCTACGTGCCAAGAACCAAGGGGGAAATGACGGACTTCTGGAACAGCACTTGCTAGAAAAATAAAAGCATTACAAGTCTTGGGAGGGGAATAGATGCTGCATTATTAGACTAACTTTTTACCCTTTGTTTTATTTCAGTTTTTTTCTGTCTCGAGACAAGTTTGGCACGCTTCTCCATGCAAGCGATACATACTTTTACATCGCTGAAATAAATCATTATTTGGAAAACTGAAATGAGAACTGAAATTATTTGAGAACTAAAATAGGAACGATAAGTAAAATTATCTGTGAAGTAAAATTAGAATTAGAAGTAAAATTCAAGAGCTCAGAACTGAATTAAAACTGAATTAGGAATTATTTTTAGAAGTAAAATATCACTGGTTCCCTCCAGTCGCAAAGAGGAGCCGTAATCTTCGTCCGCGTTTTCACCCGTTTGTACACCCGAATAGGGGCGATAGAAACTTCATTCCCAGAGCCCTATTCGCTATAGTCTCCACAGACATGACTGACTAATGTTAAGATGTTTCTCTGCTAACTAATGTTAGATTGTCAACTAATATAACATAGCTAATAGGCCTATTACTTTATTCAACTAAAATTACATTACTTCTCTGCTGACTCATATTAGAATGTTAATTAATATTATATAGCTAATATTCATATTATTCAACTAACATTAGGGCCTACTCTACTTCTCAGCTTTAGCTATACATATTATTATTTCGCAATGATTCCCAGGTTGATGTTCCAGGGTGCGGTGTGCCATTCAGTTTTCCTAAATAAACGGATCTATAGACGTGTATATAATAAACGTAGCCTACCCGGTAAAGACCATTTGTAAGAAGAGGAGTGCCAGTAGGCCTAGATAATTTTATCTGTCATTCGGTTTAATCATATTAGGTATACACTTATCACAGAGTAGAAAAAGAGCTATAGAAAGGAATAGGGCATCAAAGCAACAGACATGCGCTTATCTGAGAGTTCATTTTAGTTATGTAAGTTAATTACAGACTCCAGACAAGTGACTATACACTGAGAACCCTAGGACGCTAGGAGATTGAAATAGGATGACAGGTACTGACATGACCCAGATCAAGAATTGGTTCTGCATCCCTCTATCTGACTTCCAGACCGCGCCGGTTTTGAAAAACAAGCCACTGTGAGAATTCCAGATCATTTGACGGAAGATAATTCCAGGATAATAGATGAAGCCCAGATGTTACATTCTTGGATCAAATGGAAGGGTCGCCATCCACACTGGAAAGAGTTTCCCATTGGTAAAGTGTAATTAGGAAAGGTCTGAGTTTGGCCACTCCTTCCAGTGAACTAGGTAATGTCAATGTAGGGATCTAAGGTACAGGTCCTACAGTTTGACGGACCAGTCACGTTTATAGCTTTACCAATGAACTCCCTACGACTTAGGATAAGTTGGTGAGTAAAGAGAGGGAGGACAGTGGAGACGGCAGCTGGGAGGACAACGGACGCAGGGAGAACCGTGAAAGGAGTCAAAGGAAGGAGAATGGAAATGGGGTAGAGAAACGGGTAAGAGAAGGAATGGAAGAAACTGACCGACGAATCTAGTTTGGTAAATTATGAAACTCGAGACTCCTCTCCCTACAATGGTCATTTCAGTGTCACACAGAGGAGAGACTGCAACATAAAAACAGAAACTTAAATACGTTTTCTATCTATTTATGGTGGTGATTATATTATTAATTAATTCGTTAATTTAACATCTTCTGTTTGTTCCTTCGGTCATTTGTTAAACCATCCATTTATCCAACCATCCATCCATCCATCCACCACATCCATCCATCCATCCATCCATCCATCCATCCATCCATCCATCTATCCATCCATCCATCCATCCATCCATCCATCCATCCATCCATCCATCCATCCATCCATCCATCCATCCATCCATCCATCCATCCATCCATCCATCCATCCATCCATCCATCCATCCATCCATCCATCCATCCATCCATCCATCCATCCATCCATCCATCCATCCATCCATCCATCCATCCATCCATCCATCCATCCATCCATCCATCCATCCATCCATCCATCCATCCATCCATCCATCCATCCATCCATCCATCCATCCATCCATCCATCGTCCACTTGTCAACTTAATCCACCACCTCTAATTAATTAATATGTCTAATAAATTTCGCTTTCAGATTCTCCGTGAATCTATCGACCTCGTCCTATTTCTGCGGGGGCGACATAGCCCTTCACGTCTATCCCCGTTACGACGAGAACCTTATTGTACGCAACTCCTACGAGAACGGAGGGTGGAAAGTCGAGGAACGCTGTGGATCTCCTCTACCTCTTCGGAAGAATGCCCACTTCCAGTGCACGATTACGTCGCTCCACGACAAGTTCCAGGTATAGACTCTACAGCGTACAGCATTTGCTATACATGGCAGTTACGCTTTGACATCAAATAATCCATCGTCATCATCCATAACTATTGAGCAAATTCACAAGAACATAAAAGGCACCACGCCAATTTTCATACTTATAATTATGCATACATATATGCATACATACATACTTACATAATTACAGACATATATACACATATACATGTACATAAATGCGTACACAAATACATGCTTACACACATGGATAAATGCATACGCAAATACACATTGATCATATATATACATATATATAGATATATACATAATATACATACATACATAAATACATATATGTTTGACATACTTACATAAATACATGTGTAACATACATCCGTTTATGCATATATAAATACATAAGTAGAAACATACGTAAATCTACCAACATAAAATCCGATGTGCCGTCTGTTTGTTATTCCGTCTGTCGCGTAACTTTGGGCTATTGGCTAAAGCAGGCAAAGCCTGCTCCTCCGCCAGTTCCCCGCTGTCGAACGTAGCCCATCTGGCTGCCTGCAGAGTGCAGGTATGTAAACGGGTCCAGTTAAGGCGGGAAAACCCGTCCCTGCAGCGGAATAACAAACAGACGGCACATCGGATTTTATGTTAGTATACATTTACGTATGTTTCTACTTATGTATTTATATATGCATACACGGATGTATGTTACACATGTATTTATGTAAGTATGTAAATTTATGTAAGTATGTAAATTTATGTATGTATGTAAATTATGTATATATGTATATATATGATCAATGTGTATTTGCGTATCCATTTATCCATGTGTGTAAGCATGTATTTATGTACATGTATATGTGTATAATATGTCTGTAATTAGGGCATAGCCGGCGGCCGCGCAGCTGACCTCTCGACCTCTCGACGATACGTATATGCACGCATAGAGGGCGAAAGGGCTAGCAAAGAGAAGCAGCCGCACCAACATAAAGAAGGCTATATACACAGATAGATATATACATACAGAGAAACAATCATCTAGAGCAAGTCTTTGCGCATGGTCAATTGTATGTTGTATTAACTCGAGCAAGAAATCATGTTTGACATATACACACATGCATGCAGACATGAATACATAGAAGATTCTCTGTCCAAAACATTTTGCAAAGGAAGGCCTAAAGCTTGGACCTATATAATTACACTCGACTCATGTTGCAGTGATGATAGTATGCGTTAATAAATGTACAACAAATTATTACAATTCTTACTATAATTGATTTGATGTTACCAGCCTATGCAAATAAGCCATCTATTTTAGTCTGACTGAATAGCAAAATGTTTAATATACGAAACTATTTGACTATGCAGCCAAGGGGGATACGCTTGCCATGGTCTCCTTAAGGTTAACGAGGGTGGGGCATGCATGGCTGCAGAGGTCCTCTGATTCCGTGCTTGACTGCATGTGTATACATTGTGTTTGCGTAGCTGAATATTTATTTAGCACATTTTGACAACCTCTCAAGTCTCTTCAACACAATTTGGCAACAGTGCGTTTCTTGAGCTGTCCGAAACGGAACTCTACATAATATATATATACATAATATACATAACATACATAATATACATATTATGTATGGAGGAAAGCTACAGATAAGGCAAGATCAGTGCATGATGACAAAATGTCCATAAAGAGATGGCGGAATAAAGAGCGTGCATGCATGCATGTTACTATATGCATGCATATATGCATTATGAATACATGCTTGTATATGTGCATATATGTGTATACTGAAAATGTATAATATATATGTATCCATGCGTGTATGTATCTATGTAAACGTATGTATGTATGGAACACATTTTGGCCACTCAGCTGCTGGACTGTCAATGTAGGCTATTGCATATATATACTTATGCACACGTACACTGGCGTATCTAGGCCCTAAAATGTATATATATATATATATATATATATATATATATATATATTATCCGTGTATGTATCGGAGTACCTGTGTATTTACATAACTCCTATGGTCTAACTCTGAAAAGCATTGGAGCATGAATATTTAACTATTTCAAAATCCGTGTCGTAAGTGTAGCTGATAGTGTTTATGCCACTGCATTCTTCTGCTCTTGCCACCTCCTCGTAAGGACAAGTACTCACTTCGCAAGGGAGGACATCCTTTCATGCTGTCTCTTGTTAAATCTAAATTGTTTAAAAGTTAATCAATGTATCTTCAATTATATCTAGTTGTACATGTGTGACTTTATGAGCTGCTCCTGTTATAATTTATTTTCAAAATGTATGTAATCATTGTATGCATGAAATGCATATGCGTTTGTCATATGCAAATAAAGGCTACTTACTTACTTACTTATTGAGCATTAATTTACCGCATAAATCGGAGAGTTTAAGTTTCTATGTAGGCCTAGGTATGTATCTAGCTGTTTATATAGCACATTTAGAGAAAAAAACTAGAGGGTGTCGAGAGGCTCATAAAATAATCATATTAACGTGTGCCTCTGTTTGTGTGTGCATAGTTGGCTTTCAACGGTCAGAACTTCTGTGAGTTCCGTCATCGTTTTCCTCAGGACAGAGTGAACTGCGTCATCGTACGCGGTGACGCGCAAGTCTTCAACGTCAACTTCGGCGGCTCACAACCGGTAAGTTGGGCTCGCGTCTGCCCGCCATTCACCTCTGCGTCCGGGATTCGAATCATGGTGACACTGTATCAACGTGAAATTGACAAGCCGTGTGATAGTTGCCCGATTGCTCGATTGTTGCTTTCCTCAAATGATGCGTCGCAAATAGGTGTCCCTATGAGCGGGAGTTTTCTCCTTTCAGGGCCTACCCTTGAGGCCATTCTATTTAAGTGTTACTTCGACTACGTTATTACCATTGTACATTTGATGGTTTCAATAAAGAATTATTTGATTTGATTTGATTTGACTTAGTTCGAATGCAATTCAAAAGAAACAACCAATTACCTTACCTTACCTTACCTCACCTTACATTCGTTTAGCCTTTCTTAGCTGACCTATATATTTCACTTTACTCTATTCCAGCCAATGTCAGAATTGTAGAAAAAAGATTGCGGGGGCTATAGACTTTGATAGAGCTTGATCCATGTGGAGTTGAATATTTTATCTGTATTTTGCAAAGTGAGAAAATTCAAAAATGCAATAGAAAGCTTAAACTCCTTAAACTGATGACATCATCATATTTCTTAGTATGCAATCACATGGTTAAAAATCTCACAGTAAACCAGAGCATTACTTTGTTAGTTGTGAAAGTAAAGGCTGAAATATATGCACAATATAAACTGTTGATAAAAAACCCAGAAATACTAGTTAACGCTTATCTTTATGGCAAACTGAGGGGGTTGCAAACGACCCTCCTGCATAGGGTGTGCAATGAAGACAACTGGGATCCTAAGAAAGACTCTGGGGTTGAACCCCCAACCCCTCCGACAATTCTCACCCTGATTTCACCCTTCTCTGCCTTACTTACCTTGCTAACCTTATTTTACCTTTTTTTAATTTCCATACTATACCTTATTCAGTGCCGAACTTAGATTTGTATGGCCTTAGGCTATATAAGCTGCGAGGCCTTTGTTAATCAATTACACCAGAAGGTCTCACAAAACTTGAAAACATATAAGCTTTTTAGTTATTTAATAGTGAAAAATTCAAATAAAATGTTTTCACTCGGGCGAAATGGAATTTGCTACACAAGTCATTAAAAAGGTTATACATAATATATAGATTTATATATTTATTCATACTGCACATATAAAATTTAACCCCCCCCCCATATTATATTTTTGAGGCCACTGTGGATTGTGAGTCCATAAACTGGTGTTTTTTTTAGTGCATAGGTAAATCCGGCACTGACCTTATTTTATATTGCCTTATCTTCTTTGGCCAATCATAAATGCATAAATAATAATTATATTCTTTATTATATCAAACCGACAGACGCAGTAAGATTACATTGAAATATAACAGAGTTACATTTACGTATGTAAAGTAATTATAATAATGATCTTCTTTATTAGTTAAAGCTGAGAAGTACAGATAAGTGTCCAGACATTGAGGCTCCTACAGGGATAGAAATAGCATGTTGTGATTTTTTAGATTAAGATTAACTGCATCCACCAGTCCAAACATCTAGTCAAGAAGATAAACGATTTAACAGCTGGAGAAGGTTCTAGAACGTGATCTATCCACGTCAGTAAGGCCAACCTACTGGTTTTCTATTCGTCAGTAGATTTAGGTAGATTTGACTATAAGGACAACCTTCCAGTAGGTCCCTATAGCTTAGCTAATGCCAATCTAATAATCTAAGGTAGAAAGGCTTATGGGTTGCTGAACCAATCAGGAGTACACCTTAACCATGTACCTGAGAATAACTTAGAGGTGTAATTCAGAGAGGGGACAGTCAGCAAGAAGAGAGTCAGCGGTCAGAAGGAAGTTGTTGAGTGATCAGTGAGAAGAGTCAGCGGTCGGTCGAGGCAGAATGTAGCTTAGACTGCGCAATCTGTATTAGGCTGACATGTCTAGTGTTAAGCAGACACTGTAGACATTCTTCTTTAGAGTCTAGTATAGAAGTTCTGTAGAGGTCGCTATCTCGTAGTCATCACATCGTCTGTGTAACTGAGCTAGAATCTGCTAGTGAAACTGTATATGTAGAGACATTCGAAATGATGACAATAAAGAAACTATACAGACAGAACCAAAGTCTGATAGATGTCGTAGACAGCAACCAATGGCTGTTATAGAGAAGAGTAATAGCTTCTGGAGCACCACGATCCAGAACTGCTATAGAAACATGAAAGTACAATCAATATCTTAATTAAACACACGGTTTGGCAGCCATGCAAGGCGCCGCCCTAAAGGGGGGTATACGGTAGTCGATCCGCGTACCTTATGCTCTCCTGGCCATGAGTGTTACCACTAATCTATCCCCCTCCTATGCTATGCTGTATGGTACCCATTGTTAAACGAGTATTTTATGCAACGTTTAACGACATTTTATTGCTGCCAGGGCCGTAGATGTCGGTATTACCTGTCATAGCAGAACAAAATGTTTCGCATGCTAATTGTGTCTTCTTTCTGTCGTTTGCTCTGCACATCTCACCGTTGGAATTTAAAACATGTTATTTGAATCGCATTTATCCTTGTTGCGTCTGTAGGGGCGTGTCATAAAAATCAAGGGTGTTACCTATACCCATAGTTCGAGAATACGCATTTTACGAATTTTAAGAATTTTAAAAATTCACGAATTTTAACGAATTTTAAAACGGCAGTTTTAAAATTCGTAAAAATTCGTGAAATAATGAAATAATAGAATTCTTTGCCATGGCAACTAATTTTATTATTTGTTTACTTTTCAAATTTTTACGCAAGTAAATGTCAATGTCATAGGCAATCAATCAATCAATCAGCCGTAAAAGATAGCTGACTAGCAACACGATGGTACTGATATTCAGTTACTCTCCTACTTGAAGTCTTGAACTTCGATTTCTATCATAGTTGGGGTGTGTGACTAAGAATGTCAGTCAGCAGAACGAGAAACCACCAGTGTCCCAGCTCCAATGTGACCAGTCAGTCACTAACACAGCTTGCAACCAAACATGGTTAAACTTGGGTTGGCAACGTTCACCGAGCTGTGTCTTCTACGAATCTACTTCATTGTCCTCTGATTCTGAGTCAGGAACAGCCCACTGCTCCCACTCGACTCTGGTTTCTGTATTTTCGCCATGCAAATGCTTCCGAATTGGGACAGAACAACCAACAAATTCCTTGTCACAAAAACACTGTATTTTTGGATTACCCTTTCCTTCTCCTCCAAAATTACTACAAATTTCACTAAATCAACTCGTTACGTAATTAACTTTTATATTGAATTTTACATTAAATTCTAAGCAGAAGCTTAACACAACAAATCATGACGTCATCACATTTGTTGTTGTTGCTTACGCTGTTTTTGCAAAACGCCCCTGTCAATGTAAAAAAGGCCCAACAATGGTCTAACGAATTTTTACGAATTTTTACGAATTTGAAAATAGACAAAAAATTCGCGAATTTTTACGAATTTTAAAACCGAAAGTCACGAATTCTCGAACTATGCCTATACCTGTTAATCTCACGGCTTATCATGCTTTAGATATAATTCAGAAATCATAATAAATGTGAAAGTATAAAATAAATTATAGCAAAATATATATGGGAATAAATTGTAATAATAATAATAAGTATATAAATAAATTATAGATGATAACGCCAGTTGTTTTCTTGTCAAATACAGTCCTTTGGTGCCAGCATTAGCCAACCTGGCTATGGTCAACTTGGTTTTGGTCAACCCCAACCTGGCCAATCTGGATATAGTCAACCCCAACCTGGTTTTGGCCAACCGCAACCTGGATATGGTCAACCCCAAACTGGATATGGCCAACTCCAACCTGGTTATGGTCAACCCCAACCTGGGTTTGGCCAACTCCAACATGGATATGGCCAACCCCAACCTGGTTATGGTCAACCCCAACCTGGGTTTGGGCAACCAGCTGCAGCTGGACAGGTTAGATACTTCCTCTTATCTAACGAATCGTAAATACCCACTAGTGAAGTGCTATTGTATATTTCTACTACCAGCTCCGGCAGTTCCTTGTTATAATACGGTCCCTTTCTCATGACGCGGCGGTGATCCTTGTTCACGCTTTTATCTCCAGTAGAGTTGACTATTGCTGCTCTGTTCTTAGTGGATATCCATTGGCTCTAATTGGGCGGCTTGACCCGGTCCTTCGCTCTGCCGCTCAACTCAGTGTCCATATCCCAAAATATGCACCATCTTCAGCTTATATGCGTGATGTCGTGCATTGGCTTCCTGCCTCGCAGCGCATCTCCTATAGGATTGCTTCTCTTGCATGGCGGTCTCCCTCTGGTGAATCTCCGTCTTACGGACTCACCTATCTGATCTCTTCTTTCCGCACTCTGGGCTAATGTCCCGTCGAGTTCTGCGTTCTGCAACTGGGGTGAGCTGTTGGTCCATCGGTCCCGCTCCTCAGTTAAACAGCGTCGTGCCTTCTCAGTGACTGGCCCCTCTACGTCAACGTGGAATGGGCTCCCACCTTCTTTGCGTTTATTTCCACTAGGCAGTTCACCTACTTTCTATCGCCTCCTTAAGTCTTCTCTTTTTAACCGTGGCTGGAATGGGAGCACCTCTGAGTAGGTTTCTTGAAGAGGCGCTATATAAATTATCAAAATGAATGAATGAATAAGTAGGCTAACTGGAAATTCCTGCAGCGTCTTCTGAGTAAACTTCTCGAAGAAGCTCATCGTTAGACTAATTAACTCTTTAACGAAAAGAGTATACTGAAAGCGACTGGGAAACCAATGCAGCTAGTCGTTAAAGTGTTTAGTTAATGTCGTCCGTCCGTAGTTGAATGTTGCTTTAATAAAATAGTAGAAGTCTCCATTTGACACGCTTTAGAAAAAGCGCAGAAATAGCTCAGAAGTAGCCAAAAGTAGTTCAGAAATGGCAAGAATTAACAGCTATTTCTCAACGCGCACAAGTTGCACAGCCTTAAAGGCGCGTGCGGCGACCATGAACGAAGTTCGAACGATAGCAATGTACGATAATCTAGACAGGTAATTAATTAGTCTTTCTGTTCGTACTAGGCCGGACTAGTCAATCTACGCATGGCTGTCCGGTGGCATAGCCTTGTCTGGGCTAAGCGCACTAGGCCGTTGACATGCACACCGATCTTATCCGCTAGTCGGGTTTAGAGCCAAAGCTAGGCTGGACTAGCGTTTGCGACCAGCTCATACACGCGGCCCCAGGATTCTTAAAGTGTGTAATGACTGCTAAGAACAGAAGACGATGTAATTGTTGTTGTAATGGTAATCGCTAGTTTATATAGCGCTTCCTCTAAAGAAACTCATCAGAGGCGCTCCCGACCTGAAAACACTAAAACTTCGATTGAAAGAATGGTTCACACGCTGACTGAAACGGAGGCAAAGAACAGCCAAGCAGCTTATGTTTAGTTTCAATGGAACCCTCATAGACTGTCTGGTGTCAGCGCTCGTAGGCTGTCGATAACTGCCAGGCAATTTGACTGTGAAAGCCGCACTATTGTCTGACTGTTATTCAGTGACTGCGCTTTATTACCGTACAGTTGTTTCATATACAACATTAGTGTCTGCTGTTTTCAGACATTGCTTAAGACTGTGGGCCGCAATAACTGTCGTTTGTAGTAGCATGTATAAAAAAGAACGATATGGCTACAATTGTGTCTGCCATTTTCAGACATTTCTAGTGGACAAACAAACTTTGCTGATGGCCTCATGCTTATACTTCGTAGCTAAAGGGAAGCTTACCAAGGCAACGATAACAAAGAGAGAGATCGATTAAACCGTTCCTGAAAGTTTCCCTATAAGTGTTCTATTACAATACTATTTTAGATATTTCAATATAGTTACTACATTTGGATTAGGCATTGCGGAACTGGCGGGTGTTAACTGGCTTAGGAAGTAGCTTTCATTCTTTTGTGCCACTAACATCGCAGATAATCAGAACCAGAATAGTTATCTCTCGATGTCATAATATTATTTGAATACAGTTGGTTAGTTGCAGTTTAACGACACTGTGTCATAACAAGGATGAATAGCGTCGCCCTCCTCCTCCTTTATCCAGCTTTTGGACTGGCACTGCCTAAGTACGAGCAGTGGCGGACTACAATTATATAGACATGCCATGGAAATATATAGGCCTATATTTATATGCCAGAGATTTAATTAACTATCCTACGCGACTAGAACGATGGCTAATCCACACCTACCGTTACGGTGGCGGATCTACGCCATCTGATGACTATCTCTTCCCAAGTTTCAAAGCGGATTTAGGTCATGACGGACCTACGCCACTAATGTAGTACGCAGATTCAGATGCTAAACAGGCCTCTGAGCCTATGTAAAGACCAATTAATCTGGCGTAGGCGTGCGCAAATATGAGTGTTAGGCTAGTCCGTCTACGCAGTGGTTTCATTATACAGAGGCCTATAGGCATGCAATGCTAAGTTTGTGTTTGCGGCGTTGAACGACAGGACGAAAAATGTCTCCCACGGTAAGCAATCTCACTTCCTTCATGCTAATTAACTCATCTGTAGAGCATCTGACAGCAAAAACATAACAACACTAGCAAATTCATTAATAACAACATCGATAGCAATTTCGATTTCGATGTAGCTGTATAGCAACGTAAGTGTAACCGTTAAGGGCCAGAAAGGCCACACCCCTGCGTGGGAATTTGAGGGTGTGGATCAGACATCCCTTCACACCATGGCTTTGGTAAAATGCGTATGGGACAATGTCAGCGGTTGAATCCGGCGCTGAGAAAACAGGACGTCAATAACCAAAACGCCTTCTCTCTCTCTCTCTCTCTCTCTCTCTCTCTCTCTCTCTCTCTCTCTCTCTCTCTCTCTCTCTCTCTCTCTCTCTCTGTCTCTCTCTCTGTCTCTGTCTGTCTGTCTGTCTGTCTGTCTGTCTCTCTCTCTCCCTGTCTGTACCTGTCGGTCTCTCGGTCGCTCTCGCTGTGTGTGTGGCTTTAGTCAAAAATGGACCGCTTGTTGGGGATGTACTTATGTCTATAAGCTAATACTTAACGAAGGTCAGGCAAAAATATTTCATGACTTTTGTCTCAAAACACGTACATTGTTTTACGACAATATAAAATATAATTTGACGAGAAGTCGCATATATTTTTTAACCTGTTTTTACCCGATGCACTAAAAAAACAGAATGCAGTTTATAGCACATTGAACCATAGATGCATATGCTTCAGTTTCAACGTTCATGGTCTTAGGGACAAGGTCACGTAAGCTTTGAGACTGAATCTAGTAGGCCTAGGCCTAAGTGACAAGTAGTCCGTCTTCTCCTCTGAGGTCGCACGCACGCAAACAAACACACACCAACACGCATACGTGCATCAGGTAGCAGCATTGTGCTGTGTATACGAAGGAAGTTCAGCAATGTCGAATTCGGTTTATAAATAGTCCCTACTTGTATGACCAACCATCCATGGAACAGCAGGACATCTAAGCTAACCGATCTCTTCATTCTTTCCGAATGTCATAGAGCCTCAAACACTGACCCAGTTTGCTACATCTGTAAGAGCGTATAGGCTGCGTCCCATACTCCTCTGAGGGCATGCGGATCGCTTCCCGAAATTGCTTATTTAGGAGATTTAAATCTCGGGCTACACGGTCAGTACACGAGGACCTTAAATGGTGTGGCGCCTATTCAAACGGGCAGCGGTGGTGAAGGATCTCACCCGATCAGTTTATTGAAAAATGAGCAGAGTCGAGGCCATTATACGGTTGCTACGCGAAAATCGTGTATATTTACATTTACACTGTCCTTCTTATTTCATCTGGATATTGTCCTAACTACTGATCTATATGCATTGCCGTCCTATTGCCTTCTGTAAATTTATCTATATATTGAAAATGCTTATTGTTAAACAACTGTAGGACTATGTACGCCCTCTGCCGGTTCCAATGCAACCGGGTCTCGTTATTACAATCGACGGTTTCATTCCACCTCAAGCCAACCAGTAAGTAGTAGAGATTTTCAAGTACTTAGCTTTCAAGTACAGGTACTAACATGTAGCTCTCAAGTACAAGTACGAGCACAGGTACTTTAGTCCTAAGTATAAGTATGAATACAAGTACTTAGGTTACAATACAAAAGCAGGCGAGAACAAGGAGATATTTTTATATATCAATTACGGGTAAGTCAATGATGTATTTTCTCTAATCATGTCATAAGATACATGCACTTATTTAGAGTTGCTCTTGAGAAATATTATTGGTAACCTATCCAAGTGCCTGTAAAAGCCAATTAGGCTAGCTGTTCATGTGCTATATGTTTCCATTTTAAAGAACTTTTGTGGCACATGCAAAGTCTTGTACTTTCACAGATACTTAAAAACTGTACGCAAGACTGTATTGTAGTACAACTTTTATATACACATCATGCCAAACAGTTAAGTAATGCCATTTATTTAAAGTGCCACTTCACTAAGAATTACCACTTACCATCACTGGTCAAGCATTATGACCTATTAATGCACAGTTTCAATAAGCAATGTCACTTAATATAGGCTACCACATATGTAAGTAATATCACTTCAGGCCATAGTTCGAGAATTCGTGACTTTCTGTTTTAAAATTCGTAAAAATTCGCGAATTTTTGGTCTATTTTAAAATTCGTAAAAATTCGTTAAAATTCGTTGGGCCATTGTTGGGCCTTTTAACATTGACAGTGGCGTTTTGCAGAAACAGCGTAAGCAACAACAAAAAATGTGATGACGTCATGATTGGTTGTGTTAAGCTTCTGCTTAGAATTTAATGTAAAATTCAATATAAAAGTTTATTACGTAATTTAGTTAAAATCTAATTTCTTAAAGATGAAAGAACATGGACCAGAGTGGAAGTAGCCTATGTAGTATTTTGGAGGAGAAGGAAAGGGTAATCCAAAAATACAGTGTTGTTTTTGTGACAAGGAATTTCTTGGTTGTTCTGCCCGAATTCGGGAGCATTTGCATGGCAAAATACATAAACCAGAGTCGAGTGAGAGCAGTGGGCTGTTCGGCCTGTTCCTAACTCAGAATCAGAGGACGACGAAGTAGAAGATACAGCTCGGTGAACGTTGCCAACCCTTTTAAACCATGTTTGATTGTAAGCTGTGTTAGTGACTGACTGGTCACACTGGAGCTGGGCACTGGTGGTTTTTCGTTCTGCTGACTGACACTCACAGTCACACACGCCAACTATGATATAAATCGAAGTTCAAGACTCCAAGTAAAACAGGGCCTACTATTGTGTTGCTAGTCGGCTTTCTTTTACGGCTGATTGATTGATTGCCTATGACATTGGCATTTTACTTGCTTAAAAAGTTGAATAGTAAACAAATAATAAAATTTGTTGCCATGGCAAAGAATTCTATTATTTTATTATTTCACGAATTTTAACGAATTTTAAAACTGCAGTTTTAAAATTCGTTAAAATTCGTGAATTTTAAAAATTCTTAAAATTCGTAAAATGCGAATTCTCGAACTATGCTTCAGGCCAAACAGTAGATTATATCCCTTAATACTAGCAACTCAGACCAACTATGGGGCGTGGTGGCTCAGTGGTAAGTTCGGCGCCTTGTGACCGGAGGGTTGCAAGTTCGAATCCCACTCTAGCCGCTGCGTACGGACCTTGGGCAAGTCCTTCACTTCGCAATTGCTCGTGGTGCTTCGGCGTGAAAACTCCGACACAGTATCAAATGCTGTAGTCGGGAGCGCCTCTGAGTAGTGGTTGACTTCTAGAGGCGCTGTAGAAATATCCGGAATAAATAAAAATAAATAAATAAAAATAAATAAATAAATAAACTAGTAACTAATACCACCCACTTTCTACACCATATTAGGGGCACACATTAGGTTATGCCTCTTAATGTACCATCCTAGTAAGTAACGCCACTTGAATCGACTTGATATAGGCCTATCATTTCAGTCAAACCAGTAACCAGCTGCACTTAACGCTTTGGCTACCTAGACTGCCGGATTTATCCGGCGTAGGAAATAAATAAGTCCCTATAAAGCGCCGGATATATACGGCAATTTTGCATTGTCTATATTATAACCTCGGTACACGGAATCAATCAATCAATCAATCAATCAATCAATCAATCAATCAATCAATCAATCAATCAATCAATCAAGGATTTATTGTAACCAAAAACAACAAAAATCAGTGTACAAAAAAGGCAGGAAAGTATTGTTTGGCGACAAATGGTAACCCAAAAGGGTTATATGCCCACTAAGCAGGGTTACATTTCATTGTCTCCATTTCAAGACTTAAAACTATACATCCTGAAAATATTCTTATTAAGTACGCTGATGATTGCTATCTCTTAATACCTTCCTGTAACAGTTCATCCATCTCCTCTGAATTAGAGCACGTTGAGTCATGGGCCAAAACTTGTAACCTGGAATTAAATCATAGTAAAACGTATGAAATGATTTTACACAGACCCAGAGGGAAGTTTACTAATATAAATGCTCCTTTATCCACACCTGGACTTTTTAGAGTTTCCAATTTATCCATCTTAGGAGTAACTATATCTGACAATTTAAACATTTCTAATCATGTTAACCGAAATTGTAGTCAGGCTCGCCGCTCCTTATATGCTGTTCGAACCTTAGTAGCTCATGGTCTACAAGGACCTTGCCTTTATGATGTGGTTAGAGCAACAATCCTCTCTAGAATACTGTATGTTTCTCCTGTCTGGTGGGGTTTTACTACTCAAAGTGATCGGGATAAACTATCTTTTATCATAAGAAAACTAATGAGAGGACATTATTTACCCGAAGGCAATCCTTCCTATGCTCAACTCTGTCAGCTAGCTGATACCCGTCTCTTCTTAGCCATAAGAAGCTTTAATGGTCATGTCCTTCGTGATTTATTGCCTCAACATTAAATTAACAGGATATCTGTTGCGCCCCAGAGGCCACAATCTTACTTTACCCCATTCTGATAATCTGGTTAGAAGAAGCTTTATTATTAGGATGCTTTTTTGGTGTTGTTTAATTAGTAAAACTGCCAGTCATTTTAGATAATATTATAGTTTTAAATTTCTCTACTATTATGATGCTTTTGATGTAGTGTTATTAGCCTAGTAATATTTAATTTTTGTTAAATTTATACTCCTTTTTTCAAATATTATTATTATCTTCTTATTACTTCAATGTTTTATATTTTTTTCTATACTTGTTCACCAATGTGTGGTTCGCTTTTGGTTTTTCAATAAAGAATAATAATAATAATAATAATAATAATAATAATAATAATAATAATAATAATAATAATTTATAAGACCTTGGGGGAATGAAGTACCTCAGGGCAAAAAAAAAATAATAATAATAATAAAAATAATAATAATAATAATAATAATAATAATACCCATGTAACATTGGTAACAAATAGCGAATGGATTTCTCATAATACAAACGTTTATATTATAGCCTCTTTTCACTGTAGAGAACAAAAATATGATATGCACAGCTGGCGAAGTCCAAAATAACCTTAACTAAATGCAAGCTTAACTAAAATTAACTAAAATTGACAAGACAGTAACTCTGGCATCATGACATATTTAACTAAGTATTCATTATATGTGCTTTCAAAGTTTTCTTAGACGAGGTCAGGTTCGTCAAGTGACGAATCTCTGAATAACGTGGCTTACGGTCCCCCGGATTACTAAAGACTGTTTACCACAAATTTCCTCCGGTACCCCGATTTTCTTTACTTCCGATAGCTAAAGCCCCTATGCATCCTCGGGTCTACCAGTAAGTTATGTCACTTTATATACTAACAGGCCAAACAGTCATTAATACCATTGGGCTACGTTTGTACTCTGCGGACAATCAATGCTAGCGTGGTGCAGGAGTCGGGCGTTGATCCTTAGTTCTACTCGACCGGAGTCTCCGACCTCCATCCTATTCATTCTAACAACATAATGACCAAGTACACTGACGACGCTTACCTGCTGGTGGGCGAAAATTAGAGGTACGGTCGGACACTAACTTGCTCAGATAGCGACATGGCTTAGGAGAAACCCCCAGGTAATAACATCAGAGTCAATTCATGACGATCCAGGCAGGTTAGCAACATCATTATAGAGCCTTATCATGAGTGGTCACAAGACCATTACAATCATCATTAACGTTATATAAACGGAAATAGGCAGACTTAACTAAAGAGAGTTGACAAACATATAACAAGAGAATAAAAAAAAGCAAGAGGAAAAAGCAAGAGAAACAAAGCTAGGAGAGCCTGTTGCATTATCATTAGTGATTCATTATATGCATTCTTAGTGATCTTTTGAAGGAAGTAATAGTTGACAAATTACGAATTTCCCATGGCAAGTTATTCCATATAATAGGTCCCATATACTTTATAGGGCACCCCGTCAAAAGAGCGCCCGACAAAAGAGCGCCGACAAAAGAGCGCCGACATAAGAGCGCCGACATAAGAGCGCCGACAAGAAGTGTAAGGTGTCCTAGCAAATGGTTCACGAACAAATGGCTCACGACAAATGTTTAACGACAAATGGTTCACTGACGAAAGGTTCACGCTCTTTCAGCTTCTGGTGTGAGCTCTAATATCATCGCTCATCCAGCTTCTAGTTTGAGTATGTTTTCATCGATAATCCAGCTTCTAGTTTTAGCTATACTTTCATCACTCATCCAGCTTCTAGTCTGAGCTATGTTTTCATTGATAATCCAGCTTCTAGTACGAGCTAAATTTTCATCGCTTATCCAGCTTCTAGTTTGAGTATGTTTTCATCGACAATAAAGCTCAAACTAGAAGTTGGATGGCCGATGAAAATATAGCTCAAACTAAAAGCTGGAAGATCGATGAAAATGTGGCTGAAACTAGAAGCTGGATTCTCGATGATTATTTAAAATATTAATTATTTATCGTGAACCATTTGTCAGTGAACCATTCGTCGGTGAACCATTTGTCTTGGAACCGAAGTGTAATAATTCAAATTTATTGTATTTAATGGAATGCATTGAAAAAAGATACAAGATTTATTAACGGAATACAACGAAAAAGATTACAAAGCAAATCATGACTGTTTTCTTCCGTTCCGAATACCATGATTCTGCTTGCGTCATCCGCGCGATTTAATGGTTATGTCCGCGCTCAACTATGTAACATAAAATAAAATAAAATACTTGTTTATTTCCCATACCAGTCGATACAACGCAAATGGTAACAATCACTGATAAATGTTTAAGTGATTTGATAATCTCTCAGCTGTACCTCAACCTTGAATGCTAATACAAGTTTCGGTATTGAACCCTCGATATAAAGTTTCCGCCGGCGCTCTTATGTCGGTGCTCTTTTGTCGGCGCTCTTTTGTCGGCGCTCTTTTGTCGGTCGCTCTTTTGACGGGTCACCACTTTATAGATTGCTTCCTATAGTTAGTACGAAAGCTTATCGGACATAGGGTGTCCTTAGTCCTAGTATTATGACTGTGAATATCCTTAGTGACAGTAAAGTATATAGCAAAGACAGTTGGAAGGGAGTTATGGATGACTGTTGAAACATGAATACCCCTATCTGTAATTGTTTTATCTGATCAATTGTCAGTATTTTTGTTAGTCTGAAAAGATGGAAAGTATGGGCATTAAACTGGCTTTTAGTAATTATGCGTATCGCCCTCTTTTGTAACTTCCTCAGTCTGTCCAGCCTAGTTGGATAGGTTGAGGCCCAACTCAAAGTGCAATATTCCAGATATGGATGAATTAAAGTGTGATACAGGCTGGTTAGTACATGAGATGGGAGTAAATAAGAAATTTTAGATATGATCCCCACGTGTTTTGCAATTTTTGCTCGGATTTGGTTTGTGTGGACATTCCAGGACAGGTGTTCATCAATTAGAACACCCAGAAATTTCGCCGATTCCACTTGCAGTATGATCGAATTGTCAATATTCAGTACGTAATTCGAGTGAGGTAATAACTTCCTGAAAGATCTAAATAGTACAAAGTTTGTTTTGAGTAAATTCAAGGACAGTCGATTAGCCTTGAACCAATCGGCTATGTATATTAGTTCTTGATTGGCAACTTTAAATAGTTCCTCAAGTGACCTGTCAGATAGGAAGATGTTAGTATCGTCAGCAAATAGTATGAGACTCAATTTTGATGAGGCATTAGGGAGGTCGTTAATATAAATTAAAAAGAGCAGAGGCCCTAGGTTTGAGCCCTGTGGGACGCAAAATTTTATCGTTTTAAATTTGGAGGTGGCACCATTACAACTTACGCACTGGAGTCTTTTATCAAGGTAGTCCTTGAACCATGCCAGTTGCATACCTCTTACCCCATAATTTTCTAATTTACTGAGAAGTATAGTATGGTCCACCGTATCAAAAGCCTTAGCCAGATCGATAAATATTCCTAGTGAAAATTCGTTATTGTCTATGGCCGTTGAAATTTTGTCCTGCAGATTAATCAGTTACATGGCAGTAGAGTGACCAGACTGGAAGCCGTGCTGGAGGGGATAAAGAAAGTTGTTTTGATTAATGTAATTATAGAGCCTGGTGTACATTAGTTTTTCCATGAGTTTGGCAAAGTATGGGAGAATAGATATGGGGCGATAATTAGAGGCTTCAGCACGATTACCCTGCTTGAAAATTGGTACGATCTTACCCATTTTTAGTCCTGAGGGTACTTTTCCAGTTGCAAAAGATGTATTAAAAAATTTCTGCTAGAGGTGAGGCCAACAGATTAAGATATGGGTTAACAATACAGGGGTCAATATAATCCGGCCCTGAACTATGAGTAATACGCATTACTGCCCCAAGTTGAATAATTTCCTCAGGTGTAGTGGGAATGAGTGCAAATGAATTACCAGAGCCCCTATCCAAGTAATGACCAAATGTCTTAGAGCTTGGAGGAATTTTGTCAGCTAATGATTGTCCTACATTCACAAAAAAGTCATTAAATTTGTTGGCTATTGAAACAGGGTCAGTGACCATTACTTCATTAATAAGCAGTCCATCAATCCTCCTTTCCTCCATACCAGATTTGATTATCTACCTCATTATGCTCCATGTTTTTTAGGTTGTGACTATGTTTGGCAAACTCGTTTTCATAGTAGAGTTTTTCAGCTTTAATTCTTATTGTCTTAAATTTATTGCGATATTTTATAAATTTGGTTTTATTACCCTTAGAAGGCTTTTTGATGTAATTGAGATACAGTTTAGTTTTCTTTTTACAGGATCTGAGTAAGCCATCCGTCATCCATGGTTGCCTTAAGTTAGATCCCTTCCTTCCACTCTGCCTAGTCATTGGAAATGACTTTTCATAAGATAACTTAAATTGATCAAAGAACTCAGCGTAGGCAGCATTAGGATCACCTAATTTACAAGCATCAGATGTTCTGGACCAGTTCGTTTGTTTTAACATTTGTTGAAATAAGTTACTGCTTGCCTCGTTAATTTTACGTGACATGATAACAGGTTTATTTAAGACTTGAGTTTCTGAATTGATCCGGGCTATAATCGGCAAGTGATCAGATATATCACTTATAACTATTGACGAGTCCAGAGTCCTTGGCCAGCTATTCGTGAAAATGTTGTCTATAAGAGTTACAGTATCAGCTGTGATCCTGGTAGGACGATATATGAGTGGTAAATAATGGTGAGAAAGCAGTACATTAATAAACTCATTAGTCAAAACGTGATCATCAGATTTAAGTAGGTCAATGTTGAAGTCTCCAGCTAAGTAGACTTGTTTGAAATGACTAGATAAGTAAGTTAACAGTTGGCCATATTCATCGTCAAAGTCCCTCAAGGATAGACCCGGATGTCTATACACCGCCCCAACCATAGCATTACAGTCATGAAGCAGGGAAATATTCACAAATAGACTCTCATACGTTAGATGCTGAATCGAATTCAAGTGGGTGTCAATTAGTTGGAAACTTATCTAATTTTTAATTAACATACCAACCCCACCTCCCCTCCCTAGTCGTGGCTTACTCAGAAAACAATATCCTGGGATGTTCACCAGACCACGCGTGTCATCCGTTAACCAGGTTTCTGTAACTATTAATATTTCAACAGGTGATTGGAAGAGTAGTAGTTTTATATCTCCTAATTTTGGTAGCAGACTCCGGCAATTAAGATGCATAACTGTAAGAGTATTTTTTAGTTTACGGGTTATTAGGCCAGCTTCTATTGGAGTAATATATTTAGAAGTGCAGTTTCTATTGATAAAATAATTACCATCGGGGTCAAGATCTTCGTTATTGAGTAGGAATCTATTATTGACCTCATCAGGAAATAGGTCAAGCGTGGGATAATCCCTTTCACTCTCAAAACATGAAGTGTTATAGACGATAAGTGAGCATCCTCACTGCAATCCATGTGGTAGGATCTATTACATTGATAGCAATTAAGGTATATTTTCAGATCACTAAGAACCAGCTTACATAATGCACAGGTAGGCTTCCCGAGCGATGGCTGATCAAACTCCATACATCCTGTAGGTCAGCCATACATTGTTCCGCAAGAAGGCAGTGCAATTGTGGGAACAGGTCAAGCGTGAGTAAGTTCAATCAATTCATCCATCAGCAAATCAAATCTAAATGTTAATTGACACACAGAATCGTACATAAACAACAGAAAAAGAGATGCATAAGGCTATTAAACTTAAGTAATCCATACATCCATCACCTCATTACTAATTCGAACGTATTCGACATCATCGCAGAGAGAAGAAAATGAGTGAAAAACTCATTGCCAAAACCAGTAAGTAACATTAAGTTACAGACATCCGTCATCAGATCTAGTTTGCAGTTAAATCAAAACATCATTATTATGACAAACAGCGATCAACTAGACTAGTTTGTGTGTTAATCGACACGCAAAATCATAGACGGGCACAAAACGGATAGGCTACATGAGGCGATTAAACTTCAGTAAGCCAATCATCAGTTGCCTCAACAATTATTCAAGATCCTTTTCACAACCATTATCGTGGCTGTAAGCCATGATATACAATAATAAGAATATGTCCTGGACCAGCATAGTCAGTAAAAAAATATAACAAAAATAGATATATATATGAAAATCCTAGAGCCAGAACCAGTAAGTTACATTTTAACCGACACACAGAATCATATACGACCGAGAAACACGATGCAAATAAACTATTGTGAGTCTATCGTCAGTCACCTCAGCAGCAATTAGAGTTCCTTCTATTGCCATAGTCATGATCACCAACCATTACTTGCAATACAGAAAAGTAGACTAATTTCACAGCAGTAAACTTTGGAGCAGTTAACAAAAAGAAGAAAAATGAAAACTTCAACTTAAACTTAAAGCCAGATCCTGGCAGCAGAGAGCATCCTCTCATAGTCAGCACTATGTCAGTGAAATACCGGATGGTAAGTGAGGAGGAGTAAAGTTATGAGATAAATGGAAATTACATTGAGTGAAGCCATTTTAGACACAACACCGAGCAACAGCGCCTCCAGTGATCCTATCATGATCATAACCTCAGCCGTACTTCATAATGCTACAACCCTATTCAAGCACAGTATTTGGAGCCAGATCCTGGCACCAGTGAGCACCGCTCAGAGTAAGCACTGTATCACAAGATTACTATGCCTGTGTTAACAAAAAATGAGTTAACGCAAGTAACATACACGACGTACGTAGCCACCAAGCAAGGTACTCGAATATGGATTTGACAAGTTATAGTAAACAATCAAGTCATCAAGTCATTTTAAAATGTTCCTATAGTTCATGTTCCATCCATCAAGCAGGCACTATATCACAAGATTATTATACTTACGAGAGATGAAAATGACGCGAGTAGCATACAACGTAGCCACAAGGTAAAGTACTTACATATAAACTTGACAAGTTATGAAAGACAATCAAATCACAAGTCATTAGAATTGTTTATGATTCACATTCAGTCCATCAATTCAAGGTAGGTTCATAATGATAGGCAGTCAGGTCGAAGAATATAAGAATATATTTCTGGTTGACTTCCATCCATCATCACTAGGTAGGATAATAGCAATAAGCCAGAAGAAGGGTTAAGCAAGTTAATCGTGCAGGTCTAAGCAATTTCTATACATGTAGGTTTATTAATTTAGGCATAACATATCAAGTTAGCCCGTGAGATCAGGTCAGCCTTGTTCTAAGATCATTTTAAACAATCAAAGTAACCTATATAGGTGAATCCTTCCGCAGCAGGCACAACTTTTATATACGCATCAGCCTGATCAGGACAGTTATGAGAGAGTTCGTTTTAGCTATGTAAGGTACATGTATTTATACAATCCAGACAAGCGACTAGATACTGAGAAGCTGGGAAGCTAAGAGATTGAAACTGGAATAAAGGTAGGCCTACTGACATTCCCAGATCAAGATATTTCGATATTTCGATATTTTGCTGTTGTGCGTAACGAACATCACGTTCCCTCCAGTTGCAAATATTCGTCCTCGTTCTCACCCGTTTGTACACCCGAACAGGGAAGAGAGAAACTTCATTCCCAGAGCCCTATTCGCTATAGTCTCCACCGCTGACTAATGTTAAGATGTTTCTCTGCTAACTTATGTTAGATTGTCAACTAATATTACATAACTAATATTACTTTATTCAACTAACATTACACTACGTCTCTGCTAACTCATGTTAGAATGTTAATTAATGTTACATAGCTAATATATATATTATTAAGCTAACATTACATTACTTTTCTGCAGTAGCAATACGTTATTCAACGAACATTACTCTACTTCTCAGCATTAGCTATCCATATTATGATTTCGCTATAATTCCCACGTTAATGTTTCTGGGTGCGGTGTGCCGTCCAGTTTTCTTATATAAACGAATATCTCTTACTTGGTTTCCCAGATCTGTGTGTCCTACGATAAACGCTCTGAAATGTATGGACTGTCACTAATGCTGTCTATGGCCTGCATCGAACCAAGCTCGATGCAGGCACATAGGCGCTGCGCTGTGGAATGTTACTGATGCTGCCTAAGGCCTGCATCGCCCGATGCAGGCGCACGGGCGCTGCTAACCGAGTGTAGGACATTATCCCCCGGACATTATCCCCCCGGACATTATCCCCCCGGACAGAATCCCCTCCGGGGTAGGACATAATCCCCCCGGCTAGGAAATAATAACCTATACTTCACACATCTATATCATACATACATATACATACATGTATAATATACATATACACATATATACCTACATATATACATATATGCATGCATATATACATACATATATACATACATACATATATACATACATATATACACATACATATATACATACTTATATACATACATAAATACATACATAAATACATACATACGTGAACACATAAATACATACATACACTCATACGTACATAGAACCATCCATCCATACATAAATACATACATGCATGCATACATATATACATAAATACATACATGCACGCATACATATATACATACATTAATACATATACACATACATGCATACATACGTACATACATCCATACATAAATACATACATGCATACATGCAAACATACATACAAGCATACATACATGACGCACAGGGGATTACAAGGAAATAGGCTTATTACACAGAGGGAGGATTTTGTCCGGGGGGATAATGTCCTAGCTAAAATCGGGGATTCTGTCCGGGGGGATAATGTCCGGGGGGATAATGTCCGTTCCCCCTGCTAACCATGCCTATGAGGCCGATTTATAAAAGCGAATATAGTATCAAGGACAAACCTTCGACCACGTGGGGCTTTTTTTTACCGAACCCGTATTTTCACATGGCCAGCTTTATGTTGCATTGTCGCGTTCACGAAACAGAGACAACATCGAAGTACCCCGGTACACATCAAGAAAACCGCCTCCAAGGTCATTGCTAAATGATGTTCGAATTTTCACTAGCGATGTCGCTCAAGCATTCCAATAAACAAATCCTTTTCTCTTTCTTCCTATCAGTCCATTCATTTTCTTTTTCAACCCGTCATATGACGGGCAAATACTCTAGTATAATAGGTTTACCTCTCAAATACTATTTGGCCACTTATAAGAAGAGGAATGACATTAGATAGCTGGCATTAGGTTTAACCATGTTAGGAATACACTTATCACAGAGTAGAAAAGGCGCTATAGAAGGAACAGGGTATCAAAGCAACAGGTACAAACTTATCAGAGAGTTCATTTTAGTTATGTAAGGTAATTATAGAATCCAGGCAAGTGATTAAACACTGAGGAGTCTAGGAAGCTAGGAGATTGAAATAGAATGAAAGGTACTGACATGCCCCAGATCAAGAATTGGTTCTGCATCCCCCTATCTGACAGCTCAGGTCTTTAAATCCAAGCCACATTGAAATATCTATCGAACTATCTGCGAAAACCGCTATCTGCATCTTCTTCTCGCTTGCGCTCTGTAAATCGGCTTGATCTTTTTGTTCACAGGGCTAAAACTGCCTTGGCCCAGCACCGGGCGTTTACTGTAATGAGTCCCATGATCTGGAATGACCTTCCCCTCTGCTCAGGGCCAAACTAATGACTGGCTTTTCCTCATCGGTCTAGCGTTCCCTAAAGGCATTTCTGTTTCCCGGGGGCTTCTTTGCTGAGAGCGCCTCTGAATAGTTATTCTGCGAGTAGCGCTTTATAAATTTCTAGATACAATACAATACATTGAGAATTCCAGATCATTTGACGCAAGTTAATTCTTGGATAATAGATTAACCCCAGATATTACATTACTGGGTCAAATGGACGGATCATCATCTAAACTGAAAAGAGTTTTCCATTGGTCAAGTGTAATTAGGTAAGGTTTGAGTTTGGCCACTCTTTCAAGTGAACTAGGTAATGGCACTCTAGGGGGTTTCACCTCTGGACGATTCACCTCTAGGGGTGACGTTTCACCTCCGGACGTTTCACCTCCGGACCATTCACCTTTAGGGCTTTCACCTCAAGGGGCTTTCACCTCTAGGGGCTTTCACCCACTCTCTCATATTAAGGTAAAATGTGAATGAATTAACCTAGCTAAGTAGACAGACACCTAATAACCTGATAACGGCAGATGATAAGGACAGACCAATTCGCGTGCCAGTGACTGTATGCCCTTCTTCTTCTTCTTCTTCTTCTTCTTCTTCTTCTTCTTCTTCTTCTTCTTCTTCTTCTTCTTCTTTAAGTTCTCTGCCCTTCGGCAGGTTTCCACTTCCAATGACGCCATTCTTCTCTTCGCTGTGCTTTTCTCTTCAGTCCGCTGTATCCTTCGGTCATCATCCATCCCAGCATCATCTGTCGCGGTCTTCCTCTCCTTCTCCTTCCCTCCAATCTCCCCTCTATGATTTCTCTCAAGAGGGAGTCTCCTCTTAATATGTGTCCAATCCAGTTCTTTTGTCTTTCTCTTAATGTTGTCATCAGTGATCTTTTTTCTTCTACTCTTTGCAACACCTCTTCATTTGTCATTCGTTCCGTCCAGCCCTAATTAACCATAATTAACCATAGGCGCATAAGAGTCAACCGCACTGTAACTGGTTACGGAAGCACTGACGTTTTGACATATTTGCAAGCAATCGCCCACCTTTCTCATATTTAACGGCCTTTGATAAGTTGACACTGAGAAGGCTGCTTCATTACCTAGTGATTATTGATTGACTTAGTCTGTTTGTGACACAATAATTAGTTGCATAGTTTGCATATTGACACTAAGAAATCTACTTCATTGTTTAGTAATAATTAGTTTCATAGTTTGTAGGCCTATGTTGTCTGTTTCGTTTTCGGCGTAAATAAATCTCATCAAAAGGTCTCATTTTACATTTGGAGGTGAAAGCCCCTAGAGGTGAAAGCCCCTAGAGGTGAATGGTCCGGAGGTGAAACGTGCGGAGGTGAAACGTCCAGAGGTGAATACCCCTAGAGGTGAATCGTCCGGAGGTGAAAGCCCCTGATACCCTCTAGGGATCCGAGGTAGAGATACTTCAATTTGACATACATGTACCGGTCACGTTTATACCTTTACCAATGAACTCCCTACGACTTAGGTCTTAGGATAAGTTGGTGAGTAAAGAGAGAGAGAGGACAGTGGAGATGGAAGCTGCAGGGAATTAAGGACAACGGACGCAGGGAGAACAGTGGAAAGGGCCAAAGGATGGAGAATGGAAATGGTGTAGACAAACGAGTGAGAGAAGGAATGGAAGAAACTGACCGACGAATCTAGTTCAGTAAATTTGAAACATTAATATGGAACTCGAGGCTATACTTCCCCCACCTCAACATGACTGTATAATGTTGCGTCTTTGTCAACTTTATTATTTAGAATAAACGAATATTGATTGGTGTAACTTTATTATATTGTTCCGTCCATATCCATCCATCCATGCATCCATCTATGCATGCATCCGTCCACCCATCCATCCACTCGTCCATATCCATCCATTCATCCACCCTCATCCATCCACCCATGCATTCATGGAACCATCCATCCATCATCCATTTATCAAATTAATCCCCTACCTTTAATTAATTAATATTTATAATTCGCTTTCAGATTCTCCGTAAACCTATCGACCTCACCCAATTACCTCGGGGGCGACGTAGCCCTTAACGTCAATCCCCGTTTCAACGAGAACGTTGTTGTACGCAACTCTTACGAGAACGGAGGGTGGAAAGTCGAGGAACGCGGTGGACCTCCTCTACCTCTCCAGAAGAATGTCCACTTCCAGTGCACGATTACGTCGCTCCACGACAAGTTCCAGGTATAGACTCTACAGCGTACAGCATTTGCTATACATGGCAGTTACGCTTTGACATCAAATAATCCATCGTCATCGTCCATAACTATTGAGCAAATTCACACGAACATAAATGGCAACACTTAATTTTCACATTATTTCACATTATGCACATATACATAAATGCATACGTACACAATTACATGCTTACGTATACATGGATAAAAATGCATACGCAAATGCACATACATATATATACATAATATGTATACATGCATAAATGCATACATACATATTTAACATACATAAATACAATGTCATGTGTAGCATAAGCGTATGTATGTTATGTGTGTATGTCATGAAGATAAACATGTTATAAACGTTATTTGGATTCAATAAAAAGATTTTGATTTGATTTGATTGTTTTGATACACGTATGTTACACATACATATGTGTATACGTGTATACATACATACATAAATAGAAATATACATAAATAAATACATGTTTGAATATACACATGAAGACTTCAATACATAGAAAATTGTCTGTCAACAAAATTTCAAAAGGAAAGCCTATGGCTTGGACCTATACAATTGCACTCGACTCCAGTTGCAGTGATGATAGTGTGCGTTGAAAACAATAATTACAATTCTTATCGATATAATTGATCTGATGTTGCCACCCTATGTAGATAAGAAAGCTATTCTAGTCTGACTGAATAGCAAAATATTTAATATACGAAACTATATTTAACTATGCAGCGAAATATTATTTATCAAATGACATGTTTACTTAGTTTAGTAATTAATATAGACATAGAATGAGCAAATTAATTAAGGCGGCGTTTATCTAGCGTGAGTAGAAATTAAAAAATAAACACCATTATAGGTAATAAACCATAGTCCCTTTGACGTTAACGTGGATGGCGCATGCATGGCTGCAGAGATCCTCTGGATCTGTGCTTGAATGCATGTATATGTATTGTGTTTGTGTAGCTGAATATTTATGTAGCACATTTTACAAACCTCTCAACGCTGTGCTACATGATTATGTAACAGTGAGTCTCTTGAGATGTGCCAAACGTAACTGTGTACTACACTGGGTTGGGAAAACCCTGTATGGAGGAAAGCTACAGAAAATGAAAGATCAGTGCATGATAACAACATGTCCATAAAGAGATGCCTGAATAAACAGCGTGCATGCATTCATGTTTCTATATATATATATATATATATATATATATATATATATATATATATATATATATATATATATATATATATATATATATATATATATATATATATATATATATATATATGTATGTATGTATTATGAATATATGCTTGTATTTGTGCATATATTTGTTTACTGAATATTATATATATTATATATCTATGTATGCATGTATGTATCTGTGTATGCATACGGATGTACGGTATGTATATACGGAACATATTTTGTCCAATCAGCTACTGGACTGTTAATGTAGGCTATGTATGGGTCTGTACATATATACGTATACACACGTACACTGGTGTATCTATGTATACGCCATATATGTATATGTACTATACGTGTGCGTATCTGAGTACATGTACATTTATATAACTTAAGTGTACTACCTCTGAAAGGCATTGGAGCATGAATATTTAACAGTTCTAAAATCTGTGTCATAAATGTAGCTGAAAATATTTTATTGGGTAGTAATTAACACATAAATCTGGGCGTTTATGTTTGTATTCCGGTAAGTGTCTAGTTGTCTGTATAGCGCTTTAGAGAAAAAACTGGAAGGTGTCGAGAGGCTCATAAAATAATCAGATTGACGTGTGCCTCTGTTTCTCTGTGCTCAGGTGGCTTTCAACGGTCAGAACTTCTGTGAGTTCCGTCATCGTTTTCCTCAGGACAGAGTTAACTGCGTCATCGTAAGCGGCGACGTACAAGTCTTCAACGTCAACTTCGGCGGCTCACAGTCTCGCGTTCCTCCGCCGGTAAGTTGGATTCGTGTCTGCCGGCCATTCACCTCTGCGTCCGGGTTTCGAATCATGGTGCGCCAACGTGAAACTGAAAGCCGTGTGAAAGTTGCATGATTGCTCGATTATTGCTATCATGTTAGCGCTTAGCTCGAATGCAATTCAAAAGAAACAACCAATTGCCTTACCTTACCTCACCTCGCATCCTTTTAAACTAGTTCAGCCTATCTTATTCACCTACTATCTGGTTTACCCGGCGTTGCCTGGGTTTCGGAGGTTTTGGGCCGGGACACCGTGGTAGCGGTCAAAAGGGGGACGCGAAGCTGCTTAACCCGGCGTTTTGGGTGTTTCAATCCCTCTAGCGAATAAGCAATAAAACACTGCTTAACCCGGCGGGTTCAGTTCAGTGAAAGTTTCAATCCCTCTAGCGAATCCGTACTGTAGCTGCTTAACCCGGCGGCGCCATCTGGCGAGTGAAAATAGGTTGAGTGTAAGATTTTTACCAGCTAAAAATGCATTGCCCGGGTAGGTTTTGGCCCGGGAGACCATGGTAGCGGTCAAAACGGGGGACGCGAAGCCTCACACTGGGTGTGTAATGCCCACCCCGAAACAGTAATGAAGGTTTCGAGTGAAAAGCTCGAAAACTGTAGAAATGCATCCCGGTCAAACATCGCTGTGACAGACAGACAGACAGACAGACAGACAGACAGACAGACAGACAGACAGACAGACAGACAGACAGACAGATTCTTCTCTTCATTTATGTAGATATATTTCACTTTACCCCATTCCAGCTAGTGCAAGAATTGTACAAAAAAGATTGTGGTGGTTAGTCTTTGATGAGTTTGATCCATGATGAGTTGAATATTTTATCTGTGTTTTGCAAACTGAGAAAATAAAAAAAATGCAATAAAAAGCTTAAACTCGTTAAAGTTATGACATCACCAAATTTATTAGTATACAATTTACATGGTTAAAAATCTCACAACAGACCAAAGCATTACTTTGTTAGTAACCCACTGTGTGAATTGTGAAAGAAAGGCTAAAATATATGCACAATATAAACAGTTGATATGAAAACCAGAAATACTAGTTAACGCTCATCTTTATGGCAAACTGAGGGTGTTGGAAACGACCCTCCTGGGGTGTGCAATAAAGACAACTGGGGTCCTAAGAAAGACTCTGGGGTTGAACCGCAACCCCTCTGACAATCCTCATCCTGATTTCAGCCTTCTTTACCTTGCTTACCTTGCCTAACCTTATTTCACCTGTTTTTCTTAATTTCCATATTATATCTTATTCAGTGCCGGATTTAGATTTGGAGGGCTCTAGGCTTTAAAGGCTGCGAGGCCCTTGTTAAAAAATTGCACCAGAAGGTCTCATGAAAATTGAAAGCATATAAGCCTTTTAGTAAGATTAATAGCTGTAGTTTTTTTTGTTTATGGGTAAATCCGGCACTGATCTTATTTTATCTTCTTTAGCCAATCATACATGAATAGGCTATGCAGTTTATTCCCATTGTTAAACGAGTAGTAGGCTATATGCAACGTTTAACGACATCTGATTGCTGCCAGGGCCGTAGACGTCGATATTACCTTGCAATAACAAAACAAAATGTTTCGCATGTGAATCGTCTCTTCTTCCTGTCGTTTGCTCAGCGCATCGCACTGTTGGAATTTGAAATATATTACGTCTTTGAATTGCATTGATCCTGTAGGTGCGTGTCATAAAAATCTAGGGTGTTACCTTTATCTCTTATACTTGCACCATACAATGTATCAATATAATTCATAAATCATAATAAATATGAAAGTATCAATTATAGCAGGAACAAATACGGGAATAAATTGTGATAATTATAAATAGGTCTATATAAATAAATTATAAATAATAACGCTAGTTGTTTTCTTATTATATATAGTCCTCTGGTGCCAGCACTAGCCAACCTGGCAGTGGTCAACCTGGTTTTGGTCAACTCCAACCTGGCCAACCTGGATATAGTCAACCTCAACCAGGTTTTGGCCAACCGCAGCCTGGATATGGCCAACCCCAACCTGGCTATGGTCAACCCCAACCTGGGTTTGGTCAACTCCAACCTGCAGCTGGACAGGTGAGATGCTTCCTCTGATCTAACGAACCGTAAATATCCACACGTGAAGTGCTATTGTATGTAAGTAGGCTATCTGGAAAATCGTACATCGTCTTGTGAATATACTTTTCGAAGACGATCATCGCTAGACTAATTAGACTGTAATTAAGTTAATGTTGTTCGTCCGTAGGTGAATGTTGCAAGAATAAAATATGATCAATAGAAGTCTCCATTTTACACGCTTTTGAAAAAGCGCAGAAATATCTCAGAAGCAGCCAAAAGTAGTTCAGATACTGCAAGAAATTAACTCCGGAAATATTTAAAGCGCATACGTTGAGAGGTATGTCTCCATAGATCCGTCATATATCCATGTTTCAATTGACATGAACAACTTTCAAATATTTCCTTCATTCATTCAGGAAATTTGTATAGAGACCTTCAAGGCTTCTACAAAGGAGTGCTCCCAACGCAACCACGGCGAAAAAGGACAGATTTTGGGCTGTTATGGTATATCTCAGCAGAAGCCCTGGGCAGGAGTCGTAACTCCAGAGGAAGTCCATCCCAAACAGCTGGACCAATGACAGAAAACGCGCGAGCTGCATGATAGATGTATACGCGTCAAAGGAACCAGCAGCTCGCCATGAGCCGCAGAGCGAAGAGAGCGACGGCCATGAAGGTAAAAGGTGGAATGGCCGATCTCCTGTATGCAAGCAGGTGCCCTGCCCAGTAGACATCGCCAGACCAAAGCAGAAATCCTGTAGTAGATTCGCTGAGGTAGAGCAACCAGTGTAAAACATCCCGCATGCATTCTGATACATAGCCAAACTTAGATCTGACACCGATGAGATGCGCCGCCAACCGAAACACCCGCTCCATACGTCCAATCCGACCCTGTGTGAGACCAGAATAAATAGAGCAACAGCAGTCAAATCGACCAAAAAAGCAGAGGCATGAACAAGAATGGCAGGAGTGTTAAAGGTAAGACAGCGAGAGACTACATGCAGTTGGCGCAACTGATAAAACAATCACGGTAAAATAGAATAATGTGCGCGGAGTAAGTAAGATCTTGGTCAAGCATGACGCCAAGGTCACGGACAGAGGAGGAGAAGGTAAACTGAAGAAACTCAGCCACCAGAGCACTATAATCAATTTTAGCCAACAGCTCTCTCGTACCCAACCAAATAAATTTCGTTTTGGAGAGATTAAGACGCAAAAGGTTTTACGAAATCCAGAACACGACTCGGGTAGTCGCGACTCTACCAAACGCAGAGCAGCTGAGGTAGGTCAAAACATCATCATTATCATAAGATGGGCTCAAAAGGGCATGAGAAGTCAGAAGAGTACTAATACCTGACATATTAAAGGATGTAAAGCACAGGGTCCAAAACCAAACCCAGAGCAGCCCATATGGAGCAGGAACCCAGCGAGACCTCGAAATCCCATATACCGACAAGGCGTACGCCCACGTAAGAAAGAACCGAGTCAATCCAGCGGATTACCAGCAATACGAAGAGAGAGAGAAAGTCGTCTAATCAGTATATCGTGATCAACCGTGTCAAACGCCGTACTGGCGTCAAACAAGGCGAGAAGCGAAACCCGGGTCCTATTCATGGCGCATAAATATCAGAAAGCAGGCGTAGCAGAATGTACTCAGTCGAGTTATCCTTACGGAAACCAGACTAACACACAGGGAGCAAACCATTAGACTCAATGTAAGTAGCTAAGTGGTAAGCAACAATCATTTTCAATTACCATAGATAGAAATGTAACAATAGCAATTTCTCTAAAATTAACGGGGTCAGTCAGATCTAGCACATTGCTCTTGAGGGCCGGAAGAAAGATGGACCTTTTCTCTGACGATGACACAGTGCCTTGCTGAAGCGATCGATTGCAGAGGATAGTGAGGGAAGGCAGAAGGTCATTCACAAACTCTTGAGTAATGAAAGGGCGGCAGAGGATCGAGTTCGCAGTTCTTCTTTCAGTTCAACACCCAAGAAAACCAATTATACACTTCAACTGTCCCGTGACACTATAGCTCAACACAACAAACTCTACAGTAGGCCAATACAATTTCTAATCGCTCACATCGTCTAATTCTTTCTCGCGCCACATGTGCGACGCCTACTAACACCTGGACGACCAGGTTATTAAATATGCAACGTTTACTTCACTGACGTGGTATTCATACTCACACTTTATTGATGCCAATAAAATATCCAGACACTAATGTTGATAATACTAATCAACATAAATCCTAACTCAAATCAATAAGAATGCCTTTCAGACTGAATCTATAGTGAGCAACAAGCAGTCCGTTTTCTCCGCTGAGGTTACACGCACACTCATACAGTCACACGCACACATCAAGTAGCGGAATTGTTGTGTATATCAAGTAAAGTTCAACAATGTTGAACACGGTTAATATGCCCTACGTATATGACCGACAGTGCCATAAAAGCTAACTCACCTCTGAATTCTTTCGAAATGATCTACGGCCTATACTCTCCTTCATATTTCACCTATATTTTGTCTTAGCTATTGACCTCTGCAATGTCCATCTTACTGATCCATTCATTGTCTGCGGTATTTATCTATATATTGACAATACTATTGTTAAACAACTGTAGGACTTTGTACGGCCTCTGCCGGGCCCAATGCAACCGGGTCTCGTTATTACAATCGACGGTTTCATTCCACCTCAAGCCAACAGGTAAGCAGTAGAGATTTTCAAGTACTTAGGTTTCAAATACAAGTACTTTAACCTAAAGTACGAGTAGAAGTACTTTAGTTTTAGGTAAAAATGTGAGTACAAGCACTTGGGTTACAATATTAGCGCACGCGGCTACCGTAAAAACAAGGAACTAGGCCTATGTTTTCTGTAACAATAACGGCTCAAATCAATTATTTATTTACTTTGATCATGTCATGAGACACATGCACACTCATTTGGAGCTGTTCATGAGAAATATTGGCTAACTGGTAAGTGAGTGATAACCTATCCAAGTGCCCACTGGTGTAAACTTGTCCAAAATATTTGGGGGGGGGGCATTTGGTTATTCATTCTACACTTGTTGCATTGGGTGTGCACTGTACAGTCCATCTCAATTATTGGGGGACGTGCCCCGGCTGTCCCCTCCAGAGTCTACGCCTATGCAAGTGCCTGTAAAGCTATAAACTAAGGAGTTTGCCTTATAAGGCTCAACTGTACAACTCTACATATAACTGATTGCTTGGCGGCCACTTAACTACCCGAAGACCCACTTGGATCGGACACCAAAAGCCAAGACTTATTCCTTCTCGAATCTTCCTTTTATAGCTTAGATCACTCCTCTTTTAGGAACTGGTCAAGCGTATCGAAGGAAGTCCTAGGAATCGCACGCAATCTGCTCTGACCTTGGAATGAATGCTTACCTTGATAAAGCTCTACTTACATTTTTATTATCTCTCCATGCACTCCGAGTCCTCCGATTCCACGGCTTTCCACCTCGTGTCTTGCAGGAGATAGCTAGGGCCACCACCATAGCTTCTCTGATGTATGTTTCCCCAGCCTGGTGGGATAATACCCAAGTAGGAGACAGGGTTGAAAAGTTTGAGAAAAATGCGACGTTCTGACCTACTTTCCCAATCCATTCTAAGTGCTTCTGAATTGGCAAGCAAGCAGATGATTAAGGCAGCCATTACAACCCCGGCCATGTTCTGCGACTAGACCCTATTTTCCATCTGATCGCAATATCTCTCATAAGCTCCGACCACAGGCTCATAATTTCACATTATATGTGTGTGTGTGTGTGTGTGTGTGTGTGTGTGTGTGTGTGTGTGTGTGTGTGTGTGTGTGTGTGTGTGTGTGTGTGTGTGTGTGTGTGTGTGTGTGTGTGTGTGTGTGTGTGTGTGTGTGTGTGTGTGTGTGTGTGTGTGTGTGTGTGTGTGTGTGTGTGTGTGTGTGTGTGTGTGTGTGTGTGTGTGTGTGTGTGTGTGTGTGTGTGTGTGTGTGTGTGTGTGTGTGTGTTTATTATAAATCAACGAAGGATGACACTGCGCATCACAGCTTACAACATCCTAAACTTAAGCGATAATAGCAATGACGATGATAAAGTATATATTTCCAGTGCTATGACAAAGAAATGTATGTGCTAGCGAGATTTGAGAATCAGTCAGATAGACTGAAGATGCTTCTATGCAAAAGGCGAGGGATGAAATGACAAAAACTTTATCTTCCGTATATGCTCTATAAAAACACATATTTACAATAAAGTGTTTCAGCACCATACTGTTTTCTTTTTTATGTATCCTTATTCTATAACCCATTAATCTGGTCAGTCCCTTTCACCAACTGTTATCTGATTTATTATCAAATGCAATTATTGTCTTTGCGATCACCGTGTAATGCCTATATATAAACTGTGTATATACAGATAATACAGTGTATTGCAAAAAAAGAACACCATAGGCCTATCAGTCGCAGTCAGTAGCAATTTATTTTGCAGTGATTAGGATATTCTCAGCAATAGGTTCTTTTGTCATATAAATTATAAGTGAATAACATTTTTCTACTTTATTATCGCTCAGCTGTACGTTGCGTTATCAAATCATATAGGCCTAAAATCAAATATTTGTTTATTGGAAGTTCCCATCGACATAGACGAGATGGTCTCACACGGCATCACAAAGACAGTTATGCAATTGATTATAAGTCAGACAACACTAAGTAATGAAGGCTGCAACAGCTAAATAGATGTTATAAAGTATACATGTATCGGTACTTTCAACATCCACTTAGTAACAAAATGAATGTTTAGGCCTAAACATAACGAAACATACTGTAAAGCAATCAACACAGACTTTTGAACAATATAACCTAAGCCTTGAAAAAGACAAATATTTCAACAGATAAGTGATAATTAATTGGTACACCATACAGACAGAGATGGTACGGTATGATTTATTTATTATTATTCAAAACTAAAGTTTGCGAAATTTCTGTGCAGAGAATTGATTTATAATTTGGCTGAAGTCGATGGTCTTCATGATGTCATTTTCTACGCACATGAGTGAAAGCCAGTTCAAACGCTGCTGCCCCATCGTGCTGCAAAGCTTTATCTTTAAGGGTTTCAATTTGGAAAATGAACGTACCTCTGTAGTAGCCTACTGTACAGTTGTTCACCATCATGCACAATTGCACATGAACACTCTGAGTGTAATGTCAACATTGGGGAACACAGATTTTAAGTTGTCCGATATTATACCATGAAACAGTAATAAAGCGAGTTATTCCTAAAACCCGTTTGGCATCCTTGCACTCATAGCTAAGAAGTGTCACTTCTGCCGTGCGTGGAGGTCACGCACACATTAATTGTTTTGGTCTTTTTAATATGGGGTCCTCTAGAATCGTGGGGCCCCTGACGACTGCCCAGCGTGCCATGCCTTAACGACATTGGGCGTCGCGCATTTTCTGTCACTGGTCCAACTGTTTGGAATGGACTTCCCAGAGTTACGACTCTTGCCTAGGGATTCTTCTGACATATTATATCTTAACAGCCTAAGGTATGTCCTTTTTCGTCGGGATTGTGTGGAGAGCGCCCCTTTGTAGAAACGCTATAAAAAATTTCTGAAAGAATACTTATCGTGTGTGCATGAGATCTTCGCACAGTTGTGCTATCTATAAATGTTCAGTCAATCAAGATCATGATCAATTTTAATATAATTTTACAACTATTACGTCACCGTTGTTATCAACAGTAGCATTGTCGCAGTGGTAGGCCTAATTTCCTTCAATCAAGGTCCTAAGTCAAATCAAGGTCACACAGAGGATAGGTTGCGAAATATACACAGACACTTATCTACATTATCGATCTACTCGTAACGGTGATTATAATTATTAATTAGTTCGTTAATTTTGCTTTTTCTGTTCGTTACTTAATTCGTTCATTCACTTGTCCATATCCATACATCCATCCATATTCATCCATATACATCCATCCATTTATCACATTAATTCCATATCTTTAATTAATTAATATTTCTAATTTCGCTTTCAGATTCTACGTGAACCTATCGACCGCACCCAATATCCTCGGGGGCGACGTAGCCCTTCACCTCAATCCCCGTTACGACGAGAACCTAATTGTTGTACGTAACTCTTACGAGAACGGAAGGTGGCAAACCGAGGAACGCAGTGGACCTCCTCTACCTCTCCAGAAGAACGCCAACTTCCAGTGCACGATTACGGTGCTTAACGACAAGTATCAGGTATACATGGAGTACATAAAAGGCACCATGTCAATTTTCATGCATGTATGCATACATAATTATATAAATAAATAAATATATAGTATACCTACATATAAATAAATGCATACATACACAAATACATGCATACATACATGGATAAATACATACCCAAATACATATTGATTATACATATACATACATTTAATATACATAATATTGTTATAAGGTCCACTTACGAAAAATGGTTCTAAATCGTCTTCATACTTTCGTCTTATGTATTTGTCTGTCAGTTTCTTGGTATCATACTTCGTGTTCTCTGTTGGTCATATTCCTCTCCGTAATTTCATTTTCAAGTTGGCTATTACTAGTTTGTGATCGGAACCGATTTGCGCATCGAATGATCTGCAGTTTGTCACATTTGAGCTCCATCTTTTGTTTATTATGACATAGTCGATCAAGTTATGTGTCTTTCCATCGGGTGATGTCCATGTCCATTTTCTTTGTGGTTTCTGTTGTTCGAAGAAAGTGTTCATTATCTTCAAGTCGTTTGTATCACAGAACTGGAGGCTTTTTTCACGTCTCCCCATCCGAATTTACCAATGGTGCCTCTCCATGTATTATTGTCTCTGCCAACCTTTGCATTTAAATCCCCGTAATGACGATATGTTGTGTATGGGAATTCCATGTATTATCTACTGAAGTTGATCATTAAATGTATCAATTTCTTCCTCCGTAGCTGTTGACGTCGGAGCATAGGCTTGAATGACTGGCGTTTTGCCAAATTTGGTGTAAAATCTTGCAGACATTAATCATTGTGATATCAACTGGTATCCAAGCATTGCCTTCGTTGCTTTGTTGTTCAGAATCATTGCTACTCCCTCTCGCAATTGATTGTCTCTTCTTCCAGATGTTATGACTTTGTGTTGATCATGGTAGAATTCTCTTTTTCCACACCATCTTATCTCACAGAGTCTTATGATATCTATTGAACGTTGCTAAAGTTAGCAGCAATAGTGTATAGGTTATTTCTCACATTTTACTTTCTTTTATCCAGACTAGTGTTAAATCATAGTTTTTCCTGTCCACGGTTGCGGTGTGTCAACCAGTTAATGATCAATAATAAAACGAATATGATGGATGATGATGGACGTCCCATCTGTATGTTTCTAATTCTTTGACTGCTAAGGCGAGTGCTTCTGTGTATGACAGCGTCCTGACGTTCCATGTTCCTATTCCTATGTTGTCGAGCTTGGATTTTCTAGTTGTAATGTAACTAATGTTGTCCACTGTGGCGGTGACAGAGCTGGTATTTGCGGTGGCAGTAACTGTTGTTGTTCCTATTGTCGCCACCTTCTTCGTTGTCATATTTGTTGTTGTTATTGGGTGGTGGTGGTGGTGGTGGTGGTGGTGGTGGTGGTGGTGGTGGTGGTGGTGGTGGTGGTGGTGGTGGTGGTGGTAGCTAACTTTTCACATCCGGCCCCAGTTCCCTGGCCGTATGCGCGGACCTTGGTAAACCGGGCGTCGTCCGAGGCGGCTTTTGGTTTTGTGTTTTGTATCATTTGTAATAGTTTTCTTGGCCGCGTATTCATCTGCCATGACTCCCAGACATATAACGTATTATATAAATTATACACACATACAAACACGAATACATAGAGCATTCTCTTTCTAAAACAATCTGTAAAGGACGGCCTATAGGGCCTAATAGGCTTAGGCCCATATAATTACACTCGACTCATGTTGCAGTGATGATGGAAGGCGTTAACTATGCATCCAAAGGGGAGGGGTACCATAGTCGCCATAGTCCTTTGGGGTTAACGGGAGTGGGACATGGTGGCGAAGGTCCTGTGGATCTGTGCTTGACTGCAGGTGTATACAGTATGTACATTGTGTTTGCATAGCTGAATATTTATGTAGCACATTTTGACAACCTCTCAAGGCTCTTCAACACGATTATGCAACAGTGCGTTTCTTGAGCTGTCCCAAACGCAACTGTACATATGTATGAAGGAAAGCTACAGGAATGGCAATATCGGTGCATGATAACAAAATGTCCTTAATGAGATTCGTGAATATGAGCTTGGATGCATGCATGTACATGTTACTATATGTATGCAACTATGCATGTATGTATTAGTACGAATATGTGCTTGTATATGTGCATACATGTGCATGCTGAATATGTGTGTGTGTGTGTGTGTGTGTGTGTGTGTGTGTGTGTGTGTGTGTGTGTGTGTGTGTGTGTGTGTGTGTGTGTGTGTGTGTGTGTGTGTGTGTGTGTGTGTGTGTGTGTGTGTGTGTGTGTGTGTGTGTGTGTGTGTGTGTGTGTGTGTGTGTGTGTGTGTGTGTGTGTGTGTGTGTGTGTGTGTGTGTGTACTTATGATCTCTTCACCATTCAGACAACTCGCTCCACTCGATCATCGTCCTATCTCAGTCTTTCTCGACCCCAGTCACTACTCACCTCAAGTTCTCCAACCGAGCCATATCCATCACAGCACCATGCCTCTGGAATGATCTCCCCTCTGAATTTCGCAGTTTCTCAATGCCTCCATCATCATTGCAACCCGTCCTTCATCATCCTCCTCCCCATGTTCCACCCCTGCGCTTTCCACTCAAAACTGAAGTCTCACCTTTTCAAATACTCCTACCCTGATTCATCTGATCCTCCGCCTTCCAATTATTCTAGCCGTAAACGACACCCGCCTTGACAGCTGCTCTGCCATCTCCTGATCTGGTACCCTGGAAATCGGACTTGGACCTCTTTTGGACTACTCTCTGGAAACCCCCTTTGATTTGGTTTGGCCTCCTGGAAATCGGACTCGGACCTCTTTTGGACTACTCTCTGGAAACCCCCTCTGATTTGGTTTGGCCTTCTGGATACCGGACTCGGACCTCTCTTGGACTACTCTCTGAAAACCCCCTCTGATCTGACGTAGCGCCCTGCGCTTGGCCTTCGAGTGGCGCTTTAGAATTTTGGAGATTACGATTACGATACTTTGGCAAATCAGCAGCATATAACTCATGGGTACTACTTCTCAAAAGCACTGCAGCATATTTAACAGTTCTAAAATATGTGTCATAAATGTAGGGGAAATATTTTATTGGGTATTAACACATAAATCTGAGCGCTTAGATTTATGTAGGTGTGTATTCAGTTGTCTGTATAGCGCTTTAGAGAAAAAACGGGAAGATGTCGAGAGGCTCATAAAATAATCAGATTGACGTATGCCTCTGTTTCTCTGTGCTCAGGTGGCTTTCAACGGTCAGAACTTCTGTGAGTTCCGTCATCGTATTCCTCAGGACAGAGTGAACTGCGTCATCGTAAGCGGCGACGTACAAGTCTTCAACGTCAACTTCGGCGGCTCACAGTCTGGCGTTCCTCCGCCGGTAAGTTGGATTCGTGTCTGCCGGCCATTCACCTCTGCGTCCGGGTTTCGAATCATGGTGCGCCAACGTGAAACTGAAAGCCGTGTGAAAGTTGCATGATTGCTCGATTATTGCTATCATGTTAGCGCTTAGCTCGAATGCAATTCAAAAGAAACAACCAATTACCTTACCTCACCTCGCATCCTTTTAAACTAGTTCAACCTTTCTTATTCACCTATACATTTCACTTTACCCGATTCCAGCTAGTATAAGAATTGTACAAAAAAGATTGTGGAGGTTAGTCTTTGATGAGTTTGATCCATGATGAGTTGAATATTTTATCTGTATTTTGCAAACTGAGAAAATTAAAAAATGCAACAAATAGCTTAAACTCGTTAAAGTGATGACATCACCAAATTTATTAGTATACAATTTACATGCATAAAAATCTCACAACAGACCAAAGCATTACTTTGTTAGTAACCCACTGTGTGAATTGTGAAAGAAAGGTTAAAATATATGCACAATATAAACAGTTGATATGAAAACCAGAAATACTAGTTAACGCTTATCTTTATGGCAAACTGATGGTATTGGAAACGACCCTCCTGGGGTATGCAATAAAGACAACTGGGGTCCTAAGAAAGACTCTGGGGTTGAACCCCAAACCCTCTGACAATCCTCATCCTGATTTCAGCCTTCTTTACCTTGGTTTCCTTGCCTGACCTTATTTTACCTTTTTTTCTTAATTTCCATATTATATCTTATTCAGTGCCGGATTTAGATTTGGAGGGCCCTGGGATTTATGAGCTACGAGGCCCTTGTTAGAAAATTACACCAGAAGGTCTCACAAAACTTAAAAACAAAAAAGCCTTTTGCCCTTTTGGTAAAATTTAAAGCTGTAGTTTTTTGTTTATAGGTAAATCCGGCACTGACCTTATTTTATATTGCCTTATCTTCTTTGGCCAATCATAATAGAATAGGCTATGCTGTATAGTGCCCATTGTTAAACGAGTAGTATATGCAACGTTGAACGACATCTGGTTGCTGCCAGGGCCGCAGACGTCGAGAACAAAATGTTTCGCATGTGAATAGTCTTTTCTCTCTGTCGATTGCTCTGCGCATCTCACCGTTGGAATTAAAAATTCAAAAACGTAACTGTCTTTGAATTGCGTTGATCCTTGTTGCGTCTTTATACGGGCGTCTAATAAAAAAACAAGGGTGTTACCTTTACCTGTTATACTCGCATCATATAATGTTTCAATGTAATTCATAAATCATAATAAATAGGAAAGTATAAATTATAGCGGGAATAAATACGGGGATAAATTGTGATAATTATAAATAGGTCTGTATCAATAAATTATAAATCATAACGCTAGTTGTTTTCTTGTTATATGCAGTCCTTGGGTGTCAGCATTAGCCAACCTGGCAATGGTCAACCTGGTTTTGGTCAACCCCAACCTGGCCAACCTGGGTATGGTCGACCTCAACCTGGCTCTGGTCAACCGCAACCTGGTTATGGTCAACCCCAACCTGGATTTGGTCAACCAGCTGCAGCTGGACAGGTGAGATGCTTCCTCTGATCTAACGAACCGTAAATGGGTCATTATCCGAAAAGTGCAGAATTGATGTCCCATGCTGGTTTTTTGAGTTTTTTCGATAATTTCTTCAAATTTTTTTGCCTATCCTTCAAAGAATGAGCAGATTAACATTTCCCATCATTGTTTTAGCTGCTTGATTTTGGAAATTTAGAAATAAATTACTAAATGTATACAAAATATCATTACCATCCACTGTCCGAGACGGTGTACACTGCATTAAATTCAACTTTTACGCAAATTTATTCCATTACAACCTGTAACAAAGGTATATTATTTTGATTAATTAGTAGCCAGGATATGCAATAATGAAACATTTAGACTCATTTTCGTAATATTTATTTTTTTAGAGCCGATTTTACTTGTCCATAGAAATATGCATCATAGCCATCCCAATTTTTGGGAAGCCTATAACTTTTAGAGAACGTGCTTACTTACTAAAAGAAAAACAGCCGGAACAAGATATTGTCAACTATTAATGGAATCACACAGATTTATGTTGAAATTCATAATGTTTTATTTTTAATTTAAGTTTGTGTGTTCCAAATTACAAAAAAAAGTAAATTTCTGTTTCATTACCATCTCGTGTTGTATTTCCTGGTTTAGGTAGATTATAACATTGACAACTTATTTTATTTACCGCTTTTGTTGAACTGATTTAAATTACTTAACTGATAAAGTAATTCAAGTGAAAATATTTGACGGCTGACATAAATTTCATCATTTTATCATTACCATCCGAATACATCAGATTTCTGCTATTTTCTCATGACAGTCGCATCTTGCCACGGATGGTAATGACGCATTGCTAAGAGTAAATTACATGTTTTTTTGTGAATTATTTGATATAAAAATAAATTGCATGTAATCATAATTTACTAGCAACTCTTAAAATGTTGTTCAACTTGTATCTAATGCATATAACATACAGTTATAGGTAATGCTGCACAGATTTTTTTCTGCAGCTAAAAATAATATTTCTTTTTTTGAATATTTTCGAGAAATTTCTTAATTTCTTGACACCAGACTAATATATTATGTGAAGGAAAGGCCTGTTCTATTCCTACTTAATGCTGGTATCATCTACTTTTAGGAAATTGCCATTTTATAAGTACCAGAGGAATATTTCAGGTCCCTGTGATGAAATATGATTACGCAATAAGGCCGGATTTTAATGAAAAAAAAGGAATTTTGACTTTATAAATTATATGAAAAAATTAACTTATGATTAAAAATATAGTGGATTTCTTTCAAATTAGTTAAATTTAACTATGTACGTGACTAATAAAAACACTTGCAACCAATTTTGGGAAAAAATTTTTTTTTGTTTTTCGGAGACGAAATTTGTAACATTTCGGATAATGACCCAAATATCCACACGTGAAGTGCTATTGTATGTAAGTAGGCTATCTGGAAAATCGTACAGCGTCTTCTGAATATACTTCTCGAAGACGATCATCGCTAGACTAATTAGACTGTAATTAAGTTAATGTTGTTCGTCCGTAGGTGAATGTTGCATGAATGAAATATAATCAATAGAAGTCTCCATTTTACACGCTTTTGAAAAAGCGCAGAAATATCTCAGAAGCAGCCAAAAGTAGTTCAGATACTGCAAGAATTAACTCCGGAAATATTTAAAGCGCATACGTTGAGAGGTATGTCTCCATAGATCTGTCATATATTCATGTTTCAATTCACATGAACACAGCACGAATACCTTTCAAATATTTCCTTCATTCATTCATTCATTCAGGAAATTTGTATAGAGACTAGGGTGCATCACAAATGCATTGCAAAAATTTGATGTGTAAGTCTTATATATCGAGCTGTCTGTATTTGCATTGTGTTCCACTATGACCACCATGAAATCGGGCAAAAGATTTTTAAAATCTACGTTTATTTAGAGGTCCCTCCAGGAGAAAACATATATCCGAGTAACCCGAATAAGCAACTTCTAGTAAACCATATTATCATATATATATGAAATCACATGTAATCGCTTAATTTTAGAGATACTATGACTAAAACAATGTTAAATATCAAATTCCATGTTGTTCCGATGTTTCTTATTAATTGTTTAAAACAATAAATTGCAAAAAATGAATTTTTCATGCAACATGCAATGTCGAATTGCAAATTTGTTACATTTTATGTGAAATATACCAAAAAACAGAATTGCTGATTGGGAAATAACTTTGTCAACAGCCAGATACTCCAGAAACCGCTTGTAGGCCTACAGCTATAGATCATTCCAGGGTGTGTCAACGGTTTTCTTACATGTGAGCCACCATACGGCATACACATGAGTAACGAAAGTTGTAAATGCATGTATTTTGGGCCTTTGATAACTATTCGTTATAGTGCCTGCCTGGCAGCAGCTCTGTGATTTGTGACCCACAAAGAGCAATTTTAAGGCTATAGATCAAATTAGCCATCCACCTTTCCTTGTGTAGATCACCAGGTCTTCTAAAGATCTCTTCACCTTTAGAAGCAGGTAAGAAGAAAAAAAATGATAGCTCCGTAAACTCGCGATAATCGTCACATAGAAATTCAACCTGTTCATTGGCTAAGGCGATCACATCAGCCTTCGTCATCGCCAGGAGCTCTTGGGCCTGCATGTCATGATCAGCTGGACAAAATGGAAGAACCTGACAGAAATTGTGTGGTATCAAATCCCAATGTCTTCGAAGCCTTGTGAACAATGTGACATCTGGTGACTTTGATGCTTCGATCTTCACATCTGTGAACACCTGAGATAGAAGAACTTCACCAATATGATGACGACAGCCTGACAAGACAGCACGTTGCAGCTTATCTTGTATGGAAATACAAGCTGCAGTTAGGTGCCCAGTATTTTATCTGCTTGTGTCAAATGTCATGTTTACAATGCTGTCGTTACAATTCCATTTTGTCATGAGCTTCATTGTTAGTTCTGAAATGACTTATCGCATGAATGGTTCGTAGCCTTGAAGTAACTTGGCACTCCCAGCAACTTTAACTGTATTGCATCACCCACAATTACAGTCAAACGTTCTTCAGTAACAAGGTGATTTGTAAGAGTGAATGTCATCTTCCCATCCCAATGCAGTGTGGTGGCTGGCATTTCACGACGACTTTTATTAATTGAACGATGTTTGTTGTTATCTTCGACGAGTTTCACAATCTTTTTGCATGCTCTACGCTCTGTTACAATGGGTATGATGGCTTTTTTGTACAGTTTTAACTTGTTTCAGTACTTCTTTGGCTATTGTGAATCTTGACGTCACCCAAGAGATCCTTGTCTCTCAGTTTGTGCTGCTAGATTGCAGTGATACATCATGCATCATGCATTTCAAAACCTGCTTCGAGATGGGCAACCGAATACCACTGATTGTTGCATCATGAACACATTTTTTGCTGAACCCAATCCAAATAGCTTGGTAGGCCTACTAAGACGAGTCTGTGATTTCTTTTTGACCCGAAACCCCGTCAGAGGTTTTTTGAAGACGAGGTGGCGAAAGCCTCGAGACTGGTGACAACAGTGTTGAACCATATTTCTTGTTATGATTGTCGTCTACTTTATCCATTTTATGCTCTGGAAATCGGGGAAAAAGTAAAAAAAACGCTTATCTAATGCTTTGTAATCTATTTGAATGGTCCAAAATATCAGAGTATAACATTTCAAAACATGTCTGCCAAAATATAAACAATAGAAACCAAACACTACAAATAATTAACATTTGTAAAGCCTAATTTGTTAACTAAGATTCAGTCAAACTTCTTAGGGCCGGAGGGACCTCTAAATATTTTTAAATTAAATTTTCTTTCTTATCACAATGCTTCCATATACTAATGGAACACAATTAAATAACAGACAACTTCAATTTAAAAAAAATTTGTTTGATGCACCCTAATAGAGACCCTTCAAGATTTCTACAAAGGGGTGCTCCCAACGTAACCCCGGCGAAAAAGGACAGACTTAGGCCGTTACGGTATATTCATGAGGATCCCTGGGCAGGGGTCGAAACTCCAGGGAGGTCCATCCCAAACAGTTGGACCAACGACAGAAAACGCGCGAGCTGCATGATAGATGTACGCGTAAAAGGAACCAGCAGCTCACCATGAGCCGCAGAGCGAAGAGAGCGACGGCCATGAAGGCCAATGGTGGAATGGCCGATCTCCTGTAAGCAAGCAGGTGTCCTGCCCAGTAGGCATCGCCAGACCAAAGCAGAAATCCTGTAGCAGATTCGCTGAGGTAGAGGCAACCAGTGTAAGACCAGAATAAATAGAGCAACAGCAGTCAAATCGACAAAAAAACAGAGGCATGAACAAGAATAGCAGGAGTGTTAAAAGTACGAGAACGAAAGACAACATGCAGTTGGCGCAACTGATAAAACAATCACGGTAAAATAGAATAATGTGCGCGGAGTAAGTAAGATCTTGGTCAAGCATGACGCCAAGGTTACTGTAGTGGCTATATTATATATAGCCTAACGGTACTTTAGCGTTCGTGCCAGGGATTGAAGATTAACATTCACATCACATCTAATGTATGAATCCATTCAAATGAACATCAGTTGTTTCTGTAGACTCAATGTAAGTAGCTAAATGGTAAGCAATAATCTTTTTCAATTACCATAGATAGAAATGTAACATTAGCAATTTCTCTAAAATTAGCAAGATTAGTCAGATTCAGCCCATCACTCTTGAGGGCCGGAAGAAGGATGGACCTTTTCTCTGACGATGGCATAGTGCCTTCCTGAAGCGAGCAATTGCAGAGGATAGTGAGGGAAGGCAGAAGGTCATTCACTAACTCGAGTTCGCAGGTCTTCTTTCAATTTAGCACACAAGAAAACCAATTATACACTTCAACTGTCCTGTGACACTATAGCTCAACACAAAAAACTCTACAGTATAAAAATTTCTAAGCGCTCACATCCGCTAATTCTGTTTCGCGCCACATGTGCGACGCCTAAAAACACCTGGACGACCAGGTTATTAAATATGCAAGGTTTACTTCACTGACGTGGTATTCATGCTCACACTTTATTGATGCCAATAAAATATCCAGACACTAATGTTGATAATGCTAATCAACATAAATCCTAACTCAAATCAATAAGAACGCCTTTCAGACTGAATCTATAGTGAGCAACAAGCAGTCCGTTTTCTCCGCTGAGGTTACACGCACACTCATACAGTCACACGCACACATCAAGTAGCGGAATTGTTGTGTATATCAAGTAAAGTTCAACAATGTTGAACGCGGTTAATATGCCCTACGTATATGACCGACAGTGCCATAAAAGCTAACTCACCTCTGAATTCTTTCGAAATTATCTACGGCCTATACTGTCCTTCCTATTTCACCTATATTTTGTCTTAGCTATTGACCTCTGCAATGTCCATCTTACTGATCCATTCATTGTCTGCGGTATTTATCTATATATTGACAATACTATTGTTAAACAACTGTAGGACTTTGTACGGCCTCTGCCGGGCCCAATGCAAACGGGTCTCGTTATTACAATCGACGGTTTCATTCCACCTCAAGCCAACAGGTAAGCAGTAGAGATTTTCAAGTACTTAGGTTTCAAATACAAGTACTTTAACCTAAAGTACGAGTAGAAGTACTTTAGTTTTAGGTAAAAATGTGAGTACAAGCACTTGGGTTACAATATTAGCGCACGCGGCTACCGTAAAAACAAGGAACTAGGCCTATGTTTTCTGTAACAATTACGGCTCAAATCAATTATTTATTTACTTTGATCATGTCACGAGACACATGCACACTCATTTAGAGCTGTTCGTGAGAAATATTGGCTAACTGGTAAGTGAGTGATAACCTATAATTCATAAATCATAATAAATATGAAAGTATAAATTATAGCAGGAATAAATACGGGAATAAATTGTGATAATTATAAATAGGTCTATATAAATAAATTATAAATAATAACGCTAGTTGTTTTCTTATTATATACAGGGCCACCACCATAGCTTCTCTGATGCATGTTTCCCCAGCCTGGTGGGATAATACCCAAGTAGGAGACAGGGTTGAAAAGTTTGAGAAAAATGCGACGTTCTGACCTACTTTCCCAATCCATTCTAAGTGCTTCTGAATTGGCAAACAGGCAGATGAACACCTCCTTAAGGCAGCCATTACAACCCCGGCCATGTTCTGCGACTAGACCCTATTTTCCATCTGATCGCAATATCTCTCATAACCTCCGACCACAGGCTCATAATTTCATATTGTGCAGGCGCGGATTTAGAGGGGGCGGAGCCGGCGTACGCCCCCTAAACCTGCAGCAAATGTTCTCAAACTAAACTGACCTGAAACTAATATAACTGCAATTTGGGAATAGGATGTTTGAAGTAGCTGGACCCTCAGAATGGAGCTCTCTTACCGGAGCTCTCTTACCTACTTACCTGAGTTGCTAGCAGACGTTGCCCACGTGACCAATGACTTTTGCCGTGACGTCATTCACAAAGTTCATGTACAGACAAAATTTACGTAAATAGAAATTGGTCAATTTAAAAATATGTCGAGAGGTCCGCCGTCAAAACGGCTTAAACAAGCAGTTTTATCATTCGCGAATAAGCCGACTGCCATTGGTAAGACATAGGCCTATCTTAGGCCTAAATCTCAAAAGATGGCATATGATTATAATTTTGAAATTCGTCGTGCTGATTCTAGCCGCCGAAAGCGTTCAGCTGCCGATATTATGGACAAAAGCAAATCAAGGATATAGAACTAGGCCTACTCATATAACCATTCTCTTAACGCTCAGTGGCGTGCGGTCCATGGATGAGGCGCATCCCTTGCTTATTGAATCCATAAGTATTTTTATACAAATGCTAGTGTATTCAATTTCTATCATTACTATGTTAATTATCGTATGATAAATTGGACATCAAGTTAGACATTGATGACATTATCAATGCCTACGCCAGAAAGCATCCAAGGAGAATGACACTGCTTAATCCACTGGCATGTGACACTTAATTATTTTCTTTTTGGATCAAGGGTTGCATGATCAAAACCGATAACTGATTTATAATCGTTTCACTGTTAACCTTCAGTGGAGACCAGTTGTTTTATATGAGAAACTATATACTTTTTTAAAGTTCCATAACATTTTCTATAAAAAGGATCATTATAGTTTTGCGTGATCTAATTTCATATATATATATATATATATTTACGAGATTGGATTGGTAGTATTTACGCCCCCCTAACCAGAAATCCTGGATCCGCCCCTGTTGTGTGCACTGTGTGTGTTTATTATAAATCAACGAAGGATGACACTGCGCATCACAGCTTACAACATCCTAAACTTAAGCGATAATAGCAATGACGATGATAAAGTATATATTTCCAGTGCTATGACAAAGAAATGTATGTGCTAGCGAGATTTGAGAATCAGTCAGATAGACTGAAGATGCTTCTATGCAAAAGGCGAGGGATGAAATGACAAAAACGTTATCTTCCGTATATGTAGGCCTATACTCTATAAAAACACATATTGACAATAAAGTGTTTCAGCACCATACTGTTTTCTTTTTTATGTATCCTTTATTCTATAACCCATTAATCTGGTCAGTCCCTTTCACCAACTGTTATCTGATTTATTATCAAATGCAATTATTGTCTTTGCGATCACCGTGTAATGCCTATATATAAACTGTGTATATACAGATAATACAGTGTATTGCAAAAAAAAGAACACCATAGGCCTATCAGTCGCAGTCAGTAGCAATTTATTTTGCAGTGATTAGGATATTCTCAGCAATAGGTTCTTTTGTCATATAAATTATAAGTGAATAACATTTTTCTACTTTATTATCGCTCAGCTGTACGTTGCGTTATCAAATCATATAGGCCTAAAATCAAATATTTGTTTATTGGAAGTTCCCATCGACATAGACGAGATGGTCTCACACGGCATCACAAAGACAGTTATGCAATTGATCATAGGTCAGACAACACTAAGTAATGAAGGCTGCAACAGCTAAATAGATGTTATAAAGTATACATGTATCGGTACTTTCAACATTCACTTAGTAACAAAATGAATGTTTAGGCCTAAACATAACGAAACATACTGTAAAGCAGTCAACACAGACTTTTGAACAATATAACCTAAGCCTTGAAAAAGACAAATATTTCAACAGATAAGTGATAATTAATTGGTACACCGTACAGACAGAAATGGTACGGTATGATTTATTTATTATTATTCAACACTAAAGTTTGCCAAATTTTCTTACAGATAATTGAATTATAATTGGGTTGAAGTCGGTGGTCTTCAGGATGTCATTTTCTAGGCGCATGAGTGAAAGCCAGATCAAACGCTGCTGCCCCATCGTGCTGCAAAGCTGTATCTTTATAAGTTTCAATTTGGAAAATGAACGTTCCTCTGTAGTAGCCTACTGTACAGTTGTTCACCATCATGCACAATTGCACATGAACACTCTGAGTGCAATGTCAACATTGGGGAACACAGATTTTAAGTTGTCCGATATTATACCATGAAACAGTAATAAAGCGAGTTATTCCTAAAACCCGTTTGGCATCCTTGCACTCATAGCTAAGAAGTGTCACTTCTGCCGCACGTGGAGGTCACGCACACATTAATTTTTTTTTAATTTGGGGCCCTCTAGAATCGTGGGGCCCCTGACGACTGCCCAGCGTGCCCTTGCCTTAACGACATTGGGCTCTATCATGCAGCGTCGCGCGTTTTCTGTCACTGGTCCAACTGTTTGGAATGGACTTCCCAAAGTTACGACTCTTGCCTAGGGATTCTTCTGACATATTATATCTTAACAGCCTAAAGTATGTCCTTTTTCGTCGGGGTTGTGTGGAGAGCGCCCCTTTGTAGAAACGCTATAAAAAAGTTCTCAAAGAATACTTATCGTGTGTTCATCTGTGATGAGATCTTCGCACAGTTATGCTATGTATAAATGTTCAATCAATTAAGATCATGATCAATTTATATATAATTTTACAACTATTACGTCACCGTTGTTATCAACAGTAGCATTGTCGCAGTGGTAGGCCTAATTTCCTTCAATCAAGGTCCTAAGTCAAATCACACAGAGGAGAGGTTGCGACATATAGGCCTACACAGAAACTTATCTACATTATCGATCTACTCGTAACGGTGATTATAATTATTAATTAGTTCGTTAATTTTGCTTTTTCTGTTCGTTACTTAATTCGTTCATAAACTTGTCCATGTCCATACATCCATCCATATTCATCCATATACATCCATCCATTTATCACATTAAATCCATATCTTTAATTAATTAATATTTCTAATTTCGCTTTCAGATTCTCCGTGAACCTATCGTCCGCACCCAATATCCTCGGGGGCGACATAGCCCTTCACCTCAATCCCCGTTTCGACGAGAACCTAATTGTTGTACGTAACTCTTACGAGAACGGAAGGTGGAAAACCGAGGAACGCAGTGGGCCTCCTCTACCTCTCCAGAAGACCGCCAACTTCCAGTGCACGATTACGGTGCTTAACGACAAGTATCAGGTATACATCGAGTACATAAAAGGCACCATGCCAATTTTCATGCATGTATGCATACATAATTATATAAATAAATTAATATATACCTACATATAAATAAATGCATACATACACAAATACATGCGTACATACATGGATAAATACATACCCAAATATATATTGATCATACATATACATACATTTAATATACATAATATTGTTATAAGGTCCACTTACGAAAAATGGTTCTAAATCGTCTTCATACTTTCGTCTTATGTATTTATCTGTCAGTTTCTTGGTATCATACTTCGTGTTCTCTGTTGGTCATATTCCTCTCCGTAATCTCATTTTCAAGTTGGCTATTACTAGTTTGTGATCGGAACCGATTTGCGCATCGAATGATCTGCAGTTTGTCACATTTGAGCTCCATCTTTTGTTTATTCTGACATAGTCGATCAAGTTATGTGTCTTTCCATCGGGTGATGTCCATGTCCATTTCCTTTGTGGTTTCTGTTGTTCGAAGAAAGTGTTCATTATCTTCAAGTCGTTTGTAGCACAGAACTGGAGGCTTTTTTCACGTCTCCCCATCCGAATTTACCAATGGTGCCTCTCCATGTATTATTGTCTCTGCCAACCTTTGCATTAAAATCCCCGCAATGACGATATGTTGTGTCTGGGAATTCCATGTATTATGTACTGAAGTTGATCATAAAATGTATCAATTTCTTCCTCCGTAGCTGTTGACGTCGGAGCATAGGCTTGGATGACTGTAATTTTGCCAAATTCGGTGTAAAATCTTGCAGACATTAATCGTTGTGATATCAACTGGTATACAAGCATTGCTTTTGTTGCTTTCTTGTTCAGAATAATCGCTACTCCCTCTCGCAATTGATTGTCTTTTTTTCCAGATGTTATGACTTTGTGTTGATCGTGGTAGAATTCTCTTTTTCCACACCATCTTATCTCACAGAGTCCTATGATATCTATTGAACGTTGCTAAACTTAACAGCAACAGTCTATAGGTTATTTCTCACATTTTACTTTCTTTTATCCAGACTAATGTTAAATATTAGATTTTCCTGTCCACGGTTGCGGTGTGTCAACCAGTATATGATCAATAATTAAAACGAATATGATGGACGATGATGGACGTCCCATCTGTATGTTTCTAATTCTTTGACTGCTAAGGCGAGTGCTTCTCTGTGTGACAGCGTCCTGACGTTCCATGTTCCTATTCCTATGTTGTCGAGCTTGGATTTTCTTGTTGTAATGTTGTCCGCTGTGGCGGTGACAGAGCTGACTTGCGGCGGCAGTTGTTGTTCCTATTGTCGCCACCTTCTTCGTTGTCATATTTGTTGTTGTTATTGGGTGGTGGTGGTGGTGGTGGTGGTGGTGGTGGTGGTGGTGGTGGTGGTGGTGGTGGTGGTGGTGGTGGTGGTGGTGGTGGTGGTGGTGGTGGTGGTGGTGGTGGTGGTGGTGGTGGTGGTGGTGGTGGTGGTGGTGGTGGTGGTGGTGGTGGTGGTGGTGGT
>OY744602.1:34855720-34935720 GCA_963556255.1 Allolobophora icterica
ACATGTAGCCTCTGTACGTATCTGTACATATATAAGTATCTACACGTACACTGGCATATCTAGGCCCTATATGTATATATTTACATAGATATGTATCTGAGTATAACTGTGCATTTGTATAACTCATGTGTACTACTTCTCAAAAGCACTGCACCATTCATATTTGACAGGTCTAAAATCTGTGTCATAAATATAGTTGAAAATATTTTATTGGGTATTAATTAACACATAAATCTGAGCGCTTATATTTTATACTAGCTGGTTTACCCGGCGTTGCCCGGGGTTATAAGTTTCAATCCCTGTAGCACCACCACCACCACCACCATACGGCTGCGCCATCTGGCGAATCTTTAGAAATCCGTCCTGATGACAGAGAATAATCTTCTCGGGTGGCGCCATCTGGTGACTGAAAATAGGTCGATTCGAATGTGTAAAAAGTCGGATTTTGGAGAGTTTTTTGCCCGGGACACCATAGAAGCGGTAAAAAGGTGGACGCGAAGCCTCACACTGGGTGTGTAATGCCCACCCCGAGACAGCAGTGAAGGTTTTAAGTGAGAAGCTCGAAAGCTGTCGAAATGCATTCCGGTCTAAGATCGCGTGCTACAGAGGGACAGACAGAGTTTCTTCTTTATATATATAGATAGGCTTGTATCTAGTTGTCTGTATAGCGCTTTAGAGAAAAAACTCCAAGATGTCGAGAGGTTCTAAACATAATCAGAATGATGTGTGCCTTTGTTTCTCTGTGCTCAGGTGGCTTTCAACGGTCAGAACTTCTGTGAGTTCCGGCATCGTTTTCCCCAGGACAGAGTGAATTGCGTCATCGTTAGCGGCGACGTACAAGTCTTCAACGTCAACTTTGGGTGATGTTGACCAGTGCACGCCTGAATCCGCCACTGTCTTGGTCACTGATCTCTCTCAGGTGCAATCCATATCTGATGAGATCCCTGACGGTTGGTAATTCAGCTGTAGGAAGTTGTTTGCCTGACATCAATAAATGATGTAAATGAGTCCAGGCTAGCAGGATTGTGACATTCTGACTACCTAAAAATGTATATACGCATATTATGCTAAAAAGTGGCTACATTATAGCATGCGTTAAAATATAATTATGTTATGCACAATGTAAGATAATTTGATAATTCAGGAGTAAACGACATTAATGTGGCATAAACAATATTATATAGGGTGACACGAAAGTTCGTTCACCGTTTTCAAAATTCGTTGTCTCAGTAACGGCTGCATATTTCTTTATAATATTTTGTCAGTACATAGATAAGTCAAACGAAAGATACTGGTAAGAATTTGATTATGATCCGGTCCGTGGTTGCCATTATTTATAAGAAAATGTAAAGACCACCAGTTTTTGCGGAAAAAACTGCGTTCATCAAATTAACACAGTAAAGGAAATGTGTAGCCTCGTACACAATAAGACACTGTTGTTACCTAGGACAATGTCATACAGACGTAGGCTATTAGTGTACAGTATCTCCTTTCTGGTTAATGACAGCACTGACTCTATCCGGCATAGACTGGATCAGCGTCTGAAGTGTCCTAATTGCTATCGATCTCCACGCTCGTTGGAGGCGACGTTTGAGCTGATCAACGTTTTTTTTAGCTCAGGATCTTTATAAACGCTGAGAGATAAAATACTCCACAAGTTATCAATAGGAGAGAGGTCCGGAGAGTTGGGTGGCCAATCCTTCGGCTTTATGTGTGACGGGAGGTTTTCGTCTAGCCACTTCGTCGTCACAGCTGATGTATGACAGCGTGCACCATCCTGCTGAAATACTCCTCGATCATTGTCAAGAAATAACTTTCGTTGCATGACACTGCCGTTGTCATTTTCTCTTTCGAACGCTGGCTTCACAATCTGTTCAAGAATGTTGGTGATGTCATTAAGCAGAAATGAGATACTGTACGCCAATAGCCTACGTCTGTATGTCCTAGATAACAACAGTGTCTTATTGTGTACGAGGCTACACATTTCCTTTACTGTGTTAATTTGATGAACGCAGTTTTTTCCGCAAAAACGGGTGGTCTCTACATTTTCTTATAAATAATGGCAAACACGGACCGGATCATAATCAAATTCTTACCAGTATCTTTCGTTTGACTTATCTATGTACTGACAAAATATTATAAAAAAATATGCAGCCGTTATTGAGAGAACGCATTTTGAAAACGGTGAACGAACTTTCGTGTCACCCTATATAATAGCCTACATTACACAATGTCTAACAATCAGCATCCGCACTAACTATAGGAGGCACTCAATCAAGTACATGGGCCCTGTTATCTGGAATAAATTACCCTGCAATCTGCGCAGTCTCCCATCTCTAACATCTTTTAAAAGGTCACTACGAATACATCTGATGATTTAATCAATACAAATATTGGGATCTCCCAGGTCACCCCTCTATTCTCTTCTTTTTTTCTTCTTTGTTTCCTTCCTATTTTCGTTTCCTGCTGATTATGCTATTTTCTCTAGTTAAGACTAACCAGTTTATGATAGTAAGCGTAATGATTGATTATATGTCATGTTCGTCTTGTTCTAACTATACTGATGCCACCGGGGGTCCTACCTAGCGGGATACCATCCCTTTTGGATCTCCCTGTTATATCCCATCTAACCGATATGTCAATCGAAACAATGTGAATGTAGCTGATATTGACTGTACGATGACTAATTTTTTGTTCCATCTTTTGTACTCTATGCTTGATGAGATACAATAAAGACTTATGTTATGCTATGTTAACACACAAAAACATATCAGACTTATCAGAGCATTTTTAAATATTTCAGCAAGCCCCATGTGAAAGCAGTTTATTGACGTGTTTTCCACGATAAATTTGAAGGTAAACTGAAGTAGGTAACTCCCATTTAAAACTAAATTTACACCCATGTGTTGATTTTTCACATGAAAATGCACAATTTTATCTCTAGTACCTTTTAAACTGTTGATCTTTCAAAAATTGACAAACCCTACTATCTACTCTTCTTCTCATTTTGACTAAGGTTACCCCACCAAGAGCGGAGGCAAACATTATTGAAGATGATCTAGTTGCTCTTTAAGTCGGATCGTATGGTTATCCCTAAGATTTTAATTAAGGAAACTCGCTTCGCACTAGGAATAATTTGGGGGATAAGAGGCCTTACCCGCCCTTTTTATATGATCATGTCCTTTGTTTTCAAAAGGGTTAGGCGAAGGTTGTAATTTTTGCCCAATCGGAGATGCTTGAGAATTTCTTCTCGTGCAGTAGAGCTGCGACATGAGCCAACCAGCAGGTAATTATCTTCAGCTAATTTGTCTATATAGTTAAAGTCATACACTGAGATATTGATAGAGCCAATTGTAAATCTGATTAGGAATATCAAGCAGGCTGAGTTTATGCATTAGAGAAAAGTGTCTAACTGTATCAAACGCCTTAGAAAATCAGTCGAGATGATCGCTACATATTCATTAGTGGTGAGTAGATCTGAAAATTGTTTCAATAGAACAGTTATTGCAGCTGTAATTGATCGGTGTAGGGACTATCGCTCATAGGACGATCGCTCATAGGACTATCGTTCATAGGGTCTATCGCTCATAGGGACGATCGCTCATAGGACGATCGCTCATAGGACTATCGCTCATATATATATATAGTAATAAGAGATCCTGATTAAGTTGATCCTCGCTCTAGTCGCGTAGGAGAGTTAATTAAGTATAGGTAGTCTTGGTTCAGGCCCAATGGAAAACAGTTATAATTATATATAAGTTATAATATATATATATATATATATATATATATGGGTGTTTTTATGATGCACATGATTTTTTTAACTCAAAGATCTTTTAACGGCCAGTTCGAATTATCATGCCAATTAGCGTATAAACGCCATATCCGAAATTATATCGCGATAGCTGAACATTTAGGACTGGCGCAAAGCGACCGAAATTAGGAACCCGGTGACCTGTCTCGGTTTGGCCAAAATTTTAGACGTTACGATGTCTGTTCTTCGTGTTTTCGATCTTCAACATAATTATAGTAATTAATTAAGCTATTGTGGTTTTCTAGAGGAGACACAGACACCTGGTGCTACATCAATAGCATGGTATTTAACGCGAGTGGCTGTCTCCATTGGTAAGAGTAGGTGTTTGATCCCCGAATGAGTTTGTGCCAATCAGATAATGTCGTGGTTTCCGATCGGAGCAATCTGTCTACAACAATAATTCCCTCGCCCATGACAATATCGTGCAAGCATGGCGGTAGCGACGGAGGTTTCTCTGTTGGCAACATCATCTGAGGAAGAGGCGTCATCAAATAGCTCAGAAAGAGAACTAGAACCTTCAGCGTCAGCTGGACCACCAAAGCGGCAAAAGGGAACAATCTCTGTAGTTACCCGTGATGTTGCAGCAGCTCTAGATCGTACCAAAACCAGCAGCAGGAATGCCTCTCACATTTTCTCTGCTCTCGCTGCATCCAATCTATATGCAGCACCAGCTGGTGAGCTGATCTTCAGTCCTTCTGCTATCCATCGAGCAAGGAAGGATAACCGTGCAGCCCTAGCAGCTGAGATTCGTGAATCTTTCGATCCGAAGGTTCCCCTTACTATCCACTGAGACGGCAAGATCATGCCAGATTTTACAGAAACTGGACGAGTGTGTGTTGATCGTCTTCCAATAATGGTATCTGGTAAGGATGTGACCAAACTATTGGCCATCCCCAAACTCCAATCCGGGACTGCTGCCTTCATGGCAGATGCGTGTTTGGCCGAGGTCAGAAGTTGGGGATTAGAAGACAGAATCGTGGCCATGCGTTTCGACACCATCACGGCGAGTAACACGGGTTGCAAGGGCGGCGTATGCATCAAGCTGGAAACGCAATTAGGAAAAGACCTCTTGAACCTTACCTGTCGACATCATGTTTCTGAAATTGTTCTGGAAAAGGTATTTTCACTGCATGATTCTGTAAGGTCTCCAAAATTGGAACTCTTCAGTCATTTCCGTGACTTCTGGCCGCAAATCGATCAGACCAAGTATCGCACAGCAATGGAAGATAAAGACGCAGCACAAAGAGTCAAAGAAATTCGAGAGAATGTCATCACCTTCGCACTGCAGGAACTGAATGCTGAATACCACAGAGACGACTACGAAGAGCTACTAGAACTAACAGTCATTTTCCTAGGAGGAATTCAACCGAAAAGAATAAAGTTCAGGTACCCAGGGGCATTTCACCGCTCGCGTTGGATGGCACGTGCGGTTTATGCAATCAAGATGTGGCTTTTCAGATAGCAGTTTCCCATTCAACAACACCAGAGGGCATCTCGACAATCTTACTCTCAAAAGGTGTGGAATGATCTACCTCGAGTTTCACTTTTTGTGACCACAACCTGCGTGGAGTACTGGTTCACCTGTACATCACCCATTGAAGCCCCAATTAAGGAACGATCTTCAATTCTTGAAGGCAATCCATACTTACCCAGACAAGGAAGTCTCACAGGTAGCCCTAACAGCATTTTCCCGACACATTTGGTATTTGTCGGAGACCTTGGTTGGCCTCAGCCTTTTTGACGATTCAGTCACCTTCGACGAAAAACAGCGCATGGTCTATAACATGCGCAACAATCAGGGATCCGACGAACCTCCAAAGAGGCTTCCTCCCATACATGATCCATCTACAAAAGCGCTATCCGATTTTTTTACTACTTCTACCATCAAACTTTTCCAGCTCCTCAAATTCGATTACGCTTTTCTTGATCGAGATCCACAACAATATGGGAGTCAGAGCATTCGTTCAATGAGGCGAAAGACATTATATCCGCCCTAAGAGTGACGAACGATTTAGCGGAGAGAGGAGTGGCTCTAATGCAGTCCTTCAATGAAGCCCTGGTTCGAAACGAGGAAGAGAAACAATTTGTTCTTCAAATGGTTGAATACCATCGAAATAGACTCCCAAAAGCACTAAAGGGACTAGGTAATGACAAATAACTGAAGGTTCTTGGTTTGCTTTTGCCTTATTTTTTATGTTTAAGTGTTGAAATTGTTTGGATCTTCGAGAATTACAATGTATGACATTGTTTTCTAAGTGGTAATTTTTCCCGGGCTTTGCGCCAGTTCTAAATCTCTTTTGATTTTCATCTAATTTGGCAAATGTTAATGTTTCTGAAGGTGGAACACAAAAACAAACTGGCCGATATTAATTTTGAAACTTCATATTATAGACACACCCTAATATATATGTTTGTGTGTGTATGCATGTGTGTGTACTCCAGTTTGCAAAAGAACCACACTGTAACGTTCGAGAAATTGTTTATGAAAGTTGCTCTATATATGAGCGTTCTATTCCAAGAAATTTCAATATACTGCAATTGCATCAGACAGAACTGACGAATGTTGAGCGGATTAGGATGTATCGTTTTTCATTCATTTGTCGACCTACATCGCAAATTATCAGTGCCAGAATTGTCATCTCCAGATGTCTTAATAAGACTATAGTTATGTAGGCCTAGGAATATAGGCCTTAATTATATGCGAGGCATACCTAATTAACTATCCTGCGCGACTCGAGCGAGGAATAACGTAACGGTGGCGCTTCTCCGCCATCTGGTGGTCACCAGGTGGCGGATCTACGCCATCTGGAGTTCACCAGGTGGCTGATCACCAGATGGCGTATCTTTCCCAAACTCTCGAAGCGGATCTCTGCCACAGGATTCTTACGCAGATGCAGATGTTAAACAGGCCTCTGGGCCTATGTAAAGACCAATCAACCTGGCTGCGTATCGTCCCAAATGCGTAGGCGTGGGTATAGGACGATTAGATAGTCCTCTCAAGCAGTGGTTTCGTTATATATAGGCCTGTGACGAGACAATTTTTTTGCGACGTTGAACGACAGGACGAAAAATGGCGGTAAGCAACCTCATTTCCTTTATAATGCTTAACTCACCTGTTTAATACTACTATAGCAGTTAACAGCAAAGAGATAACAATATTTAGCAAATTCTTATATAGATATAGCTCTAACAACTTAAGTGTAACCGCTAAGAGACAGAAATGGCCACATCCTACATTGAAATTTCAGGATGTGGATCAAACATCCCTTCACATCATGGCTTTGAAACAACGTGTTTGGGATAATGCCAAAGGTTGAATCGGGCGTTATATAAGTACATTTGATGAATGATTGAACACCTTCAGGTGTGATTTTGAGGTCCTTAGACTATCTATATGTACCAATTATTCAACTCATCTAGATTTTTTAAATTGGCTGTACGTACGCGTATATATACAGGCCTTCACACGTACATACAAATGTATGCAAGTATGTGCGCACACTTGTATGTATGTATGTGTAAGTAAGTAAGTAAGCAAGCAAGTCTCTTTCTCTCCATCCACCTTTAATTCGTACTCACCAGGTCATATCCGTATCACAACTACGCTCGCCGAGATGAAAGCCCGTCCGTCAATACGGACTTTTGAGCAGTCAATCGTTATTTTCCTAATTATCAATTATAAACTTTGCAAAGCCATCTACAGTATTATGCTGTTTCATCACAACTTATATTTATAACTCCCGTAGTTTCAAACTCCGCGACATCTGCACATAGTCAGATGACAATATGAGATAACAATAGGACCTCAGACCTCCAGACCTCCAACCTGTGCATCCGGAAACTCTTATCGTAAAGTTCGCCGATGGTATACGTACCTGATAGATCTGAGAAGCGAGCCACGGTAACAGAGGAACTTAACTCGATGAAACAATGGACGGCGTATAATAACCTACGCCTTAATCAAGCCAAGTCCCGTGAGTTGATCATCGTTAGAGGAGTACAAGTGGATCCAAAGTGGGGAAGGGTATCCTTCATGAGCATCCTGGGTGTCACCATCAACGCAGATCTCGTTGCGTCGACCCACGTAGAAGAAGAGGTTCTGGCTCTTGGCTCAGGATCCCTCCATGCACCATGGATCTTCAATGCCCACGATTTGGCAGGGCAGGTCTCGTAGATAGTAGAAGGGCAACAACAGTTGCGAGATTTACCTACGCTGCACCGGTCTGGTAGGGCCTGACAACACCGGATGACCGCGACAGGCTCGAAAGGTTTATGGCCAGCATGTGTCGTCAGGGATACCTTCCAGATGACTCTCTGACTTTCTAGGAGCGAGTGGTGACAGCAGAGGATTTGTCGTTTTCTGCAGTTAAATCGAGTGCAACCCTTGTCTTACGAGGTTTATTCCACCAACGGTTGTGCGACAGTATAACCTAAGGTGACGCCCATGTGACTTTCCCTCCCAAACAGAGATGATAGAAACTATATCCCACGCGTTCTCTATAACAAAGACTTGAAATGACGAACGTGCGTTCCCTATTGAACATGCCAACCTGACATCCCAGACAATTCTATAAATGTTTAGTGTAATTTTTCAGCCTTTATGTCACCTTAGGCTACTTAACCAGTCTGTACAAAGATGCGGTGTGTGTCAGCCTTATAATGTAAGAAACGAATATAGTTATAATAATAATAATAATAATAACCAAAATCAAACACATAGAACAACTTTTAACAGAAAGTTCGATCACTCTAATCACCACAATGTACATCAATATCATGAAAATCCAATTTAGAAAAAAAATCGTCTACTGTAATTCGGTGCTTTCTGGTCTATCAAAATCTCCCTTGAAGCGAGAGTGCTTTCCAGATAGTAGAATGGGCCCGAATCCAGTTTCCGGAGGGGGGTGCGGGGGCAGATCAATAGAGGAGGCAGAGCAGCTGTGAAGGAGGGTGTCGTAGAGGGCAAGAAGAATTGGAAGGCAGAGGATCAGGCGAGTCAGGGTTGGAGTACTTGAAAAGGCGAGACTTCAGTTTTTAGTGGCAAGCCCTGGGATAGATAGAGGGGAACAGATAGAGGAACATGAGCAGGAGGCTGCAGGACGGGTTGAAATGAATCTGCGGAATACCAGGGGAAGATCGTTCCAGAGGCGTGGTGCTGTGTTGGATATGGCTGGGTTGGAGAACTTGAGATGAGTAGTGACAGGGGGTCGAGAGAGACTGACTCTGGTGGAGCGAGTTGCCTGCATGGTGAGGAGATCGCGGAGATACTAGGGCTGGGAATACTGAGGGAGTTGTAGTTAGTGATAGGACTTTGAAGTGGATTCGCTCTGGGAATTTGAGTGATTTGAGAATGGGAGTGATATGGTGATGTTTGGGCGTTCTAGTAACAGCCCTGGCAAGTGAGTTTTGGATAAGTTGCAGACGTTTGATTTTGGTGGATTTAAGGTTGAGGAAGAGGGAATAGCAGTAATCAAGATTTGAATGAACAATGGAGGTAGCAATGATGGAGGCAGTTTTAATGTCGATCTTGGGCCGGATGCGACGAAGGTCACAAATGTGTATGAAGCAGGAGCGCGAGAGGTTGGAGATGTGGTTAGAGAAAGACAGGTGTGGATCACAAGTAACATCAAGCTTGCGGACGGGAGAGTCTGAGGTGAAGGTAAAAGATGCTGAGTTAGTCAATAGGTGTAGGGAAGGGTTAGGGCTTTTCTTGATATGATCAGGAGGGCCTAGGATAATGAATTCTGCTTTGGAAGGGTTAGGGCAGAGGAGATTGTATGCCATCCACTGTGAGACTATAGGTTAACCACATTGAAATATTGCATCAATGGTAGAGGGCAGAAGATATCATTTGAAATTTAAAATATCTGGTGTGCTTCTTTCTCTACCCAAGTTGGATCTTTTGTCCACTATTAGAATTCATTTATAAAAAAAATTCACTCCGCCCTATTCAGCAGTCTAACGCGATTTATAGGCCCTACGTGAATGACCGACCGTGCATGGAGTAGCAGGCTAACCCTCCTGTGCATCCTTTCAAAATGATTTATAACCTACATTGTCCTTCCTACTTCATCTGTATATTATCCTAACTATTGGTCTATGCACTGTCCATCCTACTGATCCATTTTATTGTCTGCCGTATTTATCTATATAATGACAATGCTTTTGTTAAACAACTGTAGAACTATGTATGTTCTCTGCCGGGTCCAATGCGACCGGGTCTCGTTATTACAATCGATGGTTTCGTTCCACCTAACTCCTGCAGGTAAGTAGTGTAGATTTTCAAGTACTTAAGTTTCAAATACAAGTACTTTGACTTAAAGATTTATTTTTGGTTTTAGGTATAGGTGTGAGTGCAAGTACTTAGGTGCAATATTAGTGCAGGCGGCTACCGCATAAACAACGAGATAGGCCTATGTTTTCTGTAACAATTACGGTTAATTTGATGATGTATTTTCTCTGATCATATCACAAGACACATGCACTCATTTAGAGTTGTTTCTGATAAATACTGGGTAACTGGTAACCTATCCAAGTGCCTGTACAAGCCTGTTAAACCTATTTAGTCCGTACCCACTGTAACTGACTGCGGTATGTCAGTCTGATTTAGCAATAAACAAATATATGTTCTGACGAGTTGTCTAGTGATGATTCAGCTTTATAAATGGAATCCAATTCCATGTTCTACAAAATACACTATTATAATCAATGTACATGCGAGATATAGGCCTACCTATACAAGAAAAACGAAGAACAGCAAACGCTGAAGAAACACGACAGCACGGCAACAGCCAAACAACCTCCAGCCACGAAAGTCGAATAATGACAAAACCGGCAATTCTAACTAAATCTTAACGCAAATTGTAAATTCATCCATGAAATTAGACCAAACTATATCATCAACCCGACTAATATATATATATAATATATATTAATTATATATTATTTATATGTATTAGTTGTTCATATGCTGTATGTTTCACTTTTAAAGAACTTTTGTCACACAAGCAAAGTTTTAAATACAAGTGCTTAAAAACTGTACGCAAGATTGTACTGTAGTACACCTCAAAATACAAGATCAGTTCAAAGTAATGCCACCTAAAACGCTGCTTCACTAAGTAATACCAATTGATATACAATAACTGGTCAACCATTATTATATATAAACGCACAGTTTCAGTAAGCAATATCACTTAATGAAGGCTACCACACATGTAATTGATACCATTTCATACGCCACTTCTGGCCAATCAGTAACTACTACCATTGTCTGCGCCATATCAGGGACAAACGTTAAGTAATACCTCTTAATGTACCACCCTAGTAAATAACACATCTTGATGTACCATTTCAGTCCAACCAGTAAACAGCTCCATTTAATACACAACCTCCGGTCAGCCAGTAAGTTATGTCACGTTATGTATACCACCTCAGACCAAACAATAATTAATATCACTTAATAGTCCTACCTCTCAAACCCTATGTAGCATCTACCAGAAGAGGAATGGCATTAGATATCTGGCAGTAGGTATAATTATGTGAATACATCTGTATCTATGGTTATTTAAAAGCTTTTACTTACCAATTGGTTACTTACATTGAGTATAACGGTTTGCTCCCAGTCTGGTTTCCGTAAGGATCACTCGACTGAGTCCCTTCTGTTACGCCTGCATTCTGATATTTACGCGCCATGGATAGGACCCAGGTTTCGCTTCTCGCCTTGTTTGATGTCAATGTGGCGTTTGACACGGTTGATCACGAGATATTGCTTAGGAGACTTTCTGTCTCTTTTGGTATTGCTGGTAATCCGCTGGATTGGCTTGGTTTCTTCCTTGCGTGGGCGTCTATCTGGTATCGAGGACTAGTAGCTGGGTCTCGCTGGGTTCCTGGTTCATTTGCCCAGGGTTCGGTTTTGGTCCCTCTGCTTTACATTCTTTATATGTCGGGTATTAGTACTCTTCTGACTTCTTGTGCCCTTCTGAGCCAATCTTGTGCTGCTGATGTCCAGGCCTTCCTCCACTGCCTTGCATTTGGTGCAGTTGCGGCTACCCGAATCATGAAGCAGGCTGTGGCACCCATAGCCTGCTGCATGACTCGGGTAGCCGCAGCAACAATTGCAGTTTGACGACACGAGCGCACCGCTCGTGTCCTGGAGGTCGTCAAACCGCTAGTGGCTTAATCCCTCCAAAAAGCAATTTATTTGGTTTAGTACGAGGCAGAAGTTGACTAAAATTGCTTCTAGTGCTCTCGCGCTCAGTGTGATTCTCCTTACAGATTTTATTTTAGTTATAGTTACAGTTATAGTGTATGATTTTTTTCATTTTAGTTATAGTTACAGTTATAGTTGGTATTATGTTATAGTTATAGTTATAGTTACTGGATTTTTTATTTTAGTTAATTTTAGTTATTACTTAGTTACAACTGGCTCTTAATGGCGCTCCGCCTGGTCCTTATGGGGGGGGGGGGGTCATCGATTAACTATGTGAACAAATTTCAGGCAGTTTTGACCTCGTCCCCTTGTCGACAACTGTCAAAGATTCTAGAACCCCTAAAAAATTATGTCAAAAAATTAACCCCAGCAAATGTCTATGAGTCTAACTGAAATGCAAAAAAACTGAGATCGCTGGGAAAATTGTATTATTCAGATTTGAATTTGATGCATAATGGCTTGCATGACGTTTGACAGTACTCCTTCGCTTGCTGACCACATCTCTAGCTTCTCTCGGTCTAGTTTTTTTATCATCTAAGACGTCTTCGTGCTGTCCGGCCCTCTGTTCCTTCCTGCACTTTATCCTCCATGGTTCACGCCTTTTTCTGCTCACCTATTGATTATTGAAATGTGTCACTTATCGGCCTGCCGAAATCCCGTCTGTCTTCACTTCAAGCGGTGTCTGATTGCCCGCCTCCCACGCTACTCTCACATCTATACTTTCATGTCTGAGCACTTACATTGACTTCCGCTCACTGCGCGTATCCAGTTTAAAATCTTGTTCCTTACATCTCGAGCGTTCCAATGTCAAGCTCCACCTTATCTCTGTGATCTTGTCGGTCGACCTCTTTCGGCTGCCTCTGGCCGTCCTCTCCGCTCTTTAGACCGACATGTCCTCTTGGTCCCTCGGAACCAGACTTCTATGGCTCAACACCGTGCCTACGCATCTGTTGGCCCGTCCCTCTGGAATGATCTTCCTTCCATGACTCGTTCTTAGATCTTAACTGGGGGCTTTGCTACTACATCTCGCTGTCTTAAGACTTCTTTTCTCACGGAGCAACTCGCACTGGGAGCGCCTCTGATTAGGTTGTACTTCGAGAGGCGCTTTATAAATTCGTAGATACAATACACTACAATACAATTCTGTCTGTTGCTCTATTTATTCTGGTCAGACTCACACAGAGACAGACTGGGTGTCTGGCGCGGGTGTTGCGAGCGGCGGCGCGCCTCATCGGAGGCATCTCTAAGTTTGGCCATATATCAAAATGCACGCGGGATATCTTACACTGGTGGCCTCTACCTCAGTGAATCTGCTACAGTATTTTGTTTTTGGTCTGGCGATGGCTACTGAGCAGGGCGCCTGCTTGCCTACAGGTGATCGCGCATTCGGTTTTCATGGCCGTCGGTGTCATCGCTCTGAGGCTCTTTGTGAGCTGCTGGTTCCGTTTTCACGTAGTTCTATCATTCAGCGTCGCGCATTTTCTGCCAATGTTCCAACTGTTTCGAATGGACTTCCCCGAAGTTAAGACTCCTGCTCTGGGCTTCTTCAGACATATACTATAACAGCCGAAGGTCTGTCGTTTTTCATCGGGGTTGTGTGGAGAGCGCCCCTTTGTAGAAGCCTTGTAGCCTGTAGGGCGCTGTGCAAAATTTCTGAATGAATACTTATCATGTGTTCATCTGTGATGAGATCTTCACACAATTGTCCTCTCTACGAATGTTTATTAAATTAAGATCATAATCAATATTAATATAATTTTACAACTATTTCGTCATCCTCGTTATCAACAGCAGAATTGTCATAGTGGTAATTTCCTTCAATCAAGGTCCTCGGTCAAATCAAGGTCACACAGAGGAGAGGCTGCGACAGATACACAGAAACGTACATACATTTTCCATCTATTTATGATGGTGATTAAATTATTAATTAAAATCGTTAATTTTATTTTTCTTCTTCTGTTTGTTCCTTCATTCATTTATCCATCCATCCATTATCCATCCATCCATCCATTTATCAAATTAATCCCCTATCTTTAATTAATTAATATTTCTGATTTCGCTTTCAGATTCTCCTTCAACCTATCGAACTCACCCACTTGGCTCGGGGGCGACGTAGCCCTTCACCTCGATACCCGTTACAACGAGAACACTGTTGTACGCAACTCTTTCGAAATGGCGAAGGGAGGGTGGCAAGTCGAGGAACGCTGACCTCCTCCGCCTCTCCAGAGGGGTGCACACTGCCAGTGCACGATTACGGTGCATCACGACAAGTTCCAGGTATACATCGAGCATTTACTATGCTTTGCAGTTACACCTTGACACCAAATATCCCATACAAAACTACTGAGCAAATGCACATTGCCGCGTTTTCACGAGTACATAAAAGGCACCATGCCAATTTTCATACATGTATGCTGTCAACCCAATCCTTCCGTTGACAATCCTTCTGATTAAATCCTTGTTCTCTTCGTACTTAACGCCTATTTAACGTTCACCTTTTGAACACTAATTCTACGTATAAGTATAACCTGACTTAATCAGCAACACAGTTTAATATCTTTTAGTTTAATAAGAAACAAACAGACAGAACTCAATTCGATTACAACTCAACTAGTCAGCCACACTACTACAGCGAACACACACGAATGCAAACTTCTCTAGTCAGCATAATTCTTCGCGCCGCTTGACACACCTGTCTTCTGTGCGCATAAGCAAAATCTAATAATATACATATAGCGCGCCGCTGCCGATATCGGCCGGCCGCGCGTGTCACTAAGACTAAACGTTATACATCTATCATATATACATATACACGTGAAACTAAAGTAAGCGCACTAAATATATACGCTAAATATCTCGCACTGCAAAACTGTACACAAAACTCAGTTCACATTACCTCCTTCCTTTTTCTGGAATTGAGCAAATTAAATTTCAAAATTTGCGAAATTACCAAAATACATGAAACATATATATAAATGACACAGGGCGTTCTATTCCCTTGTCGTCCATCTGTGTTAAAACAGCACCGACTGCAAAGTCACTACTATCGCAGTACAAATTGAATGGTTTTCCCACTTCAAAAACATATAACACTACTTTGGATCGCACAGCCTCTTTAAGTAAATCAAATGCTTGCTGATGTTCAATAGTCCAATCAATCTTATCAGAAACACGTTTACTAGTTAAATCAGATAAAGGTTTCGCAATCTGTGCAAAGTCCTTAATAAACTGTCTGTAATAATTAAAAAATCCAAGCAGTTGCTTAACTTGCTTCTTAGTTTCTGGGATCTTCAAATTAGTCAAACTTTCAATTCTGTCTGGATTCATCTTTATCTTACCAGACCCAACCACATGACCGATAAACCTTACCTCACTCTTACCAAATATGCATTTTTTCAAATTCAAAGTAACGTTATGCAATCTCATTTGCATCAAAAATGCATCTAGATGCTGCAAGTGAATATTCCAACTGTCAGAATGCACAGCAATGTCATCAACATACGGTTCTGCAAAGTCACTTATAGGCTGTAAAACTAAATTTATCGCCTTAACAAAAGTTCGGCATGAATTTATCATTCCAAAAGGAACACGAGTAAATTCATACAGTCCATTATGTGTTACAAAAGCTGTCTTCCATTGATCAGATTGTTTTACAGGACAAGTCCAATAAGCACTTCGACAGTCCAAAATAGAAATCACATTAGACTTTCCAACTTTGTTCAAAACGTCTCTGACAATCGGCATCGGATATTTACAATCCACTGTGAATGAGTTAATGTATCTGTAGTCACAGGCAAGTCTTAAAGATCCGTCTTTCTTTTTAACAATAACCAAAGGGCTTGCCATTCTGCTCGATGATGGTTTAATAATGTTTGTTTTTAACATTTCTTTGATCTGACGTTCCACTTCTGCTCGATAAATCAAAGGAATTCGATATGCTGCAAATTCCTTTTCACGAAATCCTGGTTTTAGTTCAATTTCATGTTCAACCAATGTACATAATCCGGGTTTTTCTGAAAATCTATCACAGTATTTGTTCAAGACTTTCAACAACTGTTCTTGCTGAGTTACTGTCAAATGGCTAATTTGTTCAGGATCGAGGTTAAGTGAATTCTTGTCATCTTGAACCTCATTCCTCATTGGTAATTCAACCACTGAACCAAAATCTTCATCTTCTTCAACGATTAGACCACAACTTAATGCTCGAGTAACATATTTTCTGATCTTGTTGGCGTGAATTATTTTTCGACCATTTTCACCCATATCGACTAAATAAGAGTACTTTGATCTTCGATGTATGATCGTACATGGACCATGCCATCGAGAAATAAGTTTGTTTGTTGACGTTGGATACAAAACTATGACTTTCTCACCAGCTTCAAATTCTTTGTGCTTTGCTCTCTTGTTATACTGATTCGTGTATTGTAATTGCTTTTCTCGAGAGTAGGATTCTGCAAACAATAATGCTTTCTCCATATTTTCTTTGAGTTCTTTCAAATACTTTTCTGGTTTAACTCCAACATGAGGTGGTAAGTTTATTTCTCTAGTCCAACTCTCTTTTAATATTGCCAATGGTCCTCTCGGAATTTTCCCATAGACAAGCATATATGGTGATACTCCAGTAGTTGCATTCGGCACTTCTCGTAATGCCCACACTGTGAAAGGAATTATCTTGTGCCATTTCCTCGGGTTGTCTATTATCACATGATGGATCATCTTTTTAAATGTCTGATTCCATCTTTCTACTAATCCAGCAGCCTCTGGGTGTCCTGGTGTGTCGAATCTTGGACTACAGCCCATTAAATTGAGAAATTCTCTTGTCAAACTGGCTGTGAAGTTCGTTCCTTGGTCACTTGTAATCACTGACGGTACACCAACGTTCATGAACAGTTCCATCAACGCTTCACACACAGCCTTCGCTGTCAGCGATTTCAATAAGAAGATTGTAGGCCATCTGGTGCACGAGTCCACAATGCATAAACAATACTTGTGACCTGCAGCAGATACTGGATCGATCGGGCCAACGAGGTCCATCGTCATTCTCTTGAAGGCGACCTCTTCTCTTGAGACCGGAGTGATAGGTACTCTATCCATCACCAGACTCCTTGCCTTTAGTTGACACTTCTCGCAAGACTTACAAAATTTCACAATGTCTCTTCTCATCTTTGGCCATACAAAAGATAATTTTATTCGTTCTCTTGTTTTCTCTTCTCCTAGATGTCCTCCAAATACCGATTCATGCGCCAATTCCATCACTTTAATTCGTCTCTCTTTTGGTAACACTAGTTGATATATCGTCTGGTCTAATATCTGATATTTCTTATGCAATAAACCGTTGATTACACAGAATTCAGATTCTTTCTCTTGTGCTAAATTCCACCACGGCTTCAACGATTCATCCTTTCTCTGTTGCTCTTCGAACTTCTTCGAATCGGCAATCTGCACCTTTTGTTCTTCATCCATCTCTTCATCTCTATACAAGTCTCCTATCCCCACATCACATTCATTGTCTTCTTCCGTTTCATTTAATGTGCCATTCTCGCATGCAGCCATCTCTTGCTCGTTCATCTCTGATGTTATACCATTTCGCGATAAGCTTCGTTGCTCATTACTGTCGTTTTCCTCATCACTTGAACTTTCAGTTTCACTCTTCTCATCAACATCTACCATTTCCTGTTTCCGACTCTGCGCTCTCGTCATTACATTTGCTCGTACACTCACATCTCCTTGTATCGTTTTAACTTTCATCTGTGGTACGGCTTTTAATTCGGCAATTATCTCTGGATGCAACAAGAATCTTTCTGTACTGCCCATCTTTGCAATACTAGCACACATCAAGGTGACATAAGGTGTAAGTGAACACTGGATTTTACGCGGAAATCCCTCTTCTTCCACGTCACTACCACACAGTCTAACATCGACTTTCACTAACTTCGCAGGAATGGCATCTCCTGCCACACATTGCAAATTCACTTTTCCAATTTGTTCCACCTTCATGCCTTCCAGTAATTCTTCACTAATCACCGGAATCTCTGCTCCCGAGTCGCTCAGTGCTTTGACTTTCACTGGCTCTTTACCGTCTACTGCACGAATTTCAACCTCGACATATTGCAAGAACGATTTCTTCAATATTCGACTGTCATCTTTTCCTATGACTTCTCTCTGAATTTCAGCATCCAATAGAATTTCTTTTTGAATACCACATTTCATTACTGACTTTACTTCAGTCTCTTGGTTTTCTTGACTCGCGGTTTGATTATCTGTATCACTAACCACTTGAATCAAATTCACCCTTGTGTGTTCTTGATTTCTGCTAGAACTAGCTGCTGCCACTGGAACTGGACAAAATTTAACCAAATGTTTGTCTGAACCACAGTTGTGACAACGCTTTACAACTGTATGGTATGGTTGTGAAATACCTCGTTGTTCATTTCCTTCATATCTCTTATACTGCGTAAACGATGTGTTGCCTTCCCTCTTGGCAAACGGCGCTGACGATTTGTTAAATCCCTGACGACCAAACGTCACTTCTCTGGTCTCATTGGGTACAGGGACACTAGCCTTGACTTCTTTACCTTTGAACTGATTCCCTGTTTCTGGATTACTTTTCCACTTTCCACTCTGGCTTTGGTTTACGGAACGTTGAGAAGGATAACTGTTTATATTTGGAAATGCAAACCCAATTCGATTGTTTACATGAATGTCTGCTAGGTCTGCCACTGCACTAGCTTGGAGACAGTCAGTTCCTTCCTTCGACAATACAAACTGTAGTGGACCTGGCGGTAAACATTCTTTTAGCTTATCCGCTACCAGCAAATCAAAGAGCGTATCATACTCTCTGTTCACGTTTCGACTTCTCACGTAATAGTTTAGCAAGTTCTTCAGTCTTGCCGTAAACATCGTATAAGTCTCTTCTGTTGTCTTCTTAGCATCCACAAATCTGGCTCTGTATTCTCTCGAGGTCAATTTAAATTCTTTTAATAAGTGCTGCTTCACTTTATCGTAATTGTCTAGATCATCGAATGACAATCTATTCAGAACAGTTCGAGCTTTCGGCGTCATCAATGGTAGTAATAATTTAACCCAAAACGGCTTCTCCACAGCAAAGCTACGAAACGCGTTCTCGACTGTTTCAAAATATAATGGCACCTCCATCATATCAGTTGGCATTTGAGGCAATACATGCTTCATTGCATCACCTATTTTCTTAATGTTTGACACCAAAGTTTCACTTTCTTGCTGCTTCCTTCTTTCAGCTTCCCGTTCTTCTCTCATTTGCGTTTCTTTCAATGTCAATTTTGATTTCTCCAGTTTCAGACGTTCTTGTCTTTCTGTTTCTGCCTTTTCCAAACTTTCTTTCTGAAATTTGAGTTCTTCTTGTCTTATCTGTTCTGCGCGTTCTAACTCTAACGTTCGCGCTTTTTCTTTTTCTTCCTCACGCATTCTCTTTGCTTCAATCTGTTGCTGACGTACCTCTTCATCACTTTTTCTAGCTTTTTCAAATTCAATCATCTGCTCCAATCTTCTTCTTTCAGCATCTTCCCTATCTCTTTTCAACTGTTCTAACTGAATCTCAAACTGATTCTTTTGCAATTCAAGTTCTGCCTTACGCACTTGTTCTGCTTTATCTTCTCTCTCTCTTTGCAGACGCAATTCCTCTTGCCTTGCAAGTTCCGCTTTCTCTTCTTTCTCTCTCTGCAGACGTTCTGCTTTCTCTTCTTTCTCTCTCTGCAGACGTTCTGCTTTCTCTTCTTTCTCTCTCTGCAGACGTTCTGCTTTCTCTTCTTTCTCTCTCTGCAAGCGCAATTCGTCTTGTCTTACACGTTCTGCTTCTTGTCTCAGCTCTTTCTCTTCCTGTCTAGTCATCATCATCCACTGCATCAACATCTCCATAGACATAGGCGCAGGTGGTTTTTCAATAGCCTTTTCTACGGCACCGCCAACGGCACCTTCTTCTTCGACTTCTTCTTTCACCCACACCTCAGCGAGTTCCTGTATCATGTCACCACGTGACATACCTTCTAATTGTTCTTCTTTAAAACCGGCTTTCAACAAACGCTGTTTTAGCCTTTCCGTAGACATCTTCTTAATATCTGCTTGTCTTTCAGCACTTAGTTTCTCCATCTTACTTGTTTACTTTGGTGATTTCTCTTTTCAAAGAAGTCACAGTTTTTCTTGTTGTGTGAATCGATAAACAAACGGGATTTCTTTTGTATTTGTTCGTGAAAAACAACGAAATTTTTATACCGTTTCTCGTGTTCCACCGTCGTTGATATCGTAAACTCGTCACACAGCAAACAACGCGTAGATTCTTCTAACACCGTTGTAAATTCTTCAATCACCGTCGTAGATTCTTTTATCCGCCGAAGGAGGTGATAACGTGAATTTTAATCCACCGTGAGTTTATATCCACCGTGAGTATTTATCCACCGTGAGTATTTATCCACCGTGAGTTCTTATCCACCGTGAGTTCTTATCCACACCGTGAGTTCTTATCCACCGTGAGTTCTTATCCCACCACTGCCACCAATAATGTCAACCCAATCCTTCCGTTGACAATCCTTCTGATTAAATCCTTGTTCTCTTCGTACTTAACGCATATTTAACGTTCACCTTTTGAACACTAATTCTACGTATAAGTATAACCTGACTTAATCAGCAACACAGTTTAATATCTTTTAGTTTAATAAGAAACAAACAGACAGAACTCAATTCGATTACAACTCAACTAGTCAGCCACACTACTACAGCGAACACACACGAATGCAAACTTCTCTAGTCAGCATAATTCTTCGCGCCGCTTGACACACCTGTCTTCTGTGCGCATAAGCAAAATCTAATAATATACATATAGCGCGCCGCTGCCGATATCGGCCGGCCGCGCGTGTCACTAAGACTAAACGTTATACATCTATCATATATACATATACACGTGAAACTAAAGTAAGCGCACTAAATATATACGCTAAATATCTCGCACTGCAAAACTGTACACAAAACTCAGTTCACATATGCATTCATAATTACATAAATAAATACATATATACATACATATGTAAATAAATGCATACATACACAGATACATGCATACATACATGAATACATGCATGCATACATGAATAAATACATACACAAATACATATTGTTCATACATAATCATAATCATACATATATATATATATATTTAATATTATTATATGGTCCCCTTTAGAAAAATGGTTCAGACTAGGGATTTTATAAAATTAATTTCTTCTTCTTCTTCTTTAAGTTCTCTGCCCTTCGGCAGGTTTCCACTTCCAATGACGCCATTCCTCTCTCCGCTGTGCTTTTCTCTTCAGTCCGCTGTATCCTTCGGTCATCATCTATCCCTGCATCATCTGTCGCGGTCTTCCTCTCCTTCTCCTTCCCTCCAATCTCCCCTCTATGATTTCCATGTATGTCTTGGGAAGTTTAGAGAGGTGGTTTCCCGTTGCCTTCCTCTCGGTGTTTTTAAGGAGACACCCTGTTTGTTAGTTGTCTGCAAGGCTCAGTTATTTAGCGTTTCTTGGGAGAACCGAATGAGGTTACTCCTCTTAGTTAAGACGACTGAGAGCTCCTTATTAATTTTTAAACATAAAAGACACACGAAACCTACCTTGTCGAAAAGACAACTAGACAATACTCTTCACAACTTGATGTGCATAGCGACTTGTTCGTGTTTACATGTCAATACAATACAATACAACAAAGCAGCATCCACCTCAGATGGCGAAGATTTCAACAAAACAGCTGCGGCATCAACAAATCAGTAACTCGGTCGATCACAAAGGACAAGAGACAACGTGGTCTCAGATGTCTTAACTAAGAGGAGTAACCTCATTCGGTTCTCCCAAGAAACTCTAAATAACTGAGCCTTGCAGACAACTAACAAACAGGGTCTCGTCAGACCAAAATCTAAATGCCAAGATCTGTCATCCTAACATGCAAAGGACACAAATTCTTTCTGGAAAATTTGTCAAACACATTTGAAGCTAAGCATAAACCTTATAGTGAACCGAGAGACATTGCTGCGGACTTTGCTACAAATTTTAGAGGTGCATGCTCACCTAATCATGCAAGAGAAGCTTAATAAGCGATTTAACAATAGGTTTAGCCAATATAAACCATCTTCTCAATATAGAGTGATATCAGTAGAACTAGTTGACCAATATATTCGTAAAATGAAACGGGTAAAGCTCCTGGTTTGGATCGCATTGAGACGGAACATCTAGTTCATGCTCATCCTAGACTGGTTGTTTTACTGTCATTATTATTCAACCAAATCCTTGTGCATGGCTGAGTTCCTACGAGTTTTGGTCAGAGCATAATCATGCCCTTGGAAAAACGGCCTACCTAAGATAATGGCAATAGTTTCGTGGCATCACATTAAGTTCAAATTTATCAAAGCTTTTTGAAATATGTATTCTTGAGCATTATTGTAGCTATTTATGCACTTCTGATTTGCAGTTTGGATTCAAAAAGGGGTTGAGATATTCACATGCAATCCTTGCAGTCAGAGCGGTAATGGACTACTTTACAAATCATGGGTCCACTGTCAACTTATGTGCATTGGACATGTCAAAGGCATTTGACAAAGTGAATCACTATGCTTTGTTCAATAAGCTAATGGACAGACAGGTCTAGTCTGAGTGCAGCATTCGTGAGGTGGGACAATATAGTATCAGACATGATAACTTTAACCTGTGGAGTTAGGCAGGTGGTGTTCTATCTCCTGTTATGTTTGTTCTTTATGACAACAGCATTATTGAAATGTTAAGTCGATCTTGCCATGGGTGTAGAATTGGGGAGACGTACTTGGGGTGTGGTAATGTATGCAGATGACCTTTTTTAATATCAACATCCCTGTGTGACCTCCAATCTATGATTGACATTTGCTCAATTGAGCTAAAAAGTATTAATATGAAGCTAAATGTGGCCAAATCTCAAGTCATGAGGATTGGATCACAATTCCGTAATAGGTTTAAGAACATTAGTGTCAACGGAGTAGAGATCAGTTAGGTAGATAAGCTCAAATATCTGGGTTGCTTTCTGGTTGCAGCGGAGTCATTCAAAATTAGTATGCATGAAATGCTTGTTAAGTTTTACAGGTCATTTAATTCTTTGTATAGCAAATGCTACAAATTGAGTGAACCTGTTTTATTACATTTGGTTAGTGCACACTGTAAACCATTTCTCTTCTATTGAATGGAAGCTGTCAGCGCCATCAACAATGAGTTAAATTCGTTAAAATACACTTATAGCTCTGCAATATGTAAAATTGTAAACATCTGTCATAGTAGTGTTGTATCGGTTCTGCATTTCATGCATGAAAATAATAATAAAGACTGTTGGTTATCTAGAAGATTGCGATTTATCTAGAGGTGCCTTTCACGTGACAATGACGTAGTCAGATTTGCATGTGTTTTCTCTCAAACAACATAAGTGATAGAGTTTTTTGTTTTGTTTTTCATATTCTTCTTGTTTTGTACTGCCAAAGTTTTAGTGAATTAAATATTGATATATTAAGCTTCTATAGACTTGACTAGAACTAGCACCCCTTTACAGAATTCAGTCAGGCATATCCAACCGTCACGAATCTAGCTTAGAACTAAATAGATCTACGAATCCCTGTAAAAAGGGTAAGTAGATCCAACAATGTACATACATAAATATGTACATGAATACACTCATACATGCTTAACATGCATACATAAATACATGCGTAACATACATACGTGTATCGCACTGTTCATTTTTGTATATAGGTCTTGGAACTGTAATGTAAAGTAACTTAACTTTACAGAGCTTAGTCTTAAGATTCTGACAGCTTGGTTGTGTATCATTTAAGTTGATGAATGGTCTGCATCAACTAGTAACCACTGACCACGGAGAGAAGATACCATCAATAGCATCAGCTTGCTGGTGCCAGACTTACGAAACAGCAGCTGAAGCAGTCGTACACACAACCGTCGCCTTAGCTATGATGATTGCTAAGTCCTGCTTAGGAATGCGTTAGCTGAGCTTTCTAGCCGTTCAAAATTCTTGGAATAGTACAAGTAGAGATGGAAAAGCCGACCAAAAACACAGTCTGGATGCACAACAAAGACACTGCGTCTAGCAGTAAATATCAGAGATCAGAATTAGGCTACAGAACGCAGAGCTTCGAAGTAGTAATACGAGCAGGTGTCATGATGATGATGATGATGATGATGATGATGATGATGATGATGATGATGATGATGATGATGATGATGATGATGATGATGATGATGATGATGATGATGATGATGATGATGATGATGATGATGATGATGATGATGATGATGATGATGATGATGATGATGATGATGATGATGATGATGATGATGATGATGATGATGATGATGATGATGATGATGATGATGATGATGATGATGATGATGATGATGATGATGATGATGATGATGATGATGATGATGATGATGATGATGATGATGATGATGATGATGATGATGATGATGATGATGATGATGATGATGATGATGATGATGATGATGATGATGATGATGATGATGATGATGATGATGATGATGATGATGATGATGATGATGATGATGATGATGATGATGATGATGATGATGATGATGATGATGATGATGATGATGATGATGATGATGATGATGATGATGATGATGATGATGATGATGATGATGATGATGATGATGATGATGATGATGATGATGATGATGATGATGATGATGATGATGATGATGATGATGATGATGATGATGATGATGATGATGATGATGATGATGATGATGATGATGATGATGATGATGATGATGATGATGATGATGATGATGATGATGATGATGATGATGATGATGATGATGATGATGATGCCAAACATCGAGTAGTAGAAAAGTAACCGGTATATTATAGACGTCTTAAGCAGATCACCGGAGAACGATGCCTAGACTCGGCAGACCTGTAACCATTCGTCTTAAGTAGATCTTAAATCTAGTTAGTGTAATGTGTCGTGATCATCTGTATATACCTTAGTACGAATAACCTCCTGCAGTTAAACTCTATACCCGTCAAGCGACATTCGTGGAGAAAGCAATGAAGAATTTCTACAGAAGAATTTCTCATCTCGTACAGTATGAAGTTGTCCAATGGTTAAATACCATTGTGATACATACACGCATATATATATATATATATACATATATATATATATATAAAATGTTTATTGGATGTTTATTAACACATAAATCTGAGCGTTTATGTTTGTATCTAGGTATGTATCTAGTTGTTTATATAACACCTTTAAAGAAAAAATGGAAGGTGACGAGAGGCTCTTAGCATAATTTGATTGATGTGTCCTTTTGTTTCTCTGCGCACAGGTGGCTTTCAACGGGCAGTACTTCTGTGATTTCCGTCATCGCATTCCTCTGTGCGGAGTGAACTCCGTCATCGGACTCAACGACGTACAAGTCTGCAACGTCACCTTCGGGGGATGTTGACCAGTCCACGACTGAGTCCGCCACTGGAAGTCTTTTACGTAGAAATCCAGTGCTTTTTGATATCGCAGTGAATATTAGAGCTGCTATTTTATGGCAAGAAACCCGAATTTTGCCTAAAGTGTGTTCTTTGATTTGGACAAGTTCTTCTTGGCATGCGTTAATCATTATTTCCTACCACGATGGCTTATCATGATTAGGCCTATTGCCGTCGTCATTGTCCTCATTATTTTTATCATTGTTATTGTCATCATCAATAGCAACGGCAGCTTTTTCGTGGTCATCGTCGTCGTCATCATCGTGATCAACGCCACAACCACCTTTATCAGACTTATAATCATATGCATCATCTGTTCCTCAATCATGCTCTACACCATCGGCTGCAGCAACAAAATTGCCGTCCTCGTCACCAGCAACAACAGCAGATTTTTTGTCGTCATCTCCGTTACATTACCATCATCGTCACAATCATAGCCGCCATCATAGTCATGATCGTCCTCCTCTTCCTCCTCCTTCTCGTTGTTAATGACAACAGCAACAACAACAACACAGATGAACATCGTGTAACAACCGACAACATTCAACTGCTTTACTTGTATGTCCCCGACCATAGTTCGATGGTAAACACAACAGCCGTTACTAGCGCAACACACTTGTTGCTTTTGCTTAAGTACGTGAAGTACGAACTTCATAGCTATGAAGCAGCCTGTTCACACTCGTAAATCCAGGCCACTCTCTCTCTCTCTCTCTCTCTCTCTCTCTCTCTCTCTCTCTCTCTCTCTCTCTCTCTCTCTCTCTCTCTCTCTCTCTCTCTCTCTCTCTCTCTCTCTCTCTCTGTCTCTCTGTCTCTCTCTCTGTCTCTCTGTCTCTCTCTGTCTCTCTCTGTCTCTCTCTGTCTCTCTCTGTCTCTCTCTGTCTCTCTCTGTCTCTCTCTGTCTCTCTGTCTCTCTGTCTCTCTCTGTCTCTCTGTCTCTGTCTCTGTCTCTGTCTCTGTCTCTGTCTCTGTCTCTGTCTCTCTCTCTCTCTCTCTCTCTCTCTCTCTCTCTCTCTCTCTCTCTCACGCACTCTCATTCCTACTGTTTCTTTCTTTATTTTTGTGCCTCATTCACAATCTTTTCTCTCTCACTCTCACACACACAAACACACACTTTATCTTTCTTACTCTCTCTGTCTCTGTTCCTTTGTGTGTTTATAACTATATTCCTCACTCTGTGGGTTTCTATATATTCATATTTAAATATTCACTCCCTTTCTCTGCCTTCTGCGCTACCACTGGAGCGTCTTTCTGCACTGCCACTGGATCTCCGTATCCGTCGCCTTGCCTCAGTCCCGTTCTCTGTCTCTGTCTTGTTCTCTGGTCCTTCTGCTATGTGGCTCTGTATCAATGTCTTTGTCTCAATTTCTCAAGTCTCCCTCTTTGTGTTTCGCTATCTCGCTCACAATATCTATACCTCAATGCTTCTCCCTCAATGTCTTTTCTCTATCTCATTCTGTCCGTGTGTGTGTCTATCTATTTGCCAGTAGGTCTGTCCATCTGTCGGTCTCTTTCTCTCTCTCCGTCTCCGTCTCTCTGTATTGCCGCTGGTTCTCCGTCTGCGTTTCTCTGCATGCACTGCCATTGGATCTTCGCCTATGTCTCCGCTGGATCTCCGTCTTCATCTCTCTGCACTGCCGCTGGTTCTCTGCATCCGTCTATCTGCACTGCCGCTGGTTCTCCGTCTCCGTCTTATGCATTGAACTGGTTCTCCATCTTCTTCTCTCTGCAGTTCCACTGGTTCTCTGTATCCGTCTCTCTGCACTGCCACTGGTTCTCCGTCTTCTTCTCTCTGCATTTTCACTGGTTCTTTGTATCCGTCTCTGTGCTACTGGTTCTCTGTATCCGTCTCTCTGCACTGCCACTAGTCTGCATGCAACATACGGTGGCCGCGATCGGCCAGATCCATCGCAGGCTGCAAAGGGGACAAGCGCCATCCATCTATCCGTCGCCAGTTGCTGTGTGCTCTTCTGCATTCCTTGGTTATACTATTCAATGCTACGCATGCGCAGAACGAGCTAGCAATGCGTAATGAAGGCCATACAGCTACTTGAAACGCAGCTGCATTATGCAATGAGGTTTAGCAGAGACTACGCAGCTGCAAGTTTTCCAGAGGATAAAAGGATGTATAAGATGTACACATTCACAGAGGAGAGGAAGAAGAGTATGAGGAAGATAAAAAGGAGGAATAATAGGAAGAGGAGGAGGAAGCACGAAAGAAGGCAAAACAGAAAAAAACAAGAGAAGGAAGGAACAAGAGAACGTAGAAGAGAAGAAGGAGCTGTAGAAGAGGATCTAATCCAGAAACTTATATAGCGCCGTTTTCTTAATGCGCAAAGCACTGATCGATGGTTGCTTCTGGGCAAATCGAGTTTCAAAACTGCAATCCATTTCGACAGAGAACCACGCAGTTATAATACAAGATGAAGATGAAGAGGGAAGGGGAAGATGAAGAAAAGGAAAAGTAGGATGCGGAGGAACAGGAAGAAATGAGAATGACCAATCTAATCCGGACATTAATGTAGCGCAATGCAAAAGGCGTCACTCGGTGGTTGTCTCTAGGCAACGCCGCATTCCAACAGAGGAGGAAGAGGATGAGATGGAAGATAGGAAGGAGAACTTAATGATGAAGAACAGGAGAAGACGACTATGAAGACGACGGATAAGGTGAAGAGTAGGAAGAAAGAAGACGACAAGGGCACAAGAAAGATCCTGGATACTGATTATGCCCAAAGAAACATGTGAACAACAGACAGATTACCGACTGACTGCTATACTCAACCACAACAGCCCTCGTTGACACTGATAGATCGATGAATGGATGGATGGATGGATGGATGGATGTCCGGATGTATGGTGGATGACGAAAGGATGAATGAATGGACTGACGGACGGACGGGCAGACGGACAAATGGATGTATGGATGTGGGTGTAGGTCTGATAGTGTACAAGGGCCGCAGATGAAAAAGCTAGTAGAGACAGGACTGAGGAGCGTGGCCAAATTGTAGGAGGAGAGGAGGGTGAGTAGGCTATAGGAAGGACAGACGTGCAGCCGGAGGAGCACAGAGCAAAGATATTCGACTGACAGATTATGCATGTCATTGTGAGCCAACATGGAGCCCAGGTGAATGAGACGAAAATGCACAATGAATGAGCTAGACGTTAAAAACGACATTGATCTAGATCTTGAACAGTTTATGTCCATTGAGCTTCATCTGATAACAGTCAGAATTAAACGACCTGGCCAGCGGATTAAGTTTCTCAAAAAGCTGAACTACTTGGTTCAAGACTGCAAGTTCCAGACTTGCTGTTGCCATGTACGAAATTTTTGTCCTTCGGTCCCTCAAAGTACACATGTCACAGACAATAGCCTGCTCTCTTGTCTGCTCTCGCATTGATTATTTCAAATCTGCGTTTGCAGTCAAATTAGATCTTCAAATGAACAGGCTTCAACACATTCAAACTTCTCTGGCTCGCGTGGTACTGCGTGTATCATCTCGTTCAAATTCCTTAGCTCTATTCGATCAGTTGCATTGGCTTCCTGTCGAATTCATAATAAGATTTACACTGGGTTGCCTTATCCATGAAACCCTCACAACGAGCACTCCTACTTACTTTCGAACACTAGTTGTTCCGTACATTGCGCCCCGCTGTTTGCGATCTTCGGTTATGGATCTTCTGTTTCAGCCTCGATTTAGCCCTGGCAGTCTTCCTGTTCGTACTAGGCCGGCCTAGTCAATCTACGCCTGGTTGTCCGGCGGCGTAGCCTTGGTCTGAGCTAAGCGCACTAGGCCGTTGACATGCACACCGATCTTGTCGTAATCGTAATCTCCAAACTTCTAAAGCGCCACTTGAAGGCCAAGTGCAGGGCACAGCTTACTCACGAGCGTTACATCAAATCAGAGGGTGTTTCCAGAGAGTATACTCCAAGAGAATTCTGAGTCCAGATTCCGGAAAGCCAAATCAAATCAAAGAGGGGTTTTCCATGGAGTAGTCCAAAAGAGATCCAAGTCCGGTTTCCAGAAGGCCAAATCAAGTCAGAGGGGATTTTCCAAAGAGTAGTCCAGAAGAGTTCCAAGTCCGATTTTCCAGAGGTCCAGATCAAGAGAAAGAGGCAGAGCAGCTGTCAAGGCGGGTGTCGATTTGGGCGATAATGATTGGAAGGCGGAGGATCACATGAGTCAGGGTAGGAGTACTTGAAAAGGTGAGACTTCAATTTGAGTGGAAGGCCCGGGAGTAATAGATAGAGGAACATGAGGAGGAGGATGGAGGACAGGTTGCAATGATGATGGCGGAAGGGAGAATCTGCGGAATTTAGAGGGGAGATCATTCCAAAGGCGTGGTGCTGTGTTGGATATGGCTCGGTTGGAGAACTTGAGATGAGCAGTGACTGGAGGTCGAGTAAGACTGAGATAGGAGGAGGATCGGGTGGAGCGGGTTTCCTGGATGGTGAAGAGATCGCGGAGGTATTCGGGCTGAGAATATTGCAGGAAGTTGTAGGTTATAGTGATAGGACTTCGAAGTGAATTCGCCCTGGGATTTTTAACCAATGGAGTGATTTGAGGATGGGAGTGATATGATGATGTTTGGGCGTTCTGTAGTGACAGCTCTTACTAGTGAGTTTTGGATAAGTTGCAAACGCTTGATCTGGGTGGATTCAAAGTTGAGGAAGAGGGACTTGCAATAATCAAGCTTTGAATGAACAATGGAGGCAGCAATGGTGGAAGTAGTTTTAAGGTCAAGCATAGGTCGGATGCGTCGGAGGTCACGAATGTGCATGAAGCAGGAGCGCGAGAGGTTGGAGATGTGGTTTGACAAGGAGAGATGTGCATGGATCAAAGGTAATACCAAGATTGCGGACTGGGAGTCAGAGGTGAAGGTAAGAGAAGACGAGTCAGTAGATAGGTGTATGGAAGGGTCAGGAATTTCTTGATTTGATAAGGAAGGTCTATGATGATGAATTCAGTTTTGGAAGGGTTAAGGCAAAGAATATTGGATGACATCCACTGTGAGATAAAAGTAACCATGTTGAGTAATTGTGTGATGGAGGTGGAAAAAGAGCTTGGGGAAAGGGTAAAAGGGAAATGTATAGTTGGATGTCATCAGCGTAAAGATGGTGGTCAACAGAGGAGGATTTTATGAGATGGCTTAAAGGTGTGGTATAAAGGATGAAGAGGAGTGGACCCAGGACAGAGCCTTGAGGGACACCACAGGAAAGAGGGAGGGGTTGCCAGCAGTGGCTGGAGGCTTTTACAGAGAAGGATCGAGAAGACAAGTAGGACTGGAACCAGAGTAGAGCAGTGCCAGAGACGCCAAACCAAGAAGATAGTCGTTTAAGAAGGAGGCTGTGATCAATGGTGTCAAATGCGGCGGGAATATCGAGAAGACAGAGGCATGACACTTGCTGATGGCTGATGGCAGAGACCGGTTTACTGTATAGACTAGAGACACAGGTAGAGTTTCTGTGGAGTGGTGTTTAGTGAAACCAGATTTTTGATTTTTAAACCAGATTGATTTTTATCCGCTAGTCGGGCTTAGAGCCAAAGGTAGGCTGGACTAGCGTTTGCGACCAGCTCATACACGCGGCCCCAGGATCCTTAAAGTGTGTAATGACTGAAGACGAATGTAATCGTTATTGTAATGGTAAACGCTAGTTTATATAGCGCTTCCTCTAAAGAAACTCCTCAGCAGCGCTCCCGACCTGAAAACACTAAAACTTCGATTGAAAGAATGGTTCACACAGTGACAGAAACGGCGACAAAGACTAGCCAAGCAGCTTATGTGTAGTTTCAATGGAACCCTCATAGACTGTCTGGTGTCAGCACTCGTAGTCTGTCGCTAACTGCCAGGCAATTTGCCTGACTGTTATTCAGTGACTGCGCTTTATTACCGGACAGTTGTTTCCTATACAACATTAGTGTCTGCTGTTTTCAGACATTGTTGAAGACTGCGGGCCACAATAACTGTGGTTTCTGGTAGTTATAATTTATGTATAAAAAAGAGCGATCTGGCTACAACAGCGTCTGCCATTTTCAGACATTTCTTTCAAGAGCAGACACACAAACTTTGCTGATGGCCTCATGTTTATACTTCATAGCTAAAGGGAAGTTTACCAAGGCAACGATAACAAAGTAAGAGATCGATCAAACCGTTCCTGAAAGTTTCCCTATATAAGCGTTTTATTACAATAGGATATTGCAATATAGTTACTACATTTGGATTAGGTACTGCGGAACTGGCGAGTGTTAACTGGCTTAGGAAGTATCTTTCATTCTTTTGAGCCACTTACATCGCAGATTATCAGACCAGAATAGTCATCTGTCGATGTGTTAATTGGACTACAATTGGTTAGTTTCAGTTTAGCGACACTGTGTCATTAGAAGGATGAATTAATGTACGCAATTTTCTAGAGCGACCGTATAGGGCCTCGACACTGCTCATTTTTCAGTGAATTGATCGGGTGAGATCCTTCACCACCGCTGCCCGTTTGAATGGGTGCCACGCCATTTAAGGTCCCCGTGTTGGGACCGTGCTATAGCCTGAGATTTAAATCTCTGAAATAAGCCACCTTCGGGAAGCGAACCGCGGTCCGCTTGATCTCTAACACAGAGACGCATGAGACGCAGCCAACGCTCTTACCGATGTAGCTATCTGGGCCAGCGTAGCTAACTGGATTAGCGTCGCCCTCCTGCTTTATCCAGGTTTGGGTCTGGCACTGCCAGAGTACGAGCAGTGGCGGACTACAGTTATATCGACATGCCATGGGAACATATAGGCCTGTATTTATGTGCCAGAGATAATTAACTATCCTATGCGACTAGAACGATGATTAACGCGGATCTATGTCATCTGTTGACTATTTTCGCACAAGTGTCAAAGCGGATTTATATCATAACGGACCTACGCCTCTGATGTAGTACGCAGATGCAGATGCTAAACAGGCCTCTGGGCCTATGTAAAGACCAATGAATCTGGCGTGGGCGTGCACATATATATGAGTGTTAGGCTAGTCCATCTACGCAGTGGTTTCGTTATACAGAGGCCTATAGGCATGCAATGCTAAGTTTGCGTTTGCGGCGTTGAACGACAGGACGAAAAATGTCTCCCGTGGTAAGCAATCTCACTTCGTTCATGCTACTTCACTCATCTGATGAGCATCTGACAGCAAAAACATAACAACACTAGCAAATTCATTAATAATTCATTAATTCATCGATAGCAATTTCGATTTCGATGTAGCTGTATAGCAACGTAAGTGTAACCGTTAAGGGCCAGAAAGGATGACACCTCTGCATGGGAATTTGAGGATGTGGATCAAATATCCCTTCACATCATGGCTTTGGTATAACGCGTTTGGGACAATGCCAACGGTTGAATCGGGCGTTATATAAATGCCCCGAATGAACGATTGAACACGTTCTGGTGTGATTTTTAGGTCTTTGGACTATGTACCCATTACCAAACTCATCTAGAGATTTTGAAACTAGGCTGTAGTGTACGTACGCATACAGGCACAAACAAGCGTATGTAAGCATGTTTGTATCTTTGTTGTGAGTATGCGTAAGTAAGTAAGTAAGTAAGCAAGCCTCTTTCTCCATCCACCTTTAATTCATACTCACCAGGTCATCTCCGTATCATACCTACGCTCGCCCAGATGAAAGCCTGTCCATCAATACGTGACTTTTGAGCAACCATCCGTTATAGGAAATCAATAGAGAACGCAATTGGCGCAGAGCTCTGGGAAAACAGCACCTCAAGAACCAAAACCCTTAAATTTTGGTTCAGCCCCCCAACGATATACACCTTTCTGTCCTCTCTCTCTCCCTCTCTCTCTGTCTGTCTGTCTGTCTGTCTGGCTGTCTCTCTGTCTCTCACACTGTGTCTTTCTGTCTGCCTGTCTCTCTCTCTCTGCCTGTCGGTCTCTCGGTCGCTCGCTGGGTGTGTATGTGTGTGATCTTAGTAAAAAATGGACCGCTTGTTGGGGATGTACTTATTTCTATAAGCTTATACTTAACGAAGGTAAGGCAACAAAATTTCATGACTTTGTCCCAACATCGTAAGCGTAATCTCCAAACTTCCAAAGCGCCACTTGAAGGCCAAGCGCAGGGCACCAGCCTATTCACGAGCGCTACGTCAAATCAGAGGGGGTTTCCAGAGAGTAGTCCAAGAAGTCCGAGTCCGATTTCCAGACGGCCAAACCAATCAGAGGGGGTTTCCAGACAGTAGTCCAAAAGAGGTCCAAGTCCGATTTCCAGGGTACCAGATCAGGAGAGGCAGAGCAGCTGTCAAGGTGGATGTCGTTTACGGCGAGAATAATTGGAAGGCGGAGGATCAGATGAGTCAGGGTAGGAGCACTATATATTGATTTACGAAACTATAAAATATAAATTAGCGAGAATTCGCATATAAAATTTAACTTGTTTTTACCCGATGCCTTAATAAAAGAATGCAGTTTATAGCACATTGAACCAGAGATGCATGTGCATCATTAGCAACGTTCATGGCCTTAGGGACAAGGTCGCGAAAGCTTTGAGTAAGCGACAAGTAGTCCGTTTTCTCGCTGAGGTCACACGCACGCATACACATACACATTATTACACGCACACGCTCACCAACACGCTTACGTGCATCAGGTGGCAGCATTATGTTGTGTATACGAAGATAAATTCAGCAATGTCGAATTCGGTTAATAGTCCCTACTTGTATGACTAACCATCCATGGAATAGCAGGACATCTAAGCTAACCGATCTCTGCATTCTTTCGGAATGTCATAAAGCCTCGTACCATAGCCCAGTTAGCTACATCTGTAAGAGCGTAGGCTGCGTCCCATACTCCTCCGTTTAAGAGGGCATGCGGATCGCGGTTCGCTTCCCAAAATGGCTTATTTCAGAGATTTAAATCTCGGGGTAGCACGGTCAGTACACGGGGACCTTAAATGATGTGGCGCCCATTCAAACGGGCAGCGGTGGTGAAGGATTTCATCCGATCAATTCATTGAAAATGAGCAGGGTCCATGCAATATGCGGTCGTTATAGAAAATCGCGTACATTTACATTTACACTGTCCTTTCTATTTCATCTATATATTGTCTAAACTATTGATCGATGCATTGTCCGTTCTATTGATCCATTTATTGTCTATGATCTTTATCTATATATTGACAATACTGTTGTTAAACAACTGTAGGACTTTGTACGCCCTCTGCCGGGCCCAATGCAACCGGGTCTCGTTATTACAATCGACGGTTTCATTCCAGCTCAAGCCAACAGGTAAGCATTAGAGATTTTCAAGTACTTAGGTTTCAAGTACAAGTACTTACATGTAGCTATCAAGTACAAGTTGAGCACAAGTACTCTAGTCCTAAGTATAAGTATGAGTACAAGTACTTAGGTTACAATACAAGAACAGGCGAGAACAAGGAGAATTCTTTCTGTAACAATTAAAGCTAAATCATTGATGTACTTTCTCTGACCGTGTCATAAGACACAAGCACTCATTTAGACTTACTCCTGAGAAATATTAGCTAACTGGTAACCTATCCAAGTGCCTGTTAAAGCCAATTAGGCTAGTTGTTCATATGCTGTATGTTTCCATTATAAAGAACTTTTGTCACACATGCAAAGTCTTGTACTTAAAACTCTACGCAAGACTGTATTGTAGTAAAACTTTTATATACCGCATTAGGACAAACAGTTAAGCAATGCCACTTAAAGTGCCACTTCACTAAGCAATACCACTTAATATACCATCACTGGGCAACCATTATTACCTATAATAGCCTACACAGTTTCAATAAGCAATGTCACTTAATACATAGGCTACCCGCAACCACATACGTAAATAATATCACTTCAGGCCAACCAGTAGATTATATCACTTAATACTACCAATTCAGACCAACTAGTAACTAATACCACTTTCTACACCATATTAGGGGCACACATTAAGTTATACCTCTTAATGTACCATCCTAGTAAGTAACACCACTTGATATATCATTTCAGTTTAACCAGTAACCAGCTCCACTTAATAGATATACATCCTCGGGTCAATAGTGCCTGTCTTAGGGGCTTGCGAACCGTGCGGTCGCATGGGGCCTGCAACTTATGGGGGGGAAGGGCCGAGAATGTCGCAGAAAATTAACATGAACAAGACACCCTAACAATAATAGTATGGTTTTGATTAAATCTTCTCTTATGTCAAGAAAATAAAAGTCAACTTCCTCTATATTCCAGAATTCTCGTGTACAGTCAAATCTGACTTGTTAACAATTTACTAAAATAAAATGATTAGCAATGAAAAACAATTTGACTTGTGTAATGGGGGCCCGTACAGTATACTTTGCACGGAGCCCGAAATATCCTAAGGCTGGCACTGGGGTCAACCAGAAAGTTATGTCACTTTATTATACTAACTGAGGCCAAACAGTCATTAATACCACTGGGCTGCGTTTCTACTCTACGGACCATCAGCTCGGATTAGATGCTTGGACCGGGTCCTGCGCGCAGCGGCACGCCTTATAAGTCGCATCCCGAGATTTGGCCATGTCACTGAGTACATGCTGGATGTTTGGCATTGGCTTCCTATCCCGCAGCGTATTGCCTATCGGGTCTCTGCCATAGTGTGGCGCTGCTTTGTGGAAGAGGCCTCTGTCTATTTGCGAGAGCATTGCCGCTCGACCCTGAATATCCAGCGCCGTGGTTCCCTGCGCTCTTCTAAGCAGGCTGAGCTTCTGTTCCCCGCTCACGGACCGCCCTTAGGCAGCGCCGTGATTTTTCCATCGCTGACCCTGCAATCTGGAATGGGCTTCCTGTAGCGTTTTCGCTTGGTCCCAAGCACCCATTTCCGCCACATTTTACTCAAATCTCAAGACTGTACTCTTCAGCCGGGGTTGGGTCGGGAGTTCTTCTGAGTAGATAACCTTGAACAGGCGCTATACAAATTCTTCGTATGAATGAATGAATCAAGGCTAGGGTGGTGCAGAGGTCGGGCGTTGGTCCTTAATTCTACTCGGCCGGAGTCTCCGACCTCCATCCTATTCATTCTAGGAACATAATGACCAAGTACGCTGACTTGGTGGGCGAAAACTAAGGGGTACGGTCGGAGATGAACTTGCTCAAATAGCGACATGGCCTGAAAGAAACAATCTGCGGTTAAACGCGTGCAAGTCGCGCGAGGTGTTGGTGGTTAGACGTGGAATCTGCGAGGGCCCGGCTTTTAGGCAATCGGCGGAGTGGAGAGGGTGGCCTCATTGCGTATCCTCAGTATCACAATCCATGACAGCCTTCGGTCGAGTCTTCACGTGACTGGTCTACTTAAATTGTTTTCAAGATCACTCACTATATGTCTTGAGAATTCTGAGGTCTCGTGGCCTGCCTCAAACGGCGCTTCATGACGTCACTAGAGCCACCATCGTGACCCGCCTCACATAAGCTGCGCCTGCCTGGTGGAGCTACACCTCGAGCGACGATAGGGCCAGTCTGGATCGTATGCTGCGCCGCATGCAAAGACTGGGTTTCCTAACAGAGTCGACCCAGAGCTTCACCGAGATGGCAGCTGGAACCGACGAAAGACGCAGTTCGTTACGCACGCAGTTGTGCGTAACGAACATCACGTTCCCTCCAGTCGCAAAAAGGAACCGTAATATTCGCCTTCGGTCTCACCCGTTTGTACTCTCGAGCAGGGATGGTAGAAACTTCATTCCCAAAGCCATATTCATTAGCTCCACAGACATGATCACCGCTGACTAATGTTAAGATGTTTCTCTGCTAACTGATGTCAGATTGTCAACTAATATAGGCCTATTAAATAACAATTATTACTTTATTTGACTAACATTACATTACTTCTTTGATGACTCATGTTCGAATTTTAACTAATATCACGTAGCTAATATTTACATTATTCAACTAACATTACATTACTTATCTGCATTAGGCCTACATTATTCAACTAACATTACTATACATCTCATCTTTAGCTATCCATATTATTATTTCGCTATGATTCTCATGCTAATGTTCCTGGGTGCGGTGTGCCATTCAGTTTCCTTAAATAAACGAATATATATACATGTGTGTGTGTATATGTGTGTATATATATACAAAGATAATTCTAGGAAAATAAATGAACTCTAGATGTTACATTCCTGGATCAACTGGAAGGGTCACAATCCACACTGGAAAGAGTTTTTCTTTGGTCAAGTGTAATTAGGTAAGGTTTGAGTTTGGCCACTCCTTCCAGTGAACTAGGTAATGTCACTCTAGGGATCATCCAAGGTACAGGTCCTACAGTGTGACATAACAATCACGATTATACCTTTACCAATGAATTCCCTATGAGTTGGGATAGGTTGGTGAGTAAAGGGAGGAAGGACAGTGGAGACGGAAGCTCGGAGGACAAGGGACGCAGGGAGAACAGTGGAAGGGGTCAAAGGATGGAGAATGGAAATGGGGTATAGGAAACGAGTGAGAGAAGGAACGAAAGAAACTGATCGACGAATCTAGTTAAGAAAATTATAAACATTACTATGGGACTCGAGGCTTCTTCCTCCCTCACCTCAACATGACTGTAAAATGTTGCGTCTTTGTCAATTTATTATTTAGAATTAACAAATATCGATTGGTGTAACTTTATTATATTGTTCCCTGTACCGTAATAACTAATAAGTAATAGTTTACTTAGTGTCGGTGACAGTTCAATTCGGTCCAATCTTGACCTTACCTCATCTAGGCTTTGTCTAGCCTCCAGGGCTTCTACTTGCAATGAGCTCATTTGAGCATGAGTAACCAAAAGCTGCTCCTGTGTGACTTGGTTCTGTTCTTGAATAGAGCTCAGCTGCTCTTGTGTGGTTCCTTGCATTATATCAAGCTTTGACAATAGCAGATCCCCGCTGATCCTGGTCTAGACACTTTAGATAAGGGAGTACTCCTATGTGAAGACATGTTGTGCAGGAGCTATATGAATTCAATGCAATAGGAAACAGACCTTCACTTAGGGCCTACCAATCGCAAGATTAATGAAATCTCAATCAACAGTTAATGTTTCTATTAAGTGACAAACTTCAACAGTAGCAATACTTAATGTGTTATAATATTCAGGATGCAATGTCTTCTCAGTAATTCTTCGCCAATTCTGATATATCTTTTCAGTTTACTTCTACTATCAAGCAACAGTTGGAGAAAGTATAATCAATTTTCCCTTAAACTGGTTATATATTTCTACATGCTAGGAAATCACGTCTAGTTTAAATCGGGTTCCCTCCCTTAATTTGGACTTATATCTATTCCTTAAAATGAGAAAGGGAAATAGATAAACCTCTTGAAAGCCGTATTCGTAGCTGAACTCGAAGTAAAGGGCCTTCGGAGCGTATTCGATCGACACCGTCAGAGAACAGTTGTCTCTCCTTCGCCAAAGAAACCGGAAACCAGACGACCTGAAGTTCTGTCTTCCGTCGTGCAGAAACACGGTGCAGAACAATCTGCAGCTTCAGTGTCACACAAGGTAGTTTCAAAACACCACCGTTAGGAAGTTTTCTATCACAATGGCCGTCTTATCACACTGGAAACGACCTTGCAATCCCTCAACTTATATAGCGCCCGCGCCCTATCTCTACTATAGTTCAATGCAATTATATGGGCAATTGATTTCAACGATAATTATTATCAGCCTATACCTATATAAACCTTTACGATTGATTTTCAAAAATCGTAACAAAATATAGCTCAGACTATAGTAGCTGGATTCTAGACGATTATTTAAAATATTAATTGTTTATCGTGAACCACTTGTCGGTGAACCATTCATCGATGAACCATTAGTCTTGGAACCGAAGTGTAATAACACAAATTTAATGTATTTGGTGGAATGCACTGAAAAGAGATTAAAAATTCATTAACGGAATGAAATGAAAAAGATTACAAAGCAAATCATGTTTTCTTCCGTTCCGAATACCAGGATTCTGTTTGCGTCATTTGCGCGATTTAATGGTTATGTCGGCGCTCAACTATGCAGCATAAAATAAAATACTTGTTTATTTCCATACCACTTGATAAAACACAATTGGTAACAATTATTGATAAATGTTAAAATGATCTGATAATATCTCAGCTGTCCCTCTCCCTTGAATGCTAATACAAGTTTCGGTATTGAATCCTCAATATGCCTCTAACTGCATAACATGTGTGTAAACCATAGCGCGTATGCAGATGGTTCATTAAAGAATATAGTTACTTACTTACTTATAAAGTTTTCGTAGGCGCGACTATGTCGGCGCTCTTTTGCCAGCGCTCTTTTATCGGGCGCCATCTTTTGACGGGTCACCATGCCCAGCCCAAGGCTCTAAGCCTGTCACATGCATGCCGATTTAGTCACTACTTCGGCGTAGGCCAAATTTAAGCTGGGAATAAGAGTTACACCCGTCTCATGCATACGGCCCCAGCAGCATCACAATTGTCATTTCAATGTCACACAGAGGATAGACTGCAATTTAAAAAAAGAAACTTAAATACGTTTTCTATCTATTTATGGTGCTGATTATTTTATTAATTAATTCGTTAATTTTACTTCTTCTGTTTGTTCCTTCGTTCATTTGTCCATCAATCCATTTATCTATCCACACATCGAGTGCTTTTTTTTCTAGAAAAAAGGTTCCGAAACTCAACATTATGGAAGAGATAAAATCACGAGAAAAACGGGATTTCGGGTTCGGAGGGGTCTCAATAAACATTGAAAACAGTTCACAACACTAAAATTAAATTAAAAGAGCTAAATTATCGTTTTTATTATTAGAATAAATAAATTATTTTTTTAGTAGCTGAAAAAGGTGCCGGAACGCCGTTCCGGCTGAAAAAAACACTGTCTGATTCCATCCATCCTTCCGTCCGTATCCATGCATCCATCAATACATCCACCCATATCCATCCATGAATCCATCCATCCATCCACCCATATCCATCCATTAATCATCCATTTATTACATTAATCCCCCAACTTTAATTAATTAATATTTCCAATTTCGCTTTCAGATTTTCCGTGAACCTATCGACCTCACCCACATGGCTCGGGGACGACGTAGCCCTTCACGTCAATCCCCGTTTTGACGAAAACGTTGTTGTACGCAACTCTTACGAGAACGGAGGGTGGAAAGTCGAGGAACGCAGTGGACCTCCTCTACCTCTCCAGAGGAATGCCCACTTCCAGTGCACGATTACGGCGCTCCACGACAAGTTCCAGGTATAGACTCTACAGCGTACAGCAGTGGTGCACAACCTTTTTCGGCCAAGGGCCACTAAGCGATTTCTTAAACCCTCGGGGGGCCAAACAAATGAGACGACTCAGCTTAGTCCACATGAATTCATGACAAATCTTACGACGATGATGCGCGCAGTATAAATTATACACTGTGTCCCAATTGAACTGATACCCTTTTTGTTTTGGCATTAAATATGTCAATTCTAAACATAATTTTACGAAATTTTACATGTTGAAAGAGATATATATTATTAATAAGTCTAGAAAATTTCATCGTATTTTATCAATAGAATCAAAAGTTATGAACATTCACAGTTGGACAAACAAAATTCAACTTTTAACATGTAAGCTTAATAGACAAAATTGTTTTTTCAAACTGCATACCTTGACTTCATTTCCATTTAATCAGGCGATGATAAAAGAAAATGCTTTCAGTAAAGATGACTTGAGTTCGATATGGGGTCCATAGAGTAGTGGTAACATCACTGGCGTGAAGAGCAAGAGGTAGCGGGATCGCTTCCCGCAACCCTCTCAAATTTAGGTCCACTCAGCCTTTCATTCGCGAGATGGCGCGTTTGTTAAAATGAGATGTAGGACGTGATGGGCGCCTTGCATGGCTGCCGTGTACAGTTAAATTCGACTCCTGTAATAACTTGTGATCATCCGTTCATACTGATTTGTTATCATACTGCGTTATTGTCAGTTTGAAGATATTAAACGAAGATTATTATTATTAAAATTTTAAGACGAGAAAAACATAACGGAGCAGAAAGGTTTTTGAAGGAATTTCATACACCTGCAGGACAGTGCTGCAGCTCACCGAGCCAGAGAAACTGTGGATCTGCTGTCAATAGAAACTCCAAATTTATTTCACCCAGTTTGGCCCCAATAGCGCTGATCTCAATCCGCTCGACTACAAGATATGAAGCATCCTTCAAGAACTTGTTTATTAAACCCGCGTACGCGACGTTGATCATCTCAAACAGCGAGTTGTTAGGAATTTCCATTATTTTTTAGCAAGGAATTGTAGATTGTGCAATCAATGAATGGCGAGATCACCTTAGTGATGTATTCGAGCTAATGGCTGGCATTTTTATCATCAACTTTAACATCTGACTCAGATTTACTTTAAATGTTGATGAATTTATGTTTTTGTCGATTTGTAAAGTTTAATAATAAAAATTAGAAATGAATTTTTACATGTTGGAAAGTTCTAATTTTATTTGTCCAAATTTGAATGTGCATAACTTCGGACGCTGTTGATAGAATTTGATGAAATTTTCGGAAAATGTTGATAATTTAATCCTCTTTCAATCTAGAAATTCAATGAATTATTTTAAGAATTGACAGATTTATTGTCAAAACAAAAGGGTATTAGTTCAATTGGGACACACTGTATAAAGGTAAGCATAAAGAGGTACAGAGAAGACTTGTAGACTTCTATTTTACTACAATACGGGTAGTTTTTCCAATGATCACAATGCGCAAGTCACTGTACACGTTTAATGACAGGTCGGCTCTTAGTCGCTTTTCCTGTTGGTCATCGCGGGCCACACGACGACTCTTCGCGGGCCGGATTTGGCCCGCGGGCCGGACGTTGTGCACCACTGGCGTACAGCATTTGCTATACATGGCAGTTACGCTTTGACACCAAATAATCCATCGTCATCATCCATAACTATTGAGCAAATTCACAAGAACATAATAGGCACCACGCCAATTTTCATACCTGTATGCATACATACATACATGCATACATACTTACATAAATACAGACATATGTACATATACATATACACAAATGCATACGTACACAAATACACGCTTACATACATGGATAAATGCATACGTAAATACACATTGATCATACATATACATATATATACATAATATACATAATACATAAATACATACATACATATGTACATACATGTTTAAATACATAAATATATGTATATCATACAAACGTGTATGCTTATATACATACATACGTAAGTATAAGCATACATAAATAAATACATGTTTGACATATATAATATACTCATTTAAACATGAATACATAGAACATTCTCTCTCCAAAAACATTTTGTAAAGGAAGGCGTTTGGACCTATATAATTACACTCGACTCATGCTGCAGTGATAATAGGATGCGTTCACAACAATTATTACCATAGGCGTAAACTCTCGGGGGGGGAGCCGGGGCACGTGCCTCCCCCAATAATTGAAGAGCCGAGGCAATCCCCCCAAATCGAGAGGACAATTGCTTCAAATATCAAAATATTATGTTTCAACATAGACAAATTTCTTCAGAAACAGAAAATGAGAGACACGGAACTGAAATACTATCAGAAATTCACAATGAAAACAATTTTTTATCTTCAATATCTTCAATGCGAAACAAATTTGCATGTAAACAAAACGCCCCATTTCACACGCATTAACGTAACACCGGAAGCCTCTGCTGACTGTCAAGACCAGAGGTGAAAAAGTTTTTCTCGGATATTGGTTTTAAACCAAAAAGAGAAAACCACTGAGTTTGTTTTTTGTAGTTGTTTTTTAAAATAAATTTCTTGTTTTTGTACCAGTTATTTTAATAAAACTGATTAAATTATTTGTAATTTTCGGAAATCGCAGCTGAATTAAACTGAGTTGCAGCTCTTGTTCATGCCATTTTTCATGATTTTTATGATCCGAAATCCGAAAATCTTAAAATCAACCAAAACAACAAAAACCATAAAAACAAACGAAAAACAAAAAAACAACTTTTCATCTTGAAAAAACTTGTTTTTTTGCACCTCTGGTCCAGACCCCACCCCCCAATATTTTGGACAAGTTTACGCCAGTGATAATTACAGTTCTTATCGATGTAATTGATCTGATGTTGCCAGCCTATGTAGATAAGCAAGCTATTCTAGTCTGACTGAATAGCAAAATATTTAATATATGAAACTATATTTAACTATGCAGCGAAATATTATTTATCAAATGACATGTTTACTAAGTTTAATAATTAATATAGACATAGAATAAGCTAATTAATTAAGGCGGCGTTTATCTAGCGTGAGCGACGCTATGGAAATAAAAAAAATAAAGCATATTAAAGTTTCTAAGCTAAATTTACATACCGTGACTTTTCACGGGGCTAGTCCAAGGCGTATACTCTTGCCGGAGTCTCTTTGAGGTTAACGGGGATGGGACATGCATGGCTGCAGATGTCCTCTGGATATGTGCTTCACTGTATGTGTATACACTGTTTTTGTGTAGCTGAATATTTATGTAGCACATTTTGACAACCTATCAAGGTTCTTTAACATGATTATGAGCTGTCCCAAACGGAACTGTACAGTGCATGATAACAAAATGTTCATAAAGAGATACCGGAATATGAGCATGCATGCATACATACATACATACATACATACATACATACATACATACATACATACATACATACATACATACATACATACATACATACATACATACATACATACATACATGCATACATCAAATCAAATCAAATCAAAAAGTCTTTATTGCAACCAAAAAACCAAAACGTAACAAGCTTTCCATATATCAACGTAAAAAACCACAAGAAAAAATACATCTTTTCGATTATAAATACAACATATAAATACTGGTTAAAGGTTGCAAAGGGTGGCCACAAAGGGATATAATCCCGCTAGGCGGGGTCACCCATACAGCGTATTATAATTTCTAAATTCATGGCTGGCTTTTCTTAATTAAGTTCAAACTCGCTTAACTAAATTCTTAACTAAATGGCTCAACAGCCGGGCCCCGGTGCACGTACACGCCCACCAATTGGAGATGTCTCTTCTGTTAATTAAGGCTTTTGTCATATCAAACTGGGGGGGAGCTATACATTAATTAGATATTCTCTTAGTTGAATTTTAAATTCGAAGCGATATTTAGAGTGCTGAATTTCAAGTGGAGTCTCATTCCAAAGTTGTGGCCCTGATGCTTTCATACTAAATTCTCTTATATTTGTACGAGCCCGTATTGGGCGATATGTAGCTGCTCTTCTAGTGTTATGTGCATGGATTTGTGATCCCATGGTAAAATATCCCCTGAACGAATTTGGGAGTAAGTTCCGTTCATACTGATATACGAATTCTACTATTTGCATTCTTCTAATTTGATCGATTTTTAATATATTTAAATTCTTGAATATTGGGTCAGAGTGTTCTCTTCGAGGGGACCCATTTATTATTCTCACGGCTTTTTTTGCAGTACCATTAGTTTATTAAGTCTGGACTCATAATTAGAAGCCCATATCATACTACAGTAGCTTAAATAGGGGTATATTAGTGAATAATATAGGTTCAGTCTGATGTCCTTGGGAAGCAAGTATGATACTCTAGATATTATCCCTATAATTTTGGCAATTTTCAATGTGATATAATTGATGTGGTCCTTCCAATTTAAGTGTTGATCAACGTATATACCAAGAAATTTAGTAGTTTTAACTTGGGTAATGGGTACTCCATCAATTTGTAATTCCACATCAACTACTTTGATTTTTCTATGCGATTTAAATAATATAAAATTTGTCTTATCAATGTTAAGGGTGAGTTTATTTGCTGCAAACCATGTGTTTATAGTTGCTAGTTCCTTATTAACAATCTCAGTAAGGGACACCCAGGAGCTGTTTGAGTAAAAAATATTGGTGTCATCTGCGAATAGTATAAAATGCATGACTTTTGAGGTGTTTGCTAGGTCGTTTATATATAAAAGAAATAGAAGTGGTCCGAGGTTTGAGCCTTGTGAAACTCCATGAGTGATATACCCAATATCTGATAATATACCATTACATGCCACCTTTTGGGTTCTAATTTGTAAATAACTTTGAAACCATTTTAACTGTGTCCCTCTTACTCCGTAGTTAGATAACTTTTTTAACAAGATGTTATGGTCCACAGTGTCAAATGCTTTTGCTAGGTCGATGAATATTCCAACTGAATATTCATTATTGTCTATGGCCTTAGAAATTCTATCTTCCATTTCTAAAAGTGCCATAGAAGTAGAGTGCCTCTGTCTAAACCCATGCTGCGCCGGGTGTATTATATCCGCCGAATTTATATAATTGCTAATTCTATCATATACAATTTTTTCGAAATACTTAGCAAAATATGGGAGAACTGATATTGGCCTATAATTGGTCACATTTTCTGTATCTCCTTTTTTTAAAATTGGTGTTATTTTAGCAATTTTGAGTGAGTCCGGGACCACACCGATTAGAAGAGAACAGTTAATTATTTCCACCAAAGGATACACTATCATAGATAAATTGGGGGTAGCGATATATGGGTCAATCTCGTCCACTCCTGCTGCATGGTTTTTTTAAGCATCTTTCCTATTTTCATAATCTCCTCCTGGGTAGTTAGGGTCAGTCCCATTGAATTACATCGTGAAGGGGGCACATAATCCTTGAAGGAACAAACTGAGTTTTGAATTTTACTCGCTAAATCGGTCGCTATATACTGGTGAAATATTTATTAAACATGTTTGCTATTTGCTCTGGGTCATTTATTTTATCTCCGTTTACTGTTAATGAGTCCATTTTTACCTTTTTGTCTTCTATGTTCATCGCTGCTCTGATAACTTTCCATGTCATCTTCATATCATTATGATGTTTATAAAATTCCTCTGCATAGTAGTTCTTTTCGGCATTAATTCGAACTGTTTTAAATTTATTCCTATACTGTACAATTTTAATTTATTTTGTTGGTTGGGACATTTCAGGTATTTTATGTATAAGAGATTTTTCTTTTTGCAAGATTTCAGCAGTCCTGCCGTCATCCAGGGCTGTTTAGATTTTACCTTATGCTTTGTCATTTCTCTATGTGGAAAGGCTTCATTATAGGCCCGACTATATTTCTCCAAAAAACTTTCATAGGCTTCATTCGCGTTTCTTTTATCACAGAGACTTATAACCTCATCCCAATTCATCTCTGTCAGGGTTCTATAAAACTGATCCTTTCCTGCTTCAGATATTACTCTTTGAGTCCTATCTTCGCACTTTCTTTTATATACATTCTCCAAGGAAAAACTTGCGTAAATCGGCAAATGGTCGGATATGTCAGAGTGCATACATACATACATACATACATACATACATACATACATACATACATACATACATACATACATACATACATACATACATACATACATACATACATACATACATACATACATACATACATGTTTGTATTATGAATATATGCTTGTATATGTGCATATAATGTGTATATTGAATATGTATATAATATATATATGTATGTATGCATGCACATGTATGTATGTATACGGATGTACAGTATGTATGTATGGAACTCGTTTTGGCCAATCAGCTGCTGGACTGGCAATATAGGCTATGTATGTATCTGTACATATATACGTATGCACACGGACACTGTCGTATCTAGGCCTATATATATATATATATATATATATATATATATATATATATATATATATATATATATATATACATATGTATACTATACGTGAATGTATTATAGTACCTGTGCATTTACATAACTCCTGTGTACTACCTGTGAAAAGCACTGAAGCATCAATATTTAATAATTAACAGTTCCAAAATCTGTGTCATAAGTGTAGCTGATAATGCTTATTGGACATTAATTTAATGCATAAATCGGAACGTTTTTATCTTTTGTGCAGGTAAGTATCTAGTTGTCTGTATAGCGCTTCAGAGAAAAACGGGAAAGTGTCGAGAGGTTCTTAACATAATTAGATTGACGTGTGCCTCTGTTTCTCTGTTCTCAGGTGGCTTTCAACGGTCAGAACTTCTGTGAGTTCCGTCATCGTTTTCCTCAGGACAGAGTGAACTGCGTCATCGTAAACGGTGACGTACAGGTCTTCAACGCCAACTTCAGCGGCTCACAGTCTGGCGTTCCTCCGCCGGTAAGTTGGGCTCACGTCTGCCGGCCTTTCACCTCTGCGTCCGGGTTTAGAATCCTGGTGCTTCAACGTGAAACTGACAAACCGTGTGAAAGTTGCTCGATTGCTCTGGCGTGTCATAAAAATCAAGAGTGTTACCATTATCTGTTATACTCGCACCATATAATGTTTCAATATAATTCATAAATCATAATAAATACGGAAGTATACGTTAGCAAGAATAAATGCGGGAATAAATTGTGGTAATTATAAATAGGCCTATACAAATCAATTATAAATCATAACGCCAGTTGTTTTCTTGTCAAATACAGTCCTCTGGTGCCAGCACTAGCCAATCTGGCTATGGTCAACCTGGTTTTGGTCAACCACAACCTGGCCAACCTGGATATGGTCAACCTCAACCTGGTTTTGGCCAACCACAACCTGGATATGGTCAACTCCAACCTGGTCATGGTCAACCCCAACCTGGGTTTGGTCAACCAGCTGCAGCTGGACAGGTGAGATACTTCCCCTGATCTGACTAACCGTAAAATCCACTGATGAAGAGCTATTGTGTATATGTAGGCTATCTTGAAATTCGTACAACGTCTTCTGAGTATACTTCTCGAAGACGATCATCGCTAGACTAATTAGACTATAATTAACTTAATGTCGTCCGTCCGAAGGTGAATGTTACATGAATAATAATAATAAACATCAGTAGAAGTCTCCATTTGACACGCTATAGAAAAAGGGCAGAAATAGCCCAGAAGTAGCCAAAAGTAGTTCAAAAATAGAATTAACTCTGGAAACATTTAAAGCGTATACGTTGAGAGGCATCTCTCTAGATCTGTCATAATATATCCATATGTGTCGGCGCCTCTGATATGACAGGACGCTTCCTGAAAGTGCGCTGTATGATGAATTGTTGTTGTTGTGGCATTAAAACAGGCTGAATTTTTTTATGCGATTTTCCAAAAATGGACCACTTGTTGGGATGCACTTATGAACATTTTCTATAAAATTATCCTCATGAAGGTCAGGCAATATACTTCGTGACCTTTGGTCCAAAATTTATGCGCTAGTATGCGAAAATATAAAGTATAATTTGGCGGGAAATCGCATATAAAAATTCAGCCTGTTTTAAATGCCGCAATTTGATCTATAGCACATTGAGCCAGAGATGACGAAACAATAGCATAGGCTTCCTTCTTAACTTTCACCCCTCTTCTGTGTGTATCAGTTAGCATCTGACTACTAAATGACACGGGGCCTTCCATCCCCTTGTCATCCATATGCTTCATAGCAGCTCCAACAGAGAAATCACTATTATCGCAGTACAAATTGACAGGTTTAGCAACATCAACCATATAAAACAATTTTTAACACAAAGACGCTATTCGGTCATTCCAATTACCATAATGTATAGCAATATCATGAAATACGATTCAGAAAAAATCATTTACTGCATTGTGCACACCATATCTCATCACAGACTTCAGTCTCTTGGCTCTCTTTTTCTTCGATCTGATTCTAGGAAGTATCAGCCACTTATTCGATATACTCGTGTTCTTTCTTTTTCCCACCATAATTTGATGTTGTAAACTGGAACTGGACCGTATTTTAATTGTCTGTCCAAAGTTCCAAACCACAATTATGACAACACTTCACATTACTCCTCGCTGTTCATTTCCTTCTTTTTCTCTTCTAGAAAGAAAACGATGCATTGCCTTCTCTCTTGACAAACGTCAGTGGCGTCTTGGTAGACATTCGATGACTAATCATCGGTTCTCTTTTTACTTGTGCGAAAGTTTAGTTGGCCTGGATTTTTTCACCATTGAACTGGTTTCCTATTGATCATTTTTCCACTTTCAATTTTGATTTTCTGCCCAGCGCTCATAACTTGTTTTATTCGGAAAAGCCAAATAAACCAATTCGTTGTTGACTTGAATGTCCTTTCTTCAAATCAGATAACTTCTCATAATCCTTGTCCACCTCTAGACTTCCAACAAAATAATTCAACAAGTTCTTCAGCCTACAGCTGTGAACATAGTGTAAGTTTCTGACGCCGTATTCTTAGCATCAACAAACTTTGACCTATACTCTCTCGGTGTCAGCTTAAATTATTTTAACAAGTGCTGCTTCACTTTCTCATAATCATCTAAATCAGCGCAAGACAATCTGTTTAGAATGGTTCGAGCTTTCGTAGTCATCAATGGTAATAACAATTTAACCCAAAATTGCTTATACGCGTTGAAACTATGAAACGCATTCTCTACTGTTTCAAAATATAATGGCACCTACAACACATCAGTTGCATTTTAGGCATCACCTATTTTTTAAATTTTAGCTACCAACGTTTCTCCATCTTGATAACTCTTTCTATCTGCATGATCCCGTTCTTCTCTTCTTCTTTGTTACTCCGTCTCTCTAATTTGTCTCTCTTCTTTAAGTTACGCTTCTTTCAATACCAATTTTGCTTGTTTTATTTTTACAAGTTCTTTTCTTACCGCTTCAGCCCCCTCCAAACATTCGTTTTTGAAGTCTCGTTTCTTCTTGTCTAGCCTTTCTGCGCGTTCCAACTCTAAAAGTCGCGCCTTTGCCTTTTCTTCTTCGCATCTTCTCTTCTGTTCAATCTGTTGCTGACGTACATGTATCTCTGCGTCACTCCTCCGTGTACTTTCAAACTCAGTCATCTGCTCAAATCTTCTTCGTTCTGCCTCTTTTCCCAACTGTTGTAATAGAATTTTAGCAACAGTTGGGAACAGATTTTAAATTCCTGTATTTGCAACTCAAGTTCTGCCTTACGACCTTGTTCTGCTTCTGTTTTACACGTTCTGCCTTCTCTTCTTTCTCTATCTTAAGACGATCTGCTTCAGCGATGTTCAGCAATGTTGAACACGGTTAATAGGCCCTACGTGTATGACCGACGGTGCAGTTGTTAAACAACTATATATGACTTTGTACGTCCTCTGCCGGTCCCAATGCAACAGGGTCTCGTTATTACAATCGACGGTTTCATTCCACCTCATGCCGTCAGGTAAGTAGTATAGATTTTCAAGTACTTAGGTGGAGTAGCAGGCCATCTAACCTTCCTATTTCATCTATATATTGTCTTAGCTATTGATCTGTGCACTGTCCATCCTACTGGTCCATTTACTGTCTGCCGTATTTATTTATGTATTGACAATGCTTATTGTTAAACAACTGTAGGACTTTATACGCCCTCTGCCGGTCCCAATGCAACCGGGTCTCGTTATTACAATCGACGGTTTCATTCCACCTCATGCCGTCAGGTAAGTAGCATAGATTTTCAAGTACTTAGGTTTCGAGTAGAAGTACTTTAGTTTTAGGTATGAATGTGAGTACTTAGGTTACAATATTAGTGCTGCCGCAAAAAAGGAGATAGGCCTATGTTTTATGTAACAATTTTGGCTAAATCAATAATGCATTTTCTTTGATCATGTCAATTATGGCTAAATCAGTTATGCATTTTCTTTGATCATGTCATAAGACACATGCACACTCACTTAGAGCTGTTCCTGAGAAATACTGGCTAACTGGTAACTTATTGAAGTGCCTGTAGAAGCCTATTACAACCTATTTAATCCGTACCCACTGTAGCTGACTGGGGCATGTCAGTCTGATTTAGCAATACACGAATATATATATATATATACTAGTGTATTTGCCCGTCATAATTATGACGGCAGTGTATATCGTTGGTCGTTGATCGCCGTCGTCAAGGCCGTCGTCAAGACCGCCGTCGTCAAGACGGCAGTACTGACGTCACAAACGGTTTCACAATAGAACAGAATGCGTTTGTGACGTAGCCTCCTACGACGGACAAATTTGCATATAAGGAAACTATATGTCTATATATATATATACTAGTGTATTTGCCCGTCATATTATAGGCCTATATGTATCGTTGGTTATCGCCGTCGTCAAGACCGCCGTCGTCAAGACAGAACCCGTTTGTGACGTAACGTCCCCCGACAGACAGACACTATATGGATATTAACAAAGAGAAGAATCTATCTGTCACACGGACTTTGACCGGGATGCATTTCTACAGTTTTGGAGCTTTTCACTCGAAACCTTCACTACTGTGTCGGGGTGGGCATGACACACCCAGTGTGAGGCTTCGCGTCCCCCGTTTTCGCCGCTACCATGGTGTGCCGGGCCAAAACCTATCCGGCCAATGCATTTTTAGCTGGTAAAAAACCTACACTCAACCTATTTTCACTCGCCAGATGGCGCCGCCCGAGAAGATTCTGTGTGTTTGACCGCCAATTCTCTTTCACCGGCATGCATTTCTAAAGATTCGCCAGATGGCGCCGCCGTAAGGATTTCACTTAACATTTACTTTTGTTACTTAAATTTTTGGCCCGGGACACCATGGAAGCGGTGAAAACGGGGGACGCGAAGCCGACCACTGGGTGTGTAATGCCCACCCCGAGACAGTAGTGAAGGTTTGGAGTGAAAAGGTCCAAAGCTGTAGAAATGCATTAACTTTTGTTACTTATACTACAGGGATTGAAACTTCTACCTAAATTTATCCGCCATGCATTTCTAAACATTCGCCAGATGGCGCCGCCGTAGGCATTTCACTTTACATTAACTTTTGTTGCTTATTCGCTACAGGGATTGAACTTATAATTCCGGGCAACGCCGGGTAAACCAGCTAGTATATATATATATATATATATATATATATATATATATATATATATATATATATATATATATATATATATATATATATATATATATATATATATATATATATATATATATTAGGTGGTCATGTTATGCTGTATGTTTCAATTTTAAAGAACTTTTGTCACACAAACAAAGTCTTGAATACAATTACTTAAAAGATGTAGGCAAGATTCTATTATAGTACACCTCCAAACACATCAGGTCAAAGAAATGCCAACTAAAGCGCCGTTTCACTAAGTAATACCAATTGATATACAATAACCTGGTCAACCATTATTATTTATAAACGCACAGTTTCAGTAAGCAAATAATGCACAGTTTCATTAAGGAATATCACTTGATGAAGGCTACCACATATGTAATTAATACCATTTCATATGCCACTTCTGGCCAACCAAAAGCTACTACCATTTTCTCCACCATTTCATGTTCAAACGTTAAGTATAGCTCATAATGTACCACCTTAGTAAGTGACACAACTTGATATACCATTTGAGTCCAACCAGTAAGCAGCTTTACTAAATACACAACCTCCGGTCAGCCAGTAAGTTATGTCACGTTATATACCACCTCAGACCAAACAATAATTAATATCACTTAATAGTCCTACCTCTCAAATCCCATGTAGCATCTACCAGAAGAGGAATGGCATTAGATATCTGGTATTAGGTATACTCGTATTTGGTGTATGCATCTCTATCTAAGGTTACTGGAAAGGTTATTGCTTACCAGTTAGCTACTTACATTGAGTCTAATGGTTTGCCCCCGGTGTGTCAGTCTGATTTCCGTAAGGATCACTCGACTGACTCCCTTCTGCTACGCCTGCTTTCTTATATTTATGCGCCATAAATAGGACCCAGGTTTCGCTTCTCGCCTTGTTTGAAATCCGAGCGGCGTTTGACAAGGTTGATCACGATATAGGGGGCCTACTGCTTAGACGACTTTCTGTCCCTTTTGGTATTGCTGGTAATACGCTGGATTGGCTTTGTTCTTTCTTGGGTTGGAGTACGTCTTGCGTGGTCTCTGGGAGTAGCAGGTCTCTCTGGGCTCCTGGTCCATTTGGACTCACCCATGGTTCGGTTTTTAGCCCTCTGCTTTGCATCCTTTATACGTACTCTTCTGACTTTTCATGCCCTTCTGAGCCAATCTTATACTCTGTGGGGTAACAACCTAGCCCTTGAACATTCTAAGGTTGTGGCCCTTACCCATTAAAATGTGAAAATAATGAGATAGCTATTTAAAACTGCAGCTAGGTTAAAAAAGAGTATTTAACCGTTATCATCAATAATCCATAATTCAAGTCACATTAATAGTTCAAGACAAAACAAGGATACAATGAAAATGTATTGGTCAATTTAATTGGCCTGTCGCTTACATGCTACATGCAGAGCTTAAATGTGCATTGTACACTAGCACTGTAGATAAGAGAATTGTATAATGAATGAAGAATCATGAACTGAGTACTACATCATGCACAGTACAATACTAAGTACGTTAGTAGGTTACCCTGATGAATAGTTCAAGTGATATTAATAATTAAGTTAAATTGTCTTGAATTATGAAATAAAAATTAAACGAAATGTATTGGTCTGCCACCTATAGATGCTATTCCTTACTCAATAATGTAATGTAAACTGTAATCTGTACTTCTTCGGAGAATTCGTGAATTTGGCTATTCTATTGCAGGGATCTGCTATCGGCCCTGTACCCTTTGCCACTAATTCCTCAGACCCCCACCCAAATAATCCATTTAATTTCCTTACTAAATTCGCTTATGATATCTACCTTCTTAAATTGACTCCTCTCACATAGATACCGCTCAGGGAGTATTCGCCCATATCTCTTCCTGGGTTAATAGTAATAACCTTCGCCTAAGCGTCACAAAATAAGTGAACTAAGAATTTCTGCTGTAGGAAAAGAACACTCCTCCACCCCCACAATCATTCCGGAAGCAATCCGGGTCACTTCTCTGCGAGTCCTAGGAATCGCAATCTGCTCTGACCTTGGAATGAATATTTATCTTGATAAAGTTCTATTTACCTCTACATCATCATGCTTCCCCGGCCTGGTGGGATGGTGGCCTGACAAAATGTCACGGACAAAAAGGCACGGACAAAATGTCACAATGACAAAATGTCACCTGACAAAATGTCATGGACAAAATATAAGTATAGATGAGTAAATAAGTGTTTATTTTAATAATTGATAATTTCAAAATCAAAATCGTCTAAAAAGGTGATCGTAACAAAACATTTTCGAGGGTAAAAACCTGGAATAAAAATTTTTATATTCAAAAGCAAAATCTGACTTACTGCTAAAGCAAAATCTGACTACTCAATACTACTACAACGCTGAATAATAGTGTCCAGTGCAGTGTTGGGTAAACTCAGACAAGAAATGAATTAAATAATAATATTTATTCTTTAATTAAGCGCCTGCAAACGCACTGCGCTGTACATGTACATGTTATGCGATAAATCTTAACTACTAACAGAACAGACAGCCTGCAATACACGGCGCAAATTGCAGCCTACAAAGCATGTCCACCTATGGGACTCGATCTCTTTACCTCTCACACTCTACGCCAGATGTTATCCAATGCGCTATCGGGCAACTAATGCACCTCAAAATGAGATTAAACTCAAACTCAACTCATCCTAAGTGAAATGAGTTAACTCAAACTCAGTTGTTAAATGAGTCAAATCATCAACTCACACATCTGACGAAGTTACTAGTAGCCACTGCAGTTGGTCCGCTAAGAGATTTATTAATGCAATTATTGCATTTAGCAACAATTTTTCCATCGCGCCTACTTGAAAAGAAAATGTTTCCATCAAGAATACACGGTACTTCAGCCATGCTGTTCTTAACTGTTCATAATATACAAAATACGCAGTGCTTATACACTGTCCGCCCGCCTCTGCTGGCCGTGTTTATGACCCTCTCTGCCGTCACCACTCACCAGTATGGAAAGCCGACGATATAAAAAAAACCGGCTTGTTTCAACATAATATGTGGCGAGTGCCGAATAGTGAGTGTATTTTAAAATAATTGACAGTTACAACTTAAACTCACAGAAACTATGAATTAAATCAAACTCATAACTCACACTCTTTATGGTGAGTTAACTCAAACTCATAAATCACAGCAAGTGAGTTAATTCGTGAATTTCAACTCATCTGAGTTAACTCATACCCAACACTGGTCAAGTGATTATAGTGTGTATGTAAGTTATCGAAATGTTCATACAACATTTATATTAGGAACTCTTGCAATGTCTCCCAAATTGACGATGGGATCTCTGTTACTGTAGTCTGCAACAATAGTGTGGAGAGCTTCACTGATTCTCACATAAAGCCTTCTTCTTCTTTCCTGGTTGAACTCCAGTTTCAGTTGGCGAAGCAGGAGTTCCATACTGTGCTGTTCTTGCTGCAGCTTACGCGCAAGTTTGGTTTTTGTTGGATGGGAAAAGCCAACAACGTTGTTGAACGCATTGTGCCAACATTCTACGGCGTTGTTGCTTCGAGGCAAATGTTCAAGTAGGCCTACATTGGTTCCAAAGTGCAACCAAACCTTGGTTGTCATCGCCGACCCCTTCGCTGTCGCCAAATGACATTGCCTTCCAGACAATCGAGAATGCATTCGAAGTCACGATACACGATTACATTTTAATCCTGATCTCCTTACATACTTTACTTTTTGTTTCCATAATACCCTTTGAGGATTCTTCTTTGATGTCTATTGGCTAAATTCATGCCATTTTGTCCATGAAATTTTGGTTGGTGACATTTTGTCATTATGATATTTTTCCGTGACATTTTGTCCGTGACATTTTGTAGCATGACATTTTGTCATGGAACCGGTGGGGTTATACCCAAGTAGCAGACAGGGAGAGGGTTGAAAACCTGCTGAGAAAAATAATATTCGACGTTCTGGCCTACTTCCCCATCCATTCTAGTGCTTCTGATTTGGCAAAACAGGCAGATACACGCCTCCTTAAGACAGCCATTACAGACCCCTGCCCTGTTCTGCGACCCTATTTTCCACCTGATCTCAATATCCCTCATGATCTCCAGCCACGGGCTCATAATTTCACATTAACTGATAAAAATGACAAAAACCTTATCTCCACTACGCCCTATAAAACACATATTTACAATACAGTGTTTCAGCACCATACTGTTTTTTTTATGTATCCTATATTCTATAATCCATTAATCTGGTCAGTCCCTTTCACCAACTGTTATCTGATTTATTATCAAGTGCAATTATTGTCTTTGTAGGCCTAATCACCGTGTAATCCCAATGCGTCTGCGTCGACGGGAATTTTTCAATAAACGAATATTTGATTTGATTTGATTAGGGCCTACTGTTCGCAAATGAGTCTATCAAGTCTTCAATATTCAACTGTTTTTCACATTCGATTTTGGTCGCAAGGTGAGCAAGACCATCAAGCCTGTCCTGTGAGATAGTCACTGATAGTGGACCTAAGATGTCTTTAAGAATTTCAATTTAGAGAGGGAGCGCTCCGCACTGGCAACGGTGACTGGGAGAGTGGCAAACAGCACACATGCAGTAGCCAAATCCGGAATAGCTGACATGGGATTCATGTCTGATGAAGATGGAATTCAAATCTGAAATAAAACACAATTTATTTACCCTCTGTCAGCTCTGTGTATATATAAGCTGTGTATGCAGATAATACAGTGTATTGCAAAAAATAATAACATTCATTCATTCATTCATTCGAAGATTTATATAGCGCCTCTTCAAGGGAACTACTCAGAGGCGCTCCCGACACCAGCACGTTCATATAAGACAGTTTTAAGTTTTGCAAGAAATATGCCAGGGGTGACCCCAGGGCACATGCGGAGCTCTAAGGGAAGTCTATTCCAGACTACCGGGCCCACCACTGAACATATGCCTATCAGTCGAAGTCCGTAGGTCTAACAGTTTGTTTGCAGTGATTAGGAACTCTCAGCTATAGGTTGTTATATAAATTAGAAGTAAATAATATTGTTGTACCCTATTATCGCTCACTCACCCCGTACGTTGCGTTATCAAATCATATCAAATCAAATATTCGTTTATTGCAAGTTCCCATCGACATAGACGCCTTTGTCTACCCACAGGGATACAAATTTAAAAGATCAATAAAATTAAACCTATAGATTTATCGCTACTTTCACCATTCACTTTTGTAACAAAATGAATGTTTAGGCCAGAACATAACGAAACATACTGTAAAGCGAAGATTAATCAACACAGACTTTTGAACAATATAACATAAGCCTTGAAAAACACAAATATTTCAACATATTAGTGACAATTAATTAGTAGGCTACACCGTACAGTTAGAGATGGTACCGTATGATTTATTTTTTTATTATTCAACACTAAAGTTTGCGAAATTACTTTGCAGAGAATTGATTTATAATTGGGTTGAAGTCGATGGTCTTCAGGATGTCATTTTCTACGCACATGAGTGAAAGCCAGTTCAAACGTTGCTGCCCCATCATGCTGCGAAGCTGTATCTTTATAAGTTTTAGTTTTGAAAATGAGCGTTCCCCTGTACAGTTGGTCACCTTCATGCACATGAACACTTAAGTGTAATTTCACGATTGGGAAACACAGATTTCAAGTTGTCCGATATTATACCATAAAGCGAGTTATTCCTAAAAACCGTTTTCCATCCCTGCACTCATAGCTAAGAAGTATCGCATCTGCCGTGCGTGGTTGTCATGACGCATACATTAATCTTGTTGATATGTTTAATTTGGGGCCCCTAGAATCATGACGACCCTGACGACTGCCAACGTGCCCATGCCTTAAGACGGCACTGAGCTCTATCATGCAGCGTCGCGCGTTTTCTGTCGTTGGTCCAACTGTTTGAAATGGACTTCCCAGAGTTACGACTCCCGCCTACGGATTCTTCTGACATATACAGTTCTACAGCGTGAAGTCCGTTCTTTTTCGTCGGGGTTGTGTGGGGAGCGCGTTCTTTTTCGTCGGGGTTGTGTGGGGAGCGCCTCTCTGTAGAAACCTTGCAGGGCGCTGTGCAAAATTTCTGAATGAATACTTATCGTGTGTTTGTCTGTGATGAGATTTCGCACAATTGTGCTCTCTATAAATGTTCAATCGATTAAGATCATTATCAATTTTGATGTAATTTTGCAACTATTTCGTCAGCGTTGTTATCAACAGTAGCATTGTCGCAATGGTAATTTCCTTCAGTCAAGGTCCTAAGTTAAAATCAAGATCATACAGAGGAGAGGCTGCGACATTTATACAGAAAATTATATATATTTTCCATCCACTCATAATGGTAATTATAATTATTACTTGGTTCGTTAATTTATCTTTTTCTGTTCGTTCCTTCGTGTATTCATTTGTCCATCCATCCATTTATCTCCATACTTCCAGCCATATCCATCCATATCCATCCACCCATTTATCACATTAATCTCCTATCTTTAATTAATTAATATTTCGAATTTCGCTTTCAGATTCTCCGTGAACCTATCGACCTCACCCACTTGGCTCGGGGACGACGTAGCCCTTCACGTCAATCCTCGTTACGACGAGAACACTGTTGTACGCAACTCTTTCGAGAACGGATGGTGGCAAGTCGAGGAACGCAGTGGACCTCCTCTGCCTGTGCAGAAGAATGCCCACTTCCAGTGCACGATTACGGTGCTTCACGACAAGTTCCAGGTATAGACTCTACAGCGTCCAGCATTTGCAATACATGGCAGTTACTCCTTGACAATAAATAGTCCATCATATCTTCCAAAACTAGGCCTATTGAGCAAATGCACATTGCCGCTTTTTCACGAGTAGATAAAAGCGCCATGCCAATTTTCATATATGCATGCATACAGTGCTCGAAATGGAAAATTTTACGAAACGGAACGCTAGTCAAAGATATGGGAGCATTCACGTTAATTTCATAGTATTTTCCACAATAATTCATTTGACGAACCGGAACGGAAACGCTAATTCATTTGACGAACCGGAACTGCGTTCCGGTGCGTTCCGGTCCATTTCGAGCACTGCATGCATACATAATTACATAAATAAATACGTATATATATACATATATATTTAATTAAATGCATACACAAATACATGCATACACAGTTACACACATGGATAAATACTTACAGAAGTACATATTGATCATACATATACATATTTATACACACATAATATTGTTATAAGATTCCCTTAAGAAAAATGGTTCAGATTAGGAATATGATCAAATTAATTTACTAAACATAAAAGGATACACAAAATCTACCTTGTCGAAAACAGAACCAGAAAATACAGCTCTCAACTTCAAGTGTATAGCGACTTGTTCGTGTTTACATGTCAATACAATACAATACAACAAAGCAGCATCCACCTCAGGTGGCGAAGATTTCAACAAAACAGCTACGGCATCGACAAATCAGAAACTCGGTCGATCACAAAGGACAAGAGACAACGTGGTCTCAGATGTCTTAACTAAGAGGAGTAATCTCATTCGGTTCTCCCAAGAAACTCTAAATAACTGAGCCTTGCAGATAATTAACAAACAGGGTCTCGTCAGACCAAAATCTAAATGCCAAGATCTCTCATTCTAACATGAATTAAACTCATATAAACTTGACTAGAACTATAGCCTAACACTTCTTTACAGAAACCAACCAAGCGTATACACGATTAACCAACCGTCACGAATCTAGCTTAGAACTAAATAGATCTACGAATCCTACGAATTGTAAAAAGATAAGTAGATCCAACAATTTACATACATGAATATATGCATACATACATTCATACATGCTTAACGCACATACATAAATATATGTGTATTGCGTAATATACATATATATGATTATATGTGTATTGCGTAAGATACGTGTATCGCACTGTTCATTTTAGTATATATATAGGTATTGGATCTGTAACGTAAAGTAACTTAACTTTACAGATCGTAGTGTGCATTTCCATATTAGTCTTAAGTTTCTGACAGCTTGGTTGAGTATGGCCTGCATCAACCAGTAGCCCACCACTGACCACGGAGAGAAGACACCACCAATAGCATCAGCTTGCTGGTGCCAGACTTACCAAACAGCAGGTGAAGCAGTCGTACACACAACCGTCGCATTAGTCATGATGATTGCTAAGTCCTGCTTAGGAATGCGTTAGGTGAGCTTTCTAGCCGTTCAAGGAGAGCAAGCGAAGAAGAGATTCTTGGAAGAGTACAAGTAGAGACGGAAAGGCCGACCAAAAACACAGTCTGGATGCATTACAGAGACCTCAAATTAATTAATAAATTTAGTCTAGCATTAATATTAGGTTACAGAACGCAGAGCTGAGAAGTAGTAATACAAGCAGGTGTCATGATGGTGATGATGATGATAGCATAACCAGCTGTAAAGGAGCCGAGTAAGATCAATGTACAGGGACCACTGGCGTAAACTTGTCCAAAATATTAGGGGGATTTGGTTACTCATTCTGCACTTGTTGCATTGGGTGTACAGTCCATCTCAATTATTGGAGGCGTACCCGGCTCCCCCTCCCCCCAGAGTCTATGCCTATGACACGGACTGAGAGCACTGCTAGGCTACTAGCAGCCAGCAAAAGGAAGTTCAGATGATTATATTAATAAGATCAGAGCTCGAACATTTAGCAGTAGAGAAGCAGTTGGCAAATAGATCAACCCTGTTTAGGGATTCTTAAGCAGATCACCGGAGAACGGTGTCTAGACTCAGCAGACCTGTAACCGTTCGTCTTAAGTAGATCTTAAATCTAGTTAGTGTAATATGTCTTCATCATTTGTGTAGCTTAGTTCGAATAATCTCGTGCAATTAAACTGTAAACCCGTAAAGCGACATTCGAGGAGAAAGCAGTAAAGAGTTTCTCAGAAGAATTTCCGATCTCGTAGCCTGAGGTGGTCCTGAGCTGCTGGCTGCAGCTGTCTTAGACAGGCAGAAAAAACCATCATGATACATACACGCATAATCGCATATATATATATATATATATATATATATATATATATATATATATATATAAACATGCATGCATAAATAGACATACATAAATTAATACATGCTTAACATACACACTGTGTCCGGAAATAAAGGGAACCCTTTTGTAAATAATGAAAATAATTAGTAATTGTGCTTCGATTTTCAAAATTCCAAAACTTTTTAATTCTGACATAGTTATCAACAAATTTATAATTTATGAACGGGCTCCGCTAAAAATTACGTCATGGTGACGTCGCTAAATTAGAAATATAAACAAACTGTTAGACAATGGCTTTCAGACAAGAAGAAAATTAGGCTACCATAAGAGTTTTATAAGAAAACATTTCGGACACTTTGAACAAACCTTGTAGTATAATATCATTCAAGTATAAAAATAAAATTCAACCACAATGTATTATTGATAAATAACATTTCAAAATAATTGACATTTTTAAGGAAAATATTAGGTGCCGTCCTTAACATTTGAATTTTGATGCAAATGACATCATCGTGACGTCATTGATGGATACCCAAATTTTATATTTCCACCATGTTTAGGCAGCTGTGTCAGGATTAAAACAGTTTTGGAATTTTGAAAATCGAAGCACATTTACTAATTATTTTTATAATTTACAAAAGGGTTCCCTTTATTTCCGGACACAGTGTATATACACATGCAAAACGAATGCATAGAGCATCGTCTTGCCAAAACAATCTGCAAAGGAAGGTCTATGTGGGCTTAGGCCTATATAACTGCACTCGACTCATGTTGCCGTGATGATGGTAGGCGTTAACTATGTATCCAAAGGGTAGGGGTACGAGGTTAACGGGATGGGGCATGGTTGCAGAGGTCCTGTGGATCTGTGCTTGAATGCATGTGTATGAATTGTGTTTGCATAGCTGAATATTTATGTAGCACATTTTTTAAACCTCGCAAGGCTACGCACCATGATTATGTAACACAGCGTTTCTTGAGCTGCCCATGTATGTATATGGATGGAGGAAAGCTACAGAGAAGGCCAGATCAGTAGGCCTACATGAAAACACAATGTCAGTAAAGAGATTTCTGAAGATAGCGTGCATGCTTGTGTAGTGATGTATAAGACAGACATAGGCATTGGAGAGATAGAGACAGAGAGACAGAGTGAAAGAGAGTCAGACAGATAGACAGTCGGAAAGATGGACAGATAGATAGACAGACAGACAGTCGGAGAGACGGACAGTCAGATAGACAGACACATTGATTCGGAAGACAGACAGGCAGAGAGGAATGACAGAGGCAGAGAGCTGTGCTATGCGTAGGCGTAGCAGGTATGCACTACTGTTCAGACTAGACGGGGAATGGCATCTGTGGTCAAGCCACCTAGGGTGCTGGTATTCGTGCTTGTGTAAAATATGTAGACCAAGCGACGCCGACCGGAAGGGCATTTAAGTGCTATGTTAAGACTGTAAAGTCGCTCAGTCTGGGCATCGTGCGCTGTCGGTCGGAGTCGCTGGTCGAAGGTCGTGAATAAACTACTCGTCAACACCCAACTACTTCTTCGTCTTCTTCCGTTGGTCGCAGCCCCGAATCTCGGGCGATCAACGCAGACACTACACTTGCATGTTACAATATGCATGCATCTATGTATTATCAACGTATGCTTGTATATGCAGGGGCGTAACTTTGGTGTAACAAGTGGGGGGGTACCAATTTCTTACATACATGAAACAAGGCGAAGACTGCGATATTTGAGAAGGTACTAAAATCTTAATTGGCATTGTTCAAAAAGTGGGGGGTACGGTACCTCCCAGTCCAAAAAAGTGGGGGTACGAGTACCCCACAAATTACGCCTATGTGTATATATGTATGTATGTGTGTACATGTGTATACTGAATATATGCATAAAATATATTTATGAATGTATATATTTATAAAACAATATATTTGACCAATCAGCAGCTGGGTTGCCAATGTAATATTGTAGGCTATGTATGTATCTGTACGTTTATACGTGTTACCGTACATTTACACTGGCATATCTAGGCCCTATATGTATAGGCCTATATTTACATAGATATGTATCTGAGTATATCTGCGCATTTATACAACTCAGGTGCACTACTTCTCAAAAGCACTGCAGCATGTATATTTAACAGGTCTAAAATCTGTGTCATAAATGTAGGGAAAATATTTTATTGGCCATATTGGATATTAATTAATTAACACATAAATCTGAGTGTCTATGTTTGTATGCGGGTATGTATCTAATTGTTTATATAGCACCGTTATGGAAAAACCGAAGGTGACGAGAGACTCTTAACATAATTAGATTGACGTGTGTATCTGTTTCTCTGTGCTCAGGTGGCTTTCAATGGTCAGAACTTCTGTGAGTTCCGTCATCGTTTTCCTCAGGACAGAGTGAACTGCGTCATCGTAAGCGGTGACGTACAAGTCTTCAACGTCAACTTTGGGTGATGTTTTTGAGTCAACGTCTGAATCCGCCACCGGAAATGTTTTGCGTAGAAATTCAGTGCTTTTTGATATCGCAATTATAATTAATAATTATAATTATCTTCGTTTAATATCTTCAAACTGACAATTACGCAGTATGATAACAAATCAGTATGAACGGATGATCACAAATTATTACAGGAGTCGAATTTTAACTGTATACGGCAGCCTTGCAAGGCGCCCATCACGTCCTACATCTCATTTTCACAAACGCGCCATCTCGCGAATGATAGGCTGAGTGGACCTTGAGAGGGTTACAGGAGGCGCTCCAGCTACCTACTGCACTTCACGCCAGTGATGTTACCACTACTCTATGGAGCCCCCCCTCCAGTGAACATTGGCAATGAACATTAGCACTGCTATTTTATGGCAATAAACCTGAATTTTGCCTAAAGTGTGTTCTTTGATTTGGTCAAGTTGTTCTTGGTATGCGTTAATCTTATTCCTTACCACGATGGCTTAGACCTATTCCCGTTGTCATTGTCTACATCATTTTTATCATTGCATTGTCATCATCAATAAGAACGGCAGTTTTTCGTGGTCATCGTCGTCGTCATCATCATCATCGTGATCAACGCCACAACCACTTTTATCATACTTATAATCACATTCAACATCAGCTCATCTATCATACTCTGCACCATCAGCAGCAGCAAATTGTCCCCTCCTCACCAGCAACCACAGCAGATTCTCGTTGTCACCTCCGTTATATTATCGTCGTCATCATTATTACAGCCGCCATCATAGTCTTGATCCTCCTCTTTATCCTCCTATTACTACTACTCTTTGTCAACAACTACAGCAACAACAACAACGCAGAATTGAGCGCCGCCTTGAGCCTCGCAAGCGCCTTCGATGAACGTCATGGAACGACCGACAACTCGGGATGTCTTAATTCCCTAATAAACGCAACAGCCGTTACTAGCACAACACACTTGTTGCTTTCGCTTAAGTAAGTACCTGGAGTACGAACTTTATAGCTATCGTTACCCGAAGCAGCCTTTCGCACTTTTCGCACAAGTGCGCCATACATGATATATAGTAGTAACAGAGGATACAAGTTTTCAGTCTTGTTGTCCTCGAGACCAAGGTCTTGGTCTCGAGTGCACTCGAGTTCGTTTTTAAGTCTTGGTCTTGGTCTTGAGGTTCAAGGTCTTGGTCTTGGTCTTGGTCTTGGTCTTGAGGTTCAAAGTCTTGGTCTTGGTCTCGCAAGACCAAGACCAAGACCGGCTGTCAATATGAACAGTCATTTAACAGAACTCAAGAATTCTCTATCAAGCCCGCTTGCATCATACGACCAATATCTATGGATGGATACAAGTCTTGTTGGTCAGGAAAACCCATTGGCAGCATCAACAGTTATTCTGTATCAGACGGTCTGATAAACCAGAGGAAGATTTCAAAAGGACTCACTATCTATACATTTACATCCAGTGCTTGAAAAGCTTGTGTGTGTGTGTCAGCGACTTCAGCACCTGTAGGCCTAGAACGTATTTTTTCACATGGCGGAATTTTTATGAGGCCCACCAGGCACATCTTGGTCAGAAAATTCTGAGCGAATTGGTTTTTTATAAAATACAAAAGGCATTTGGAATAATAGTTTGCATGAAGGACTTTTGAATACAAATTCGGATTTCTCTGCAGTTTGCACTTAAAGATAATTTGCTTGAATAAAATAAAAGACTCATGTTTTCATTAAAATAGCGAATATTCCGACGGACTCATGTTTTTATTAAAATAGCGAATATTCCGACTTGACAATTTTAGAAGTCTTGACCTGATTGCGATTTTTTTGGTCTTGGTCTTGGTCTTGGTCTTGAGGTTCAAGGTCTTGGTCTTGGTCTTGGTCTCGAGGTTCAAAGTCTTGGTCTTGGTCTTGGTCTTGGTCTTGAGGTTCAAGGTCTTGGTCTTGGTCTTGGTTCTTGGTCTTGGTCTTGAGGTTTAAGGTCTTGACAACAAGACTGCAGGTTTTACAGGAGTCGAATTTAACTGTATACTGCAGCCATGCAAGGGGCCCACTGTCCTACTGCTCAATTGTACAGTCTCCCTCTAGCGAATGAAAGGCTGAGCCAACCTTATGGAAGTTATGGGGTTAGCAGGTGAAGAACCTGCGTCCTTCTGATCATAGTTCCAGTGTGTGACCATTCAACAATCTCCTTGCCCCAATGTCATCTAAGCATCTGTGCAGCTGTATACCACACTCTGTGCGAATAGATATGCATCAGATTCTGCTAGACACAAATTAAACACCAGTAGAATTCATTCAGGCATAAACTTGAGATGGGGTCAAGGGACCAAGTCCCCAAGCTCAAAGAAGTAATTAGAATAGCTAGGGAAACACCTGAAAGTGTTCTTATTTATGTAGCCTATACGAATGAATTCCTATAAGCCCATGATCTTTAAAAAGTTTAATAACTGCTAAGATCAGAAGACGAATGTAATTGTTATTGTAATGGTGATCACTAGTTTATATAGCGCTTCCTCTGAAGAAACTCCTCAGAGGCGCTGCCAACTTGAAAACACAAAACTTCGATTGACAGAAACGGGGGCAAAAGAACAGCCAAGCAACTTATGTGTAGTTTCACTAGAACGCTCATAGCATTAACTGTCTGGCGTCAACTCACACTAGCTGTCGCTAACTGCCAGGCAATTTCACTGTCAAAGTCGCACTGTTGTCTGTCTGTTATTCAGTGACTGCTTTATTACTGTGCAGTTGATGCCTATACAACAGTAGTGTCTGCTCTTTCCAGACATTGTTTAATACTGTGGACCACAATAACTGTGCTTAGCAGAAGGTAATCTATGTCTAAAAAGAGCGATCTGGCTACAATAGTATCTGCCATTTTCAGGCATTTCTTCCAAGAGTGGACACACAAACATGTGATGGCCACATATTTCTACTTCATAGAAGAAAAAAACCTACCCATGACAACGATAACACAGTGACAGATCGATCAAGGACCTACACGATTCTTGTTTGCCAATTCTAAACACACGCACAGAGAGAGAGACAGAGAGAGAGAGAGAGAGAGAGAGAGAGAGAGAGAGAGAGAGAGAGAGAGAGAGAGAGAGAGAGAGAGAGAGAGAGAAGAGAGAGAGAGAGAGAGAGAGACAGAGACAGAGACAGAGACAGAGACAGAGACAGAGACAGAGACAGAGACAGAGACAGAGACAGAGACAGAGACAGAGACAGAGACAGAGACAGAGACAGAGACAGAGACAGAGACAGAGACAGAGACAGAGACAGAGACAGAGACAGAGACAGAGACAGAGACAGAGACAGAGACAGAGACAGAGACAGAGACAGAGACAGAGACAGAGACAGAGACAGACAGACAGACAGAGAGACAGACAGACAGACAGAGAGACAGACAGAGAGACAGAGAGACAGAGAGACAGAGAGACAGAGAGACAGAGAGACAGAGACAGAGAGACAGAGAGACAGAGAGACAGAGACAGAGACAGACAGAGAGACAGAGACAGAGAGAGAGAGAAAGAGAGACAGACAGACAGACAGACAGACAGGCAGACAGACAGACAGAGATAGAGGCAGACAGACAGACAGAGAAAGAGGGATATATTATTGAACAATCGACGCCAGATTTCCCTGCAGGCTTAAAGGTGGATAGGCCTATGACAATAGGTTGCAAGAGATTTAGACCATTCGCAGAGGGAACTGTTAACATAGTCTTAAGCTCATCTCTAAAAAATAGTAAGGTAAAGACAACGAACTTCATTACACTTTTCTACATAAATTAGAAGATGGTGCTTGACATAATGTAGAAAATGGTAAATTTAACGTACTCATTTCATTATGCATTTCAAGGGATCATTCTACTTAGCACAGCACTACCACAACAATCCAACGACCGAACACTGTTTAGCCTCTCATTGAAGCGGTACAGATTTATCGACCACTAAGCGATGAAGGACTAAGCTGACGCCAGATGAATTGGTATTTCATAGGCGCCGGACACTCATTCAAGTTTTAACCGGCTCCATTGGTCTGCCTCCTCCGCCTCCGTCGTAGCAATAAAGCGGAGGGACCGAACATGTGTATATGATCTCTTTAAATTATCTATTACAGCGGTTTTCAACTTTATTACAACTTTATTTTTATTGTACCACCAGGTAAAAAATCGAATGTTAGCAGTAAAGCGGAGTGGCTGCACATGTGCATGTGATTTGTTTTAATGATCTATTATCAGACATAAATTGGATGATAATAAAAGCAAACGACGTCTTAATAACAGGGGCGGCGCCAGACAATTTTTGTAACCAGGGCATAGCCAGGGCAGTCATGCAAGTAACCAGGGCAGAGGGCGGCGATTCATGGCGAGCGTGGTAGCTGTTTTTCCTGAGACATTCATTGTTTTGTAGGTTGTATATTTTTCAGCACTGGAGCGATGTTCTTCGGAGTACATGTGTTGGAGAAATGTGTTTGACTTGTTATCCGATCCAGTGCACCTGTTCCAGGCACGGAAACCACTGTGAATAAACACTTGATCCTTGCGTCGTTCTTGTGATTCTTGCCTGGTAGCGTTTTCGCATTTATTAAGTTAATAAATGCGAAAACGCTATTCTGTCGCAGTCGTGCCGTTGCGAAGCAAACTACGTGTCTATGTGACTACGTGACTATGTGACTGTGCGCGACTAAACAGATGCACGTGTTGCTCATTCAAGGTAATGTCGACTCTTAATGCACTCCTTAAATGTTATGCCTGTATGCCTGAAAACATGTTGACTCATAAAACACTATTAACAGTAATGTTTGCTGGAAACAGCAAACGACAATGTGACTAGAGTGCATATTTGTCTGGTAATAAAAGTACTTGTAATCATTGTGGTCTATCCAGTGCTTTGTGACCAGACTTTGCTGTGCTGTTCTAATTGTACCAGATACTGCTTTGAATATATAGTATTTTAGAGTTAGACATTATTGTAAGAAGTGTTGTGTACAGGGTGCGGCAAAATAAAGTAATCCTCTGCAGTGTTTGGTTGATATCTCAAGAACGAAGTTGGATTTTTATAAGAAAATTTACACGGCCATTGGTCATTCATATCTACGTACAATTGCCAAATTACATTATATTATCACAACAATTGACTAAGTTATGCTATTTGAACAGAGACAAGCCCACGCTTTATAACGTGCAAATTTTACGGTTGCGTTATTGGTTGTACTGTAGCATTTATTATGAAAACAAAAAACAGGGCACCAGCTTAAAAGCAACGTCATCACAGTGACGTAAATTCATCTGGCAGAGGAACTTGTAATTAAAGAACTCATATTTAGCTAATATTGTTGTTAAAAAAAAGACAATCGCCGAGTTGACAGCCGCTTTGCAGTCAATATGGGACGATATGCCACAGGCGCCGATCAACAAGGCCATCAAGAACTTTACCAAACGGCTGAAGGCATGCGTGCAGGCCAATGGTGGACACTTTGAACACTTAATGTAAAATTGAAAGTGCAATTCGTAAAGCTTTGTTGTAAAAATATTTCAAGTTGTACCATTTATTTTTCTTGTTTCTTTACAAAGTAACTATTTTTAACCATGTAAAATCGTGGGGGGTGTCGTGTTTGAAAATAACATAACTTTGTCATATTTCAAGATTGTTAAATAACATTTGGAAGTTATATGTAGATGTGAACAGACAATATCATTACCAAGTTTTATATAAAAATTCTAAGCGGTTGCTACAGAATTTGCAACACACTGCAGGGGATTACTTTATTTTGCCGCACCCTGTATATTGATTGCATCCTATTTACACCAATTGTCTACCAGTAGGCCAACTATATCGTTCTGAATTTCTCTATTCCCATGTAAGCGTCTAGCCATACAAATCTGTAATTCCCCAAAAGATTTTTCTTCTGCACTGCAAGCACACACGCATACACATTTATACATATTCTGTGTATATAAGTGTGATTGCGTGTGATATTGTGCTATGTAGGTGTGTGTGTGTGTGTGTGTGTGTGGGTGGGGTGGGTGGGTTTGGGTGGGTGGGTGGGTGGGTGGATGGGTGGTTGTGTGAGAGGGCAGTCGGGTGTGTGGGCAAGCGGGTGAGTGCAGGTGCAGGTTTGGCAGTTCAGTGGATATAGGTTACACGGAGTCTCGACCAACTTGGATTATGTTGACATCAGAATAAAAGGGAAAGCAGACAAAGACGACAGAACGGATGCTAATTTAGATAGTATGTATAGTTGTATACCTTCGACACTGGCCGTTTCAAGTGTGTGTGTGTGTGTGTGTGTGTGTGTGTGTGTGTGTGTGTGTGTGTGTGTGTGTGTGTGTGTGTGTGTGTGTGTGTGTGTGTGTGTGTGTGTGTGTGTGTGTGTGTGTGTGTGTGTGTGTGTGTGTGTGTGTGTGTGTGTGTGTGTGTGTGTGTGTGTGTGTGTGTGTGTGTGTGTGTGTGTGTGTGTGTGTGTGTGTGTGTGTGTGTGTGTGTGTGTGTGTGTGTGTGTGTGTGTGTGTGTGTGTGTGTGTGTGTGTGTGTGTGTGTGTGTGTGTGTGTGTGTGTTTGCATAAGAAAGAGACGCTTCCTGATTGCATAATAAGCTCCCTGTCCTATCGTCCACTGGTCTGTTTTTTCTCTGATCAAAGAACTTAACTTGTCGAGAGTTCCTTAGAATTCACGCAATTGTTTGAACTTCTGCAGGTGATATAGCTCGAAAAAACCAGTTCAGTTACAGTTACAAGGAGTCGAAAGTTAGCAAGATGTGCTTGACTAAGTCGTAGTCTGTACACAATAGAGATAGCATGATAACTACAGAGTTAAGGTAGTCGCTTAACCTGTCTTTGCTGTCATGCTTATGGCTATTCAAGTAGCCATAAGCATGGGCGTGATGGAGCAATAGAGCATATTATAGGCCTATAATTATATGCGATGGCTATTTAATAATCTCTTATGCGCGACTAGAGCGAGGACTAACTGTATACTCAGGATCTCTTATTGCTACTGTAATTTGCCACAGAACCACGCTGTAACGTTCAAGAAACCGTTTCTGAAGTTGCACTAAATAAGCTTTCTATTGCAATACTATTTAAGATTTACTACAATTGGATCAGGCACTGCAGAACTGGCGAGTGCTAACTGGATTAGGATTATCTTTCACTCCTTTGTGCCACTTACATTGCAAATGATCAGAACCAGAACAGTCATCTTTGGAAGTCTTAATGCCTCGGATCTTGACAGGACTTGCCAAAGGTTTTGCATTCAACCGACCATTGGTTCAATTTGGTTGGTAACTGTATACAAAGGTCTTCAGATTAGATCAGATTGAACTGGATTATACTGAATTATCGTTGATTTGATTGAAGTGAATTAGATTTAACCGTGATCTGTTATAATGGACTAAATTATTTGGGATAAAACTAGATTAGGTTAGTTAAGACTAAATCAGATTAGACAGAACTAGCAGAGAAACGGGTGCCAACCCTTTGATAGCGAAACAGAATCGCAAAGCAATCGCTGTTCAGCATCATTAATCTTGCCTGCAGGTAGTTCCATCAATCAGGATGAGCAGATGCAACTTTAACGACATCGCTATTGGTTACGGAGGCAGCTGGAGCGGCGAGATGCTGTGTACCTACCACCATCACCGACATCAGCCGCACCCTCATCCTTGTCCTTATCATCAGCAGCAGTTCAACCACCTGCCGAGATTCTACCCACGAGAGACAACTGCAGCGACTGATACTAGCAAAAGCAGCACCTCCAACTCACACTTTTTCAAACCAATTTATAGCAGATCCTGGCTTCCGCTGCATATTACCAAAGTCTCGTTCAGGTGAGTCGGTAACAATGACTGGGCAATCGTGTTCGACTAGTAATTAATTTCCTTACAGATTTGTACCTCTATTTCTATCACTGATCTCTCTCTCCCTCCCTCCCTCCCTCTCCCTCCCTCTCTCCCTCCCTTCCCTCCCTCTCTCTCTCTCACTCTCTCTCTCTCTCTCTCTCTGTCTCTCTCTCTCTCTCTCTCTCTCTCTCTCTCTCTCTCTCTCTCTCTCTCTCTCTCTCTCTCTCTCTCTCTCTGTCTCTCTCTGTCTCTCTCTGTCTCTCTCTCTCTCTCACTCACTCACTCACTCTCTTTCTCTCTCTCTACATGCCAATCTATGTATTGTCTAATCACTTACTATAGCGCCTTTTGTACACCTTACAAACGAAGCTTGTTCAAGCCAAAATGATGTCAAAGTCATTAGGAGCAAAAAGTTGATAAACCAACAGTACTTAGATAACTATAGGTTTCACCACTGGCGAGTTCCGCAGACATGTAGAACTCAATCGGTGAATTCCTATTCAGAGCCGTTACGAAGCCACCGGGGTCTGATTTCCTGGACTATGTAACGTAGAAGAAGAGGGGCAATGACAGACGACTAGGCTCGCAACCAGCGAACCCTAGCACCAAGCAGTCCCTCGCAGACTCCATAATATCCATGTATCCATCTGCCTGTGGGTCTGTGGAAGACGGCGTTCTTCGCAGCCAACAACTGGTCGTTTATGGAGTGTCACCGAAGTAGAATGTCACCAACAATCCAAAGACTCCCTTGACCTTCGGAGCTTTGCACCATCCAGCAAGTGTCCTGAGACCCCTCACAGCCAGAGTCCAAGGGCGCCGCACGAGACTTCTATAACAGGTGTTCCAACATCATAAAATACTTAGAAACAACGGCGAAAGACAGAAATAACGTCGCAAACGTATAATACGTAAATATAAATGTAGGTCTAGACGTTTTTCTATGGCGACCATAAGACCTCGACCCTGCTCGTTTTTGGATGAATTGATTGGACGAGATTATTGACCACCGTTGCCCGTTTGAATGGGTGCTACGCCTTTGAAGGTCCCCGTGTATAATAGACCATGCTATAGGCCGTGATTCAAGTCTCCCAAATCAATCGGTATACGAACGTCATCATCTGAGTTCTTGAACTCGTCTCAACTAAGCATTTCGTTGCACTGATATATGACGACCAGTTGAATCATCTAAAACGGACCTGCTAGCCATGCACCCTATATCATATCCCACCTCAATCATCCAAACACCATCAATGAAGCATGAGCTGATGTCTTCCGGACTCAGAAGCCTTACGGACCTCGGCTGCATGGCTCGGTCCAATGTATAGCGATTTGGGAATATGGTTTTCCTTATAGCAACGGTCATTGACTGATGCTTTGTACATTTTCGATATAAAAATTTAAATTTCGGGTTGAATTAGATGAGGCTAGATTGCTGATGCGTTTCATTTCAGTTGTGTGTTTTTGTTTGCAAGCGTATACGCTTATACGCAACTGTGCATGCGCATAAGCAATGGTGCACACATGATTGCATACGTGCGTGTGTGTGTGTGTGTGTGTGTGTGTGTGTGTGTGTGTGTGTGTGTGTGTGTGTGTGTGTGTGTGTGTGTGTGTGTGTGTGTGTGTGTGTGTGTGTGTGTGTGTGTGTGTGTGTGTGTGTGTGTGTGTGTGTGTGTGTGTGTGTGTCTGAGTGTGTGTACAAGTGCATCTTTGTATGGATGTGTGTGTATATGTATATATGTTTCTATATATGCACATACGTACATGCGTATAGGTATCCATGGATGGTAGGTATACATAGATTGAATACACACCATATATATAATTATATATTTATATATATATTTCAGACGTCATATACCAATACATATGATTATGCATACATTTAATTTGAAAAGTATATATCTTCACACCTGGCCTGGTGTCAACCCAATCCTTCCGTTGACAATCCTTCTGATTAAATCCTTGTTCTCTTCGTACTTAACGCCTATTTAACGTTCACCTTTTGAACGCTAATTCTACGTATAAGTATAACCTGAATTAATCAGCAACACAGTTTAATATCTTTTCAGTTTAATAAGAAACAAACAGACAGAACTCAATTCGATTACAACTCAACTAGTCAGCCACACTACTACAGCGAACACACTCGAATTAAAACTTTTCTAGTCAGCATAATTCTTCGCGCCTCTTGACACACCTGTCTTCTGTGCACCTAGGCGAACTCTAATAATATACATATAGCGCGCCGCTGCCGATGTCGGCCGGCCGCGCGTGTCACTAAGACTAAACGTTATACATCTATCATATATACATATACACGTGAAACTAAAGTAAGCGCACTAAATATATACGCTAACATCTCGCACTGCAAGACTGTACACAAAACTCAGTTCACATTACCTCCTTCCTTTTTCTGGAATTGAGCAAATTAAATTTCAAAATTTGCGAAATTACCAAAATACATGAAACATATATATATCTAACTAATTAATAAACAGTCTTACGATTACTTATAACCTTGACAAACAATCAGCAATAACATTCAATCTGCCCTTCTTGTACTTCACCTCAACATCAAAAGTTTGTAAGGCTAACGCCCAACGCACAAGTTTAGCAGACTTAGACATTGACTCAGTCAAATATGTAAGAGGATTGTGATCAGTAAAAATGAAAATTTTTGATCCAATTATAATTTCTTTTAACTTGTTTAAAGCCCAAACAATAGCATTAGGCTTCCTTTTCCACAGTAGCCCATCTCTTCTGGGTATCAGTTAATTTCTGACTGATAAATGACACAGGGCGTTCTATTCCCTTGTCGTCCATCTGTGTTAAAACAGCACCGACTGCAAAGTCACTACTATCGCAGTACAAATTGAATGGTTTTCCCACTTCAAAAACATATAACACTACTTTGGATCGCACAGCCTCTTTAAGTAAATCAAATGCTTGCTGATGTTCAACAGTCCAATCAATCTTATCAGAAACACGTTTACTAGTTAAATCAGATAGCGGTTTCGCAATCTGTGCAAAGTCCTTAATAAACTGTCTGTAATAATTAAAAAATCCAAGCAGTTGCTTAACTTGCTTCTTAGTTTCTGGGATCTTCAAATTAGTCAAACTTTCAATTCTGTCTGGATTCATCTTTATCTTACCAGACCCAACCACATGACCGATAAACCTTACTTCAGACTTACCAAATATGCATTTTTTCAATTTAAGGTAACGTTATGCAATCTCATTTGCATCAAAAATGCATCTAACTGCTGTAAATGAATTTTCCAATTGTCAGAATGCACAGCAATGTCATCAACATACGGTTCTGCAAAGTCACTTATAGGCTGTAAAACTAAATTTATCGCCTTAACAAAAGTTCGGCCTGAATTTATCATTCCAAAAGGAACACGAGTAAATTCATACAGTCCATTATGTGTTACAAAAGCTGTCTTCCATTGATCAGATTGTTTTACAGGACAAGTCCAATAAGCACTTCGACAGTCCAAGATAGAAATCACATTAGACTTTCCAACTTTGTTCAAAACGTCTCTGACAATCGGCATCGGATATTTACAATCCACTGTGAATGAGTTAATGTATCTGTAGTCACAGGCAAGTCTTAAAGATCCGTCTTTCTTTTTAACAATAACCAAAGGGCTTGCCATTCTGCTCGATGATGGTTTAATAATGTTTGTTTTTAACATTTCTTTGATCTGACGTTCCACTTCTGCTCGATAAATCAAAGGAATTCGATATGCTGCAAATTCCTTTTCACGAAATCCTGGTTTTAGTTCAATTTCGTGTTCAACCAATGTACATAATCCGGGTTTTTCTGAAAATCTGTCACAGTATTTGTTCAAAACGTTCAACAACTGTTCTTGCTGAGTTACTGTCAAATGGCTAATTTGTTCAGGATCGAGGTTAAGTGAATTCTTGTCATCTTGAACCTCATTCCTCATTGGTAATTCAACCACTGAACCAAAATCTTCATCTTCTTCAACGATTAGACCACAACTTAATGCTCGAGTAACATATTTTCTGATCTTGTTGGCGTGAATTATTTTTCGACCATTTTCACCCATATCGACTAAATAAGAGTACTTTGATCTTCGATGTATGATCGTACATGGACCATGCCATCGAGAAATAAGTTTGTTTGTTGACGTTGGATATAAAACAATGACTTTCTCACCAGCTTCAAATTCTTTGTGCTTTGCTCTCTTGTTATACTGATTCGTGTATTGTAATTGCTTTTCTCGAGAGTAGGATTCTGCAAACAATAATGCTTTCTCCATATTTTCTTTGAGTTCTTTCAAATACTTTTCTGGTTTAACTCCAACATGAGGTGGTAAGTTTATTTCTCTAGTCCAACTCTCTTTTAATATTGCCAATGGTCCTCTCGGAATTTTCCCATAGACAAGCATATATGGTGATACTCCAGTAGTTGCATTCGGCACTTCTCGTAATGCCCACACTGTGAAAGGAATTATCTTATGCCATTTCCTCGGGTTGTCTATTATCACATGATGGATCATCTTTTTAAATGTCTGATTCCATCTTTCTACTAATCCAGCAGCCTCTGGGTGTCCTGGTGTGTCGAATCTTGGACTACAGCCCATTAAATTGAGAAATTCTCTTGTCAAACTGGCTGTGAAGTTCGTTCCTTGGTCACTTGTAATCACGGACGGCACACCAACGTTCATGAACAGTTCCATCAACGCTTCACACACAGCCTTCGCTGTCAGCGATTTCAATAAAAAGATTGTAGGCCATCTGGTGCACGAGTCCACAATGCATAAACAATACTTGTGACCTGCAGCAGATACTGGATCGATCGGGCCAACGAGGTCCATCGTCATTCTCTTGAAGGCGACCTCTTCTCTTGAGACTGGAGTGATGGGCACTCTATCCATCACCAAACTCCTTGCCTTTAGTTGACACTTCTCGCAAGACTTACAAAATTTCACAATGTCCCTTCTCATCTTTGGCCATACAAAAGACAACTTTATTCGTTCTCTTGTTTTCTCTTCTCCTAGATGTCCTCCAAATACCGATTCATGCGCCAATTCCATCACTTTAATTCGTCTCTCTTTTGGTAACACTAGTTGATATATCGTCTGGTCTAATATCTGATATTTCTTATGCAATAAACCGTTGATCACACAGAATTCAGATTCTTTCTCTTGTGCTAACTTCCACCACGGCTTCAACGATTCATCCTTTCTCTGTTGCTCTTCGAACTTCTTCGAATCGGCAATCTGCACCTTTTGTTCTTCATCCATCTCTTCATCTCTATACAAGTCTCCTATCCCCACATCACATTCATTGTCTTCTTCAGTTTCATTTAATGTGCCATTCTCGCATGCAGCCATCTCTTGCTCATTCATCTCTGATGTTATACCATCTCGCGATAAGCTTCGTTGCTCATTACTTTCGTTTTCCTCATCACTTGAACTTTCAGTTTCACTCTTCTCATCAACATCTACCATTTCCTGTTTCCGACTCTGCGCTCTCGTCATTACATTTGCTTGTACACTCACATCTCCTTGTATCGTTTTAACTTTCATCTGTGGTACGGCTTTTAATTCGGCAATTATCTCTGGATGCAACAAGAATCTTTCTGTACTGCCCATCTTTGCAATACTAGCACACATCAAGGTGACATAAGGTGTAAGTGAACACTGGATTTTACGCGGAAATCCCTCTTCTTTCACGTCACTACCACACAGTCTAACATCGACTTTCACTAACTTCGCAGGAATGGCATCTCCTGCCACACATTGCAAATTCACTTTTCCAATTTGTTCCACCTTCATGCCTTCCAGTAATTCTTCACTAATCACCGGAATTTCTGCTCCCGAGTCGCTCAGTGCTTTGACTTTCACTGGCTCTTTACCGTCTACTGCACGAATTTCAACCTCGACATATTGCAAGAACGATTTCTTCAATATTCGACTGTCATCTTTTCCTATGACTTCTCTCTGAATTTCAGCATCCAATAGAATTTCTTTTTGAATACCACATTTCATTACTGACTTTACTTCAGTTTCTTGGTTTTCTTGACCCGTGGTTTGATTACCTGTATCACTAACCACTTGAATCAAATTCACCCTTGTGTGTTCTTGATTTCTGCTAGAACTAGCTGCTGCCACTGGAACTGGACAAAATTTAACCAAATGTTTGTCTGAACCACAGTTGTGACAACGCTTCACCACCATACCTCGTTGTTCATTGCCTTCATATCTCTTATACTGCGTAAACGATGTGTTGCCTTCCCTCTTGGCAAACGGCGCTGACGATTTGTTAAATCCCTGACGACCAAACGTCACTTCTCTGGTCTCATTGGGTACAGGGACACTAGCCTTGACTTCTTTACCTTTAAACTGATTCCCTGTTTGTGGATTACTTTTCCACTTTCCACTCTGGCTTTGGTTTACGGAACGTTGAGAAGGATAACTGTTTATATTTGGGATCGCAAACCCAATTCGATTGTTTACATGAATGTCTGCTAAGTCTGCCACTGCACTAGCTTGAAGACAGTCAGTTCCTTCCTTCGACAATACAAACTGTAGTGGACCTGGCGGTAAACATTCTTTTAGCTTATCCGCTACCAGCAAATCAAAGAGCGTATCATACTCTCTGTTCACGTTTCGACTTCTCACGTAATAGTTTAGCAAGTTCTTCAGTCTTGCCGTAAACATCGTATAAGTCTCTTCTGTCGTCTTCTTAGCATCCACAAATCTGGCTCTGTATTCTCTCGAGGTCAATTTAAATTCTTTTAATAAGTGCTGCTTGACTCTATCATAATTGTCTAGATCATCGTATGACAATCTATTCAGAACGGTTCGAGCTTTCGGCGTCATCAATGGTAGTAATAATTTAACCCAAAACGGCTTTTCCACAGCAAAACTACGAAATGCGTTCTCGACTGTTTCAAAATATAATGGCACCTCCATCATATCAGTTGGCATTTGAGGCAATACATGCTTCATTGCATCACCTATTTTCTTAATTTTTGACACCAAAGTTTCACTTTCTTGCTGTTTCCTTCTTTCTGCTTCCCGTTCTTCTCTCATTTGCGTTTCTTTCAATGTCAATTTTGATTTCTCCAGTTTCAGACGTTCTTGTCTTTCTGCCTCTGCCTTTTCCAAACTTTCTTTCTGAAATTTGAGTTCTTCTTGTCTGATCTGTTCTGCACGTTCCAACTCTAACGTTCGCGCTTTTTCTTTTTCTTCTTCACGCATTCTCTTTGCTTCAATCTGTTGCTGACGAACCTCTTCATCACTTTTTCTAGCTCTTTCAAATTCAATCATCTGCTCCAGTCTTCTTCTTTCAGCATCTTCCCTATCTCTTTTCAACTGTTCTAATTGAATCTCAAACTGATGCTTTTGCAATTCCAGTTCTGCCTTACGCACTTGTTCTGCTTTATCTTCTCTCTCTCTCTGCAAGCGCAATTCCTCTTGCCTTGCAAGTTCCGCTTTCTCTTCTTTCTCTCTCTGCAGACGTTCTGCTTTCTCTTCTTTCTCTCTTTGCAAGCGCAATTCTTTCTCTTCTTTCTCTCTCTGAAGACGTAATTCTTCCTGTCTTAGCTCTTTCTCTTCTTGTCTCCGTTTATCTTCTCTATCTTTCTCTTCTTGTCTCAGTTCTTTCTCTTCTTGTCTCCGTTTCTCCTCTCTATCTTCTTTCATCATCATCCACTGCATCAACATCTCCATAGACATAGGCGCAGGAGGTTTTTCAATAGCCTTTTCTACGGCACCGCCAACGGCACCTTCTTCTTCGACTTCTTCTTTAACCCACACTTCAGCGAGTTCCTGTATCATGTCACCACGTGACATACCTTCTAATTGTTCTTCTTTAAAACCGGCTTTCAACAAACGCTGTTTCAGCCTTTCCGTAGACATCTTCTTAATATCTGCTTGTCTTTCAGCACTTAGTTTCTCCATCTTACTTGTTTACTTTGGTGATTTCTCTTTTCAAAGAAGTCACGGTTTTTCTTGTTGTGTGAATCGATAAACAAACGGGATTTCTTTTATATTTGTTCGTGGAAAACAACGAAATTTTTATACCGTTTTCTCGTGTTCCACCGTCGATGATATCGTAAACACGTCACACAGCACACAACGCGTAGATTCTTCTAACACCGTTGTAAATTCTTTTATCACCGTCGTAGATTCTTCTATCCGCCGAAGGAGGTGA
>OY744602.1:34940720-34953220 GCA_963556255.1 Allolobophora icterica
TCATCTTTATGGCAAAGGGTTGTCAACAGAAACTATCTCTCTACCTACACTGAGTTAGATGAAGGGGCAGCCATGGAAGTGAAGTGTTAGTGACTGTATTCTCAGCCTCGGCATATGAGGAATTAAGAAAAGACCTCTAGATAGTTATACGAGCATCAATCGCTTACAGACGAATTTATCGTTCATCTATTTGTCGTGCTAGCTAGAAGTGCATTTTATGAGGTACAAAAGACGCTATATAAATGTACACAAATGTAATGCATGTTATGGATGCCAGGGCTGTTGACGTCGATCTCATCTCGCTTGGTATACTGTCTGTTTAACAACGCTGTGTCACAAGGAATATCATTGCCGTCGCCCCTCATTTATCCATGCTTGAGACTGGCTCCACTCGAGTACGTAAGTGGCGGGGTTGACTCTAGCAATTGAACAAAATTAATGACTATGTAACGTCGGACGAAATCGCTTAAAAGTTCTATTAATGGAGCTTTGTATGCTATGAGCGACACCTTACGGTCGCCACGAAAGACGGAGTCGACATTACCTTACATTAGTACTTGATTTAATTCAGATTGTTTTCCTAAGTTCTCAGCGCCTAGAAACTGCATCGTGGATTAAAAGGGAAGGTTCAAGTTAGCAGGGGCGGCGATCCGGGGGTCGAAGGGGACAAGACCCCCACCTTTAACAGCGAGGGGACACGCTATACAGTTGCCCCCAAATTTGGAAGAAACACCCAAAAAGTCAACACAATATTTTGGCGCGTGAGCGCTGACAATTTTTCACCTCTTTTGACCAGATCAGTTCAAAAGTGTCCCGTGTCCGCCCCCCCCCCCCCCCACCATCTGTCAAACGAGATCGCCGCCACTGCAAGTTAGCGTATAGTTAGAACCAGCCGCTTTCATCAGTTTGGATGTTTTAAAATGCCGTTGGAATACCGTGATCCTGTTTGCTCTACAGCCAACTGATCATTGAAACTTGGAGACCAATAGTCTCTAAATAGCTTAGCTTCAACAGGCCTATCTAATGTTAGACCACAGTATATAGTCTAATCCAATATACTGACTTCTATAGCGCCGTTATCACAGTTCACGAAGGGTCGATTGGTGGTCGCTTCAAGTGACACCTTAGTAAACAATCGTGATCGGTAGGAGAAGCTCATGCAGTCGAAATGCGCTATAAGTCAGCGAAACCAGAAGTCAGGCTATACTGCTGGTGAGGAAGTTGAAACATACGATTTTAGAACTGAATGACAAAAAAATGGTTCAAGGCACAGAACTAAGCAATGAATTCCAATGCCATCGAACAGTCACCGAGAATGCCCGAGAGCCCAACAACACAAGTTCTGGAGAGAGTCACAGCGAGTTGTGTCAAACAAACTTGTAATCAGCTGTGAAGCTCATGTTATCTGCTGGCTTTCTATTTGCAATAGTTCGATGGCCTCTTCTGACTTGAGCAGACATTAATCTTAGGAATCTAAACAGGTGTTCACATGTCGAGGCCCGCGGCGTAGTCGTAAGTATAGACAAGAGGCGTCCATTGCGACACCAAAGCTGGTTTAAGCGATCGAGTCCAGTCGCGGTAATGACCTGTGGGTGGTACGGATCGAGCGACGCCCTCGCCGACAAGGTACCTGGAATATATTCCAACAAGAGATGGACAGGGCTGAGAAGGTACCAGGCAAGAGGAAATGCCACCCCGGCCGTGTGCAAGGTGACGCTGGTCGGGGGAGATGATCGGCTCAGAAGGACGTTCGATAATCTTCCTTCGCTGCTCACACCAGACGACAATGAAAAACGAAAGGCGGGAAGACGGTAGGACATACACTTTCACGTGTAAGCAGTTACTAAGCACACACGCAGACATACAGGCAGACATACAGGAAGACACAAGACAAACACATTCTTACTTAAGGGGACTCACCTGTTTCACCAGAGGCGCATTTACCGAAAACGGGGCCCTAGGCGCAAACATTTTTGGGGCCTTCTAAACTTGTAGATTGAGTTGAACTTGAAGCCGTTTACGTGAGTATTCTTAGCAAGTATGATTAGTTATAGAAGCTATTTTCAAGGAATGCGAAGTGATTTGATGATTTTAGTTTAAAAAACTGACGTCGGGTGTTGAATCACAGTATAAATAATAACAATTATTTATACTGTGCATGGTTGAATCAACATTCAACCCGAAATACGTGGCCAGTTTTACTTCTTGAGAAAATCGACCTCTTAAATTGTCTCCATTATTGTGCTAAATTTATCACAAACTGTATTGGATAATTCTATAATTGAAACAAATATCTTCCATCGTTTGGGGGCCCTCCGAGAGTTGGGGGCCCTAGGCGCTCGCCTAGTGCGCCTTCGTGTAAACGTTCCTCTGTGTTTCACCTGCTTTTCCGCCGTTTAGCAGCCTAACTTCAGTTTCTATCTGACTTATCGGATTCTCCTTAACTCCTCCAACGGATCACATTTTGACGACGGCTTCGATTAATTCCTCGTGCAGTATGTAACGGCGCTATAGAATCCATTAGAGTAAATTATGTACATCGATACAACTCATGTACATATATGCATACACGCACATACATACATGTGTACGTATACACAGGCACATACATACGTGTGTAAGTACATAGGCTACATACACGCATTGTATTGTATTGTATTGTATTGTATTGTATCTAAACATTTATAAAGCGCCTCTCACAGTATTCGCTAATCAGAGGCGCTCCCAGTGCGAAAGACCCAGTGAATAGAAAGTGGTTTTAAGACAGCGGAACGAGGCACTTGGGCTACCAGCTAATAAAGAGGCACATGTCAATGGAGGGAGTTGATTCCATAAAGCAGGACCAATGCAAGAAAAGGCTCGAGTTTTGGCCATAGTGGTCCTGCAGGGCTCGTGGTACAAGAAGATCATGGCGATTAAGCGATCGCAATGGACGGAGGGAAGTATATAGCTGAAATTGGCAGAGGTACTTGGGTGCTAAGCCTGTATAGGACCGAAGGACTAAAGTGAGAACCTTATGCTGAATCCGAGCAGTAAGGGGAAGCCAATGAAGATGATCGAACATGAAAGAGGAAATATTCGACCAGCGAGGAAGTCGGGCTATTAATCTGGCCTCAGCATTTAAAACAGTCTGGAGGGGGGGAAAGACGGACTTTTGGCAGTCCAATCAAGAGAATAACAGTAGTCAATTCTGGAGCAGATGAAGGCGTGGATGATAGTGGTAAAAACTGAGGAGGAGACAGAGATTGCTCTAAGCCGTCTCAGGTGAAAGTAAGAAGAACGGGTAAGATTAGCAATGTGTTCAGAAAAGGTGAGCGTACTGTCAAGGACAACACCAAGGTCACGGACACATACAAACATACCGACTGTACACATGTACAGCATAAACAACAAGTTCACTGTTCACATGAACAACGTAACAGCAACCTATCTAATCTAACCTAGAACTTATATAGCGCCGTTAACCTAACGCGTAAGATTGAAAGTTGCTTCTGAGGAAAGCCGCATTCCGAAATCACAATCCCTTGAATAGAACCAGTTAAGATCCCTTCCCTCATCGATGTCTCCAGAAGACCAGAAGACATGCGTTGAGGACAAGCAATTCGTAAAAAATGGGTTTATTCGACCGATTCAATTATTTTGATTCGGTGATTTTGAATGATTTTAACTGATGATATGACCTATTGATTGATTGATTGATTTTAAATTATTTTTGATTAAATTTGTGTGACTGACTGGTTGGCTGGATTTATTGAGTGATTTCTTGATCGATCATTGATTGATTGATTGATTGATCGATTGATTGATTTGATAGATTGATCTATTGATCGATCGATCGATCGATCGATCGATCGATCGATTGATTGAATGATCGATAGATAGATAGATAGATAGATAGATAGATAGATAGATAGATAGATAGATAGATAGATTGATTGATTGATTGATTGATTGATTGATTGATTGATTGATTGATTGATTGATTGATTGATTGATTGATTGATTGATTGATTGATTGATTGATTGATTGATTGATTGATTGATTGATTGATTGATTGATTGATTGATTGATTGATTGATTGATTGATTGATTGATTGATTGATTGATTGATTGATTGATTGATTGATTGATTGATTGATTGATTGATTGATTGATTGATTGATTGATTGATTGATTGATTGATTGATTGACTTGCAGAGAATCCTCTTCGCTCGAATCTCCGTCTAAAGAGTTGCCTAGAAATGGCAACAGCGGCAGCGATATCAGCAGCGGTTGTGGCAGTAACCATGGCAGCGGTCAACGTCATAGTAACAGAGTCAGAAAAAACTGCCAAGAAGTCAGATGCAGCCTACCTTTGACAGGTAAATTCCCTCGCGGTGAGCAAGTCTCTGTCTGTCTGTTTGTCTGCATGTCAGTCTGTCTATCTCTGTCCTTCTTTCTTTCTATCTTTCTCTAAGTTTGTCTGTCTCTGTTTTTTTATTCCTCTTTGTGTTTACTTCTTTGTCTGTATGTCTCTTGTTTCTGTCTTCCTGTATCTCTGTCACTCTGTCTCTCTGTCCGTCTCTCCACTTGGGTGTATCTACGCATTACGCAGAGCACATCATGCTAGTAGAGTAGTAAAGGTAAGGTAAATTCAGGTCAGAGGTCATTCGCTCACTGTGCGTCTATATATATGTCAGAGGTAGTAAGGCAAAACATAATCAATCAGTATACGCTACTGTCAATAATCGTAAATGAAGGCGAGGTTAAGTGAGTCCAAAAGCTATTACACGTCTCTCAACCAAATGTTATTGTCACTACGAACAAAATGCTAATCAATAAGCAAACAGATAGATGGAAGTCATCACTGGTGAGCTCCCGCAGACACGCACAGCCCAAACGACGGATTCGCATCTAGTGTTGATAGAAGACATCGTGTTCTGAGTTCCTGAGCTATGTTGGAGAAGAGGAACGACAACTGGCGACGAAACTTGCAGCACGCGAACCCCCACCTTCCAGTAGCCCCTCGCTGATGGTGGCATCCCTCCATCACCGGATAAGTGGAGGACGACATTCTTCGCATTGGAAGTGTTCGGTAACCCACTGTTAAAAGAATTAAATGGAAGAATATACAGAAAAACTAACGTCACTCAAAATTTGCGTTAGAGCGCCAGCTTAATCATATTAAACACGCAAGAGTTAAAGTTTTAAGTGGATTAGGCCTACATACTTCTATACCTTACAGCTTACCTTATTTTACCTTTCTTCACCTTTTCTTGCCTTATCCTACCTGCCCTGATGTACATTCTATCCTACCCCAACATTTGAGGTTTTTTTAATTGACCTTACTTTTCCATTCTGTACTCTACCTTGCTTCACTTTCCTTACCTGGCCTAATTTAACCTTAACTTATGCTCCACTTGTGCCCAAGGAAACTCGACAACTAAATGCATACGCCTACACAATGAATGTCGCTAAAAACTGTTCTACTTCCTCTTTTCCATCGCGTTCGTATTCTCTCGATTTCTACAGCACCCAAAGAGCTTAGTCTTGAGAATCAGCTCAGTTACAGTTGCTCAGTCAAAACCAAATAGGTGGTGCAGTGATAATGGTCATGCTTGGTTCCAGGTCCAGATCCAAAGGTCAGGCAGGTATAAAGAGACAGACGGCTACGGCAGAAGCATTTGGAATTGGAGCTGCGAGAAAAAAAGAAGCAGATTAGGATTTTTCTAAGTATAATTTATCTGAAGTTATCCTAAACAAACTGTTCGTGTTCCAGCCGTCAGCAGCGAGAAAGAAAATGTATTCGAAAGCGACCTTGGTACTTCTTGCTTCGACAACAACCGGAATAAAATGGCGGCTGACTCTGTGGTGATGTCGGTTGGCCCGAGAAAGCTGTTTATTTCGACAGGAATCCTACGCTTAATTCCCGCCAATCGACCTCCGATTCTGCCGATTGCAAAACGCCACCGAACTCTAGTCGCCCCGCAACAGACACCGAAACGTAAGCAGTAAAATAAAATAAAGTTTATCTATGCTTTTCTAATCAGTAGGCCTACGTACGTAGGGACCTTAACTGTTGTGGCAGTAAATTCAAGCGAGCAACGGTGATGGAGGAACTCACCATTTCAGTTCTTTGAAACACGAGCAGAGGCGATGTCATACAGTTGTTATAGAAAAGTGTGTACATCCACATTGATCTAGATTTTTCTTAAATATAGGCGCTATATGAAGGCGTAGACCTATTGGCTTAAATAAAAATAAACATAATTGCAGGTCTTGAAGAGCAGCAGTCCCCCATGTGAGTTGGAAGGCCACGCCAGTAAGTTTACCCCAAAGTTATTTTGGTGAAAGATGCCCAAGGAAGTTGCAAATTAAAAAAAGAGCCACAAAAATACTGTTGAAAAATGTCTGGTTTAGATTTTAAAGTGGTCCTTGAAAGTTGCAATGACTAAACGAAGACCCTCGTCCAAAATCTGTCTCCACGCAGTATACCCTACCTCCATAGGCGTAATTTACGGGGGTACGAGGGGTACCCGTACCCCACTTTATGGACTGGAGGGTGCCGTACCCCCACTTTTCATAACCATTGTTTTTGCCCATTATTATTTTATCTGAGGAAGCCCTCAAGATTTAAAACAATTACCAAGCACTATCATCAGTGTGATCACCATCATCATTACTCTCATTGTTATTGTTTTTTTTTACTAAAGAGGTGGCAATATATTATCTGTATTTATTTATTTATTTATTTATTTGAATCGACAAAACAGCAAGAACATAATAAGTTCAAGGATGATATCAAAATAACATAATAACAACAAGGTAAATAAAACAATACAGGTAAACTTAGTAAATGTATAGGAGTACATGGTGCGTAATTCAAATCTAATATTAAGCTTAAATGAATAGTTCATGTGAAGAAAGCAGTGTTATTTAAGTTAACTAAAACTGAAAGTAACTTTACCGTTAACTGAAAAGTTCTAATTTAGTTAACTGAAACTAAAACTAAAACTGGAAAGTTCTGAAAACTGAAACTAAAACTAAACTGAAAAGTACAAAACAACAACTAAACTAAACTTGAAAGTTGAAAACTGAATTAATTTTTCTTGTGTGGCGCACAGACCGACTGGCAGACATGTCTGCAACGGTTAGCGGCGCAAATAATGATCGGTGCACATGTCTGAAAGCAATATCATTTAAGCAAACATCCATTTCAGTCCTTTCTCTGTCAGATTTCTCGTTAGCGGTAATGGACTAGGCTTAGAATCTCAAAATAACCTTGCTAGAAGCAAATCATGTAACAATTTGCTACTAGGTGTTTCTAGACTAATTTGACCCTGCTGAAAACGAAAATCGTGGTTAGCAAGCTGGATGCATGGTAACACAAGATGGCGGCCAAAATGTCGGCCCCGTATCTTCATAAGGCTATGAGTAAAGTTATGTATGCGATGGAAACATGATGTTAGAATCTAAATTAACATTTTCCGAATCAAGGAATGTGATGGAACTAAAGACACATGTGTAGCACTGCCGCAAAACAAAATGATGGACAAAATGGCGGCCAATATCTTCAAATGGCTATAAAACAAAATGGCGGCCAGTCTGGAGCAGTGTTTTCTTGGTCAAATACATGAAATTTTTAATATCTTGTGATTGCAGCTGAACCATTTTATACATTACGTATGCAATATTTGTGTTCATGACTTGACTGATATAAACTCCAGCTATTTCAAGCATTGTTGCAGTCAATGCAATTGCACATATGTGTACATGGCAAGTACACTTCGACAGGAGCAGCGCTTGGTGCTACCCTTATCAACTTAGCATGATTTACAAACTCTATACACGACTGTGGCACAGGACCATTTGTAGACCACACTGGTACGAGAACACCTTCTTCATCACACTCCATCCTGATGAGACTGGTGTTGGAGCCATTTTGGTCGCCATCTTGTTTTCCCATGCAACCGCTAAAACTCCAGCTTGCTAACCGCGATTTTCGTTTTCAGCAGGGTCAAATTAGTCTAGAAACACTTAGTAGCAAATTGTTATGATTTGCTTCTAACAGTCATTTCTAGAGACTTTTATAAATTCCAAGCCTAGACTATAAGCCTATTTTTCAAATGCAGTCAACCATCAATGATGTGATTTGACCACGAAAGCTAATCAAAATGAATGAATGTCATTAATAAAAAAATGAAATTCAGTTGCTTCCGTGGAATGCGCACAAAACTAAATTAAAACTTGAAAGTTTTGAAAACTGAAACTAAGACTAAAACTGAAAAGATTTGAAAACTATAACTAAAACTAAACTGAAAAGTTTTAACAAAACTAAAACTATAACTGAAACTGAAAAGTTAACTGAAACTTAAATAACACTGGAAGAAAGTAAGACTGATAAATCACGATGCAATTGTTACAAGATGCTACAAGATGTTGCTACGGAAATATACCCTGTATGAAATTACAATACGATTATTACAAGAAATTGCTATGATAATATTTCCTGTATGAAATCACAATGTAATTGTTACAAGAGGCTGCTACTGCAATACTAATGCAGTACATCCTCTGTGAAATGTAATCACAATGCAATAATTATTCCCAGGCGTTAAAAGAGGTTGCTACGGCAACGTGCCCTCTATGAAATCACAATACAATTATTACATAAGTTGCTACGGATATATACAGCTTGTATGAAATCACAATGCAATTATTACAAGAGGTTGCTAAGGCAATTTATCCTCTATGATATCACAATGCAATTATTCCCAGGGGTTAGACAATCGTTGTTACGGCAACATGTTCTCTATAAAATCACAATGCAATATTATTATTACAAGAGGTTAGAAGAGGTTGCTAAGGCAATATATCCTCTGTGAAATCACAATGCAATATTATTCCTAGCGATAGCAAGCAATATCCTCTGTGAAACCACAATGCAATTACTTATAATACCTACCGGTAGCAAGTGTATTGTAATTGTAATTGTAATCGAGAATTTATACAGCGCCACTCAAAATCAGGATCAGTGTTTTCACTGACAAAGAGAAATGTTTACAGGCGCTTGCGAAACTGGGCAGGAGAGAGACAGAGGAGGACAAGCCTAATGCCCTGAGGGAGGCTGTTCCAGCTGGAAGGGCCCACAACCGCAAAAACTACGATACTGGGCGGTAGCAGTGCGCATCCAAGGAATTACCAAGTGGCCACGGGCAGATGACCGGAGAGAGGCCCGACCAGGCGAACTGGAAACGGGGGTGCAGTAAGCCCTGAGATACAGCGGAGCTGAGCCAACAAGACAGTTATACATGAGGGAAAGGACCTTAAATTGAATGCGTTGATGGATGGGAAGCCAGTGAAGGGAGTCCCGGATGTAGGAAGAGAAATGGGCAAACTTCATGATGCCTCCTATGAGGCGAGCAGCATTAAGGATGGACTGAAGTTAAGATGTATTAGTAGAGGAGAGGCCAATATAGACAGCGTTTCCGTAGTCAATCCTAGTGCAGATCAGAGCATGAACCAAGGTCGTAATCGCTTGCAGCGGAAGAGACTGGCGAATGGCACGAAGTTGGCGTAAATAGTAAAAGCACCAGCGAGAGATACTATTGACATGAGCAGATAGAGAAAGAGTAGGGTCTAGGACGAATCCAAGATCACGGGCAGAGGAGGAGAAGTACACATTGGGAAACCTGAGGCGGAGAAAGTTAGCATCGATCCTGGCAAGCTGGACACGATTACCGAGCCAAATGTACTGGGTCTCTGATCATGGTTAAGACGGAGGCGATTTGAGGACACCAGAGAACAAGAGCAAAAGAAGCCTCCAGGGTGCGTTCAACCATAAGAGCAGCTGAGTTGGCTGGGCAATGGAGGTAAGCCTGTATGCATGTCATCAGCGTATTAGCACTTTGGCAGGGCCACCGTCAGAAATTCCGGGTCCCTAGGCAGAGCAGTCTCGGGCCCCTAGGCAGAGCCGTAACGGGCCTCTAAACTATCTTTAGGCTTTATATAAATATAATATTGTACGGTCGTATAAAAAAACACAAATTGAAATAATAAAAGTCCGTGTACGACCGTACAACATTATATTTATATATACAACTATGATTTTATTCAGATGCTTGAAGTTTAAAGTGATTGTAGTTAAGCGTCAGATAATATATTTAAAAAGGCATAAATCATAAACTTTGTATAACTGATTATAATATTTTTCATAAGTTGATTGCGGACCCGGCCCGGGCCCCTAAAAAGTAGCCGGGCCCCTGGGCATTTGCCCCCCATCCCCCCTCTCGGCGGGCCTGCGTATTGGTGAGACGAAACGCCCATTGGACCCAGAACCCAAGCTAGATCCGAGGTATACAAAATGAACAGAAGGGGAGCGAGGACAGAGCCCTGGTGTAGTCCATACGGGATGTGGGTCCAAGCAGAGCGGGTAGGTCCAAAAGCAACAGAAACAGAGCGATCAGTAAGGAATGAGCGAAACCAAAGAAGAGCAGAGTCAACGATGCCAAAAGATTTAGATAATTTTATTGTAGTATTGTATTGTAGTTTTATTTCGGTGACCGGACCTTGCGAGGATAAACAAAACATATAATGCTTATAATAATCAATTAGGCCTAACATAATCTGGATACACAGAAGACCCAAAAGGGGTCGTAGACGCCGCTACCAGGGCCACCTGGATATCAATATAGGGTCTACAATTTGATGAAAAGCAGTCGATCTAGCATAATTAGATATGTAATGGTAACAGTATACTTTATTAAAGACTCGATAGCACATCTTGAGGCTACAGGCTTACTGTGTACGTTCATTGTATTTCAGTTGATTAAACTGTGGAGGGGGGGGGCTAATTAATGTCCCTCGACCATGGAATACCGTACCTTTTACTTAGACGATCGTAGGTTGGATATTTGCTGAATTAGTGGTGATATAATCATTGTCGCTATTATTAATATTTGTAGTTGTAGTAGTAGTAGTAGTAGTAGTAGTAGTAGTAGTAGTAGTAGTAGTAGTAGTAGTAGTAGTAGTAGTAGTAGTAGTAGTAGTAGTATCATCATCATCATCATCATCATAATCATCATTATTAAGCCTATCATTATTATTATGGTTGTAATACAAAACGATGGTGTTATAATTATTTAACAACTGCGAAGCTGAAACAATGTGAACCCCCCCCCCGACTCTCTAGACCAAATTTACTCCCCTGCCTACCTCAACCGGAATAAATCATCCTCTTGTTAACTCCTTCCCGTTAATAAATATAAAAAATCCTTCAACCGAGTTTTGTATAATAGCCTAATAGGTCTAATCATAATTATTTATGCGGCACTATGGTTTATTCTGTTGGGCGTTGGGTCAGCAATCCAACTCTTTCAGGTTCGAACCCGCTGAGCCGATTTCGTTAAACAACCTTGAGTAGGTTGTTCTTGCAGTAGCTTCGAGCCTCAGATTAACTAATGGTGTACGCGTAATGAATGCAATAAATAAATACATAAATAAGTAAAAATGTGTTCAATTTGGCGACTTTTGCAGCCCAGTCTGGCTATGTGGATCCTGTAATCAACTGCAGCGCAGAGTTCCACCAGCGACTAAATGACTTGACATCGTTGCAATTCGAAACCGTTCGTTGTGAAAGACAGAGAAAAGCGAGAAAGAAAAAAGCGGACAGCTAAATTCTCTCACTTTAATTAACATCTTTATAAAGTTCTCGAAAGGCGCTACATAAATATCTAGATATATGTCTGCATTGTACTATCAAGTGTTTTTGTACAGCAGCGTTCTAGATTATGTACGCAATGATATAGGCCTATAATTATAGATGAAAGCTTATGGATGTATAAAGGCCTGTGCAACAGGGACGTCATTTGGGGGCCAGGGGGCATTTGGGCCTTTTGAGTTGTTAAAAAAGGGAAAAGGATGGAACAAGAAAAGGAGGAAGAAGAAAGGGGTAAAAGGATACTCAAATTATTATTTACTATTGACAAAACTAGAGTTTGCATAGCTTTTTTCACATTTCGTGCAACTATAAAATAAAAAACTTGACCTGGCCAAGTTCCCCCGGAAAAATAAGCTCAAATGACATCCTGCCTCCGGAAAAAGCTAAAATGACATCCCTGCTGTGCAAACCTCGAGGAATGACATTCAACCGATTATTTTGTTGCATCGGATAAGAAAAGAAGAGCAGTACCTTAAACTAAATTCGAAAAGCAGCCATGGAATAAAGTGTTTACAATCGGAATTTCTTAGTCTCCGCATGTGAGGGTGGGTACCCCATCTCCTACACCTCTTTTACTTCCCAGCAAAAGCGTACAGTCGGTGTACCGGTACTCTTAGTAAAGCTCTGTTTGTTTGGGGCGCAAACGGAGCAGAAATCTTGAAATATTATATTTCTGTCGTGCCGGAGACTTTTACCCCAGGCCATGCGTCGAACTGTCGCAAACCCATTTACCAACTAAGATACAGGTAAGGTAAGGAGGACGTACATCAATGGCCATAGCAGCCATAAGATGTGAAACAC
>OY744602.1:34958220-35208220 GCA_963556255.1 Allolobophora icterica
GAAAGCTGTAATTACAAGGCTATAATGTTTCCACGACTATAATGTTTCAGCTAATTTTACATTATGTCATAGGTTATCTCAACTTATCTGGAGACTAACACGTTTACAATGTTAGGCAAACTGACTAATAGTTGTAGTAATTGTTCTACAATTGGGTACTTTTCTTTGCTAGGCTATTCTGTTTAGCTTCCGCTGAACTGTGACCTAAAACTCGCCAACCTTAGCTAATGCATTGCAAACTACGATACAACTAACGTTTAAGTAATCTTTGGCCTAGTTCCCAGAAACCTTCTGCTCATGGTTTGGACTTCTCACTTCAGCTAAAGCTCCGACCATCTCAGGTTCTTGACCGCTCTCTTCAGCTGAAATCTCCAGAACCCTCTGAGGTTCTTGGCTGCTCTAATCAACTGAAATATTCAGGACCCTCTGAGATTCGCGACTGTTCTCTTCAGCTGAAATCTCCAGAACCCTCTGAGGGTTTTGGATATCTTTTCAGCTGAGATCTCTGGAAACCTTTCAAGATTCTGACCTCTCTTCAGTTTAACTCTGGAAACCTTCCGATATATATATACTGACTTCACTCTCAGCTGAAATCCCTGCAACTTTCCGTAGTTAAAAATGTTATAATAATAATAATAATAATAATAATAATAATAATAATAATAATAATAATAATAATAATAATAATAATAATAATAATAATAATAATAATAACCTTGTCTCTTTTAAAGGTACATTTCCTTCAAACCCTGAAGACGAGGCCTGACCCTCCAGACAATAAATCTGCTCTTAAATAATTTTTTCCAAATCCTGAGGGATCCATGATACCTCGGGTAAAAAAAAAAAAATAATAATAATAATAATAATAATAATAATAATAATAATAATAATAATAATAATAATAATAATAATAAGAACAACAACAACAACAACAACAACAACAACAATTCCCGCAGACGGACCAGAATGCATCACGTGAGCAGCTACGCAGTTTTGTCGTCGGTGACCTCTTTCGTACCCCTCTTAAATTTGACTTTTATGCTAGCTGTCACTCAACCAAGGTGAAAAGAGATATTCACACGTGGTAGGAGTAGTCTTAGCGTTTAATGCATGATCATGAAGTTTCTGTTAAAGACAGTACGTGTCATAACAAAGATGACTATAGCCGGGCTTGTGACTGGCACTACCAGAGTATGCAGAGTGGCGGAATTAAAGTATAGGCCTAATTATATTTCATGCACGTAGGCCCTACTATAGTCCTGGATTTCAGATACTATAAATAATCATATAAGATAGGATATATATATATATATATATATATATATATATATATATATATTCATATAATATAGTCCTGGATTTCATGTCGCAGTGGTCTAGCAATAATTGTAATTAGTAACTTCTATTGCGCCGGTGTCTAATGCACAAGGCATCAACCGATGCCACAGCAAAACAAGCCGTAATCAGGTCGATATCCAAAAGATCAGCGTGTAAGACAGAGAGGCAGCCTATCGTGGATAAGCAATTTGAAAGAGGCAATTAGTTATGAGAACGAAATGACGCAAGCGGCTGAGCAGAATGCACAGACACAGGAAGAGATTCCAAAAAGTAGGTCCAGCATCCGAAAAATCTAGTTCAACAAAGAACGATTCTTGATTTAGGTAGGGCCTATGACCAAAGATAATAGATGACCTCGTTGAATAATGATAGATCAGAGGAATAGAACTGAAGTCTGGGAAATAAGAATTGCATTGGGCCAGTACTTATTTCGCAAAAGAGAACAGGCAATCTATTGTCAAATCCAAGGTGCTTAAAAGCCTATGATTCTGAGATCTTTGATTATACTCCATAAAAGTTTAGTAAACAACGTTATATCGCTAGTTGCTGCAAGTGATTGATTCTTATGACACTAAGTGCGATTAGTTAAAGCGGCGATTGGCAGATGTCACCGGAGGTGAATCTTGTTTCTGGCTCTTCACAATATTCAGTTTACAAACAAAAGCAGGTTTTCTCATATCCTTCGTTTGGTCGTTGATAGTGGTCAGTCTGTCTGGTTGAAGGCGCAGAAACCTAAAGGTCGTTTTTGCCACAGTCGTTCCACCAGAATGCCCTGGAATAGCGGGATAACGGAAGCGCTGCAGAAGCGGATTGCCCGCTATGTGATAAAACATTACTTGGGACGGTTTATTGACCACCCCATCTCGCTGGACGATCTCACCTTCGAGCTGGTCAATGGCAGAATCGAATTAACGAAACTGGACCTCGACGTAATTGTAAGTATAGGCTGCTTCGATTTTTGGAAAAGATTCCAAAATACGGTCAGCGAAAAACCAAAATAACACTTCTACGCAGGAGCCCGGAGTGGGGCTAATCATATGGTCGAACGGCCTTGACCCAAAGAGTTCTTTGTTAGGCTTTTTTAAAAAGGCGAAAATGTGATGGGGAAAACTCCATTGTCTGGAGGCTACTGTTGTTTAACGCGGCGTTGCAATGTACTCTTCAAAAGACTGAAATTGCTGGTCATAAAATGTATTTTCCAAGCCTAGGTTTTACCAACGAGAGCATGGTCAATCATTTTAAAGTAATTATCGTTTTAGGGTCCCGATTATTCCACCATTATAGCCTATCGTTTCATCGTCCTAAAGGAAAAATACAGATGGAATAGGTGTGCCAATAGTTTAATAATGTGTTAAAAATGATAGCATCACAAGAGAAATTATTATGTAGAATAGGTTTATGACCATTTATCCAGTCGTGTTGTCAAGACCTTAAGCCTCAAGACCAAGACCAAGGACAAGACTTTGAACCTCAAGACCAGGACCAAGACTTTGAACCTCAAGACCAAGACTTTGATCCTCAAGAACAAGACCGAGACCAAGCCCAAAAAATCACATTCAGGCCAAGACTTCTTTTCCTTAAAAAAATTGTGAAGTCGGACATCTCGCTATTGTAATGAAAACGTGAGTCTATTATTTTACTCAACCAAATTAACTTTAAATGCAGTCTACAGAGCAGCGTTTCCCAAACTTTTTGGGCCAGGGAACCCTTGTCATCTTTTCATATTACGGCGGAACCCCAACCTGTTCTAAACTTATTGAGGCATACGTTGCACCTGAGAAGCATACTAAGATAGGCCTCTAAGGCTTGTAACTAAGCACACACCCATATTATAAGCAGTTTATAAAACAATTTATTTTCTTTTATATCAAACTAGCTGGATTACCCGGCGTTGCCCGGGGTTATAAGTTTCACACCACCACCAACAACAACAACAACAACAACAACAACGACTGCTTGGCAATCTTGGCAGTCGCACTCTGGCGGCGACTGCTTGGCAGTCTAGGAGGCCCTTGTGGCGTCTGGCGACCTGTGGCGGAGACTGCTTCGAAAGTCTTGTAGACGCCTTCTGGCATCTAGCGACCTCTGCCGTGGAGTGACTGCTTCGCAGTCGCCCTCTGGGGGCGACTGCTTCGCAGTCTTGGATGCCCTTGTGGCGTCTGGCGACGTCTGGCGGAGACTGCTTCGCAGTCTTCTAGACGCCTTCTGGCGTCTAGCGACCTCTGCCGTGGAGTGACTGCTTCGCAGTCGACCTCTATATCAAATGATAAAGTGTACAGTTTTAAGACCAAGACTTATGGAGCACAATATTGGGAGTTCATGAAGTTTTAATATGTGCAGTGATTTTGTTTTTTCTCGTTCCAATTTTTTATATTTGGTTTAATGCTAGAGAGCTGGATTCTTATGTCAGGTGCAGCATTTTGCCAATTTCTATATTTGGTTTGTCTTGCAGTATAGCCTACTATGAGAATCCAGTTTCGCACAAATACGTTGTGGCAAATGGCAGAAGCACACTAACTGCACACTTCGCGACAGTAGGATATTCTTTAACTGACCCGCTCCAGAAAATGATCCATAAAGTGAAAGTCTGCTTCATATATTGCAAGTCTGACGTTGTCTCAATAAGAAGTTCATAATCTTTATTAGAAATGTTTGCTGGTTTTCGGCTACTTTGAATGGGTTTCGAAATCCAATTAATATCACTCTTCATGGAAGGAAAGTATTTAACCAAGTTCACTTCCGGGTCGTGAATATGATCTGCAATTTTTAAACGAATGTTTTGGTTGAGTATCCTTTTCAACTAAAAACTCGTATGAGGTTGGAAAACAGTCCACATTACTTGTTTGAACATAAGCCCAGAACCCTTCAATTTCCTTCCTTGAACCAACGCTCTATAGGTCAGATTTTTATACCAGCAAATTTTATAATATTAATTGCTAATAAGGGCCTACAGTAACTGTTGTACGATTATCAGACTCAGCTGTACCTTTTAAAACTTTTGCGTTAAATCATTTTCGGATTCGTTTCGTCGAGGTAACGATAACAAAGATGGCTACGTCCTTATTCAGACTTACAGCTCTGACCTACATAGATCGCTGCAGTGACCTCTATAATCTGTAATTCTATATAATTACTGGATAGCCAAGGGCATCGAATGTCCGGATTATCGCTCAGTGGGGGGGCAACATACAAAAGAGACGACTAACGGCAGTTTTAAACATTTATACAACTTTTGTGTTTTTTAAACTGCTTGGAATGTTTTATTCCAGTGAAATTTCTCAACGAAAATTCTTTTAAATTACAACCTTTCACGGAACCCTTGTGGGTTCCACGGAGCCCACTTTGGAAAACGCTGCTACAGAGAATTCCGAATTCGTATTTACAAAGTCCTTAATGCAAAATGTTATTCCAAATGCCTTTTGTATTTTTATAAAAACCAATTCGCTCAGAATTTTCTGACCAAGACGTACCTTGTGGGGCCTCATAAAAATTCCGCCATTTGAAAAATACATTCTATAGGTGTTGAAGTCGCTGGCACACAGTAGCTTTTCAAGCATTGGATGTAAATGTACAAATTGTGAGTCTTTTTGAAATCCTCCCATGGTTTATCAGACCGTCTGGCTTCAGAAAAAGTGTCGACAGGGCTTCCATATACAGCATAACTTAGTTGCTGCTGCCGATGGGTTTTCCTGACCAACAACACTTGCATCGTCCATGGGTATTTGTCATAGGCTATGATTCAAACAGGCTTGATAACTTCTTAAATTCTTGAGTTTTGTTAAATGACTGTTCATATTGACAGCCGGTCTCGGTGTTGGTCTTGCGAGGCCAAGACCAAGACTTTGAACCTCAAGATCAAGACCAAGACTTTGAACCTCAAGGCCAAGAAATTGGTCTCAAGACCAAGACTTTTAAAAACGAACTCGAGTGCACTCGAGACCAAGACCTTGGTCTTGAGGACAAAGATCTGCGTTTATCACATCAAACGACGATTACAAGAAGGGACCTAACCAAAGACTTTCAATGCCAGCTTTAGCTTCTTATGTAGTCATATTTCTTCCTAATAAATGTTATTTCTAGTTGGTTTATGCTTATTTTGCACACCTTTCTGGTGTGTGTGTGTGTGTGTGTGTGTGTGTGTGTGTGTGTGTGTGTGTGTGTGTGTGTGTGTGTGTGTGTGTGTGTGTGTGTGTGTGTGTGTGTGTGTGTGTGTGTGTGTGTGTGTGTGTGTGTGTGTGTGTGTGTGTGTGTGTGTGTGTGTGTGTGTGTGTGTGTGTGTGTGTGTGTGTGTGTGTGTGTGTGTGTGTGTGTGTGTGTGTGTGTGTGTGTGTGTGTGTGTGTGTGTGTGTGTGTGTGTGTGTGTGTGTGTGTGTGTGTGTGTGTGTGTGTGTGTGTGTGTGTGTGTGTGTGTGTGTGTGTGTGTGTGTGTGTGTGTGTGTGTGTGTGTGTGTGTGTGTGTGTGTGTGTGTGTGTGTGTGTGTGTGTGTGTGTGTGTGTGTGTGTGTGTGTGTGTGTGTGTGTGTGTGTGTGTGTGTGTGTGTGTGTGTGTGTGTGTGTGAGTGTGTGAGTACGCATTTCATCTGGTCTGAGACCTATACCTTAGATTCACACGTTCTTTCCGAGACCGGGCAGCCATCCGCGTACGTGAAATCGCGTTCTCGGTTTGGGAGCCCATTATAAGCAATTTTATGATTTTATTACCTCAAATTTCTTTTCACAAAATATACTGGAAGATAGCTAATGTAAAGTTCTTCTAATTTTTTGAATTTTTTAAAAATCCGATCGGTAGCTGATTTTAAATTAGCGATAATGTGAAGGTCTCGGACTGTCAGTGGGCGGAGCCAGTGACTTGGCAACCTGAGAACTAAGACACACGTTTCCATCGGAAACACACAGTCATGTATTTTGGCATGTAAAATTTGCACTCGGCTAGTTTTTGGGCTTGTTTTCGGAGGTCTGCGCGATACACGAAGTAATACTCCAACGACCGAAATAAACATGGAGGTAGGTTATTATAAAATGGTTTATTTTTATGCAGTTTCTTTCGAGTTGTAAGATGTTAATAGCGGATCATGTGGACAGCGTAAAACAAGCTAATGGGAAATTTATTACCCAACGACATCAAAAATAGTAGGCCTAATCGGATGTTGGTTTAGTGCTGTTGCATGTGGTACCCGATACCGTCTATTCACAATCGGGCACGTGTTTGAGACACGCGGTTCAACAAATGTGATTGTTCCAACTTCCCCAAAATAAACCTGGGGGTTCAAACCTCGAATCCTGCGTTTTCTTCATGAATAACTCAGATTTTTAAAGCTAAAAATGGCAATGATGAGACTATACTGCGCCGTTCTGGCAACAGATACTGTCAAAATGTATCGACCTGATCGGCTACAGTATTTTGTGGTTTACACGAAATGCGCTATATCAATTTGACCAGTAGAGGGCTCTTATTATTGTAGCTAGGGCTGAGCGCCTAGGGAAGCAGCGGCAGTTGCAGGCATCGAGAAGGTTCGATCATCATGGAAGTGTTTCCGAGTAGATTTTGAGTGTTTCGAAATTAAGGTTTTATCGTAACTTTTCTGTAACTTCGATTTTCCAAGGTATGATTGAATGCCTGGCTCTGTATGTGACGCAGAGGTTTGTGTTTTATAATCGAATTGAAGAGACCGCAAGCGAAGTTTCTAAATTCTTGGTGACCACTATAGTAAAACGGATCGAGAAGGTTCTACGAGACAGCCTCCATTGAGTGATATAGCTCCATTGCTTCATTGATCTTGTTTCGTGCAGGGAGTACATTTGATTTGTTTTCTGTCGTAGTATTTCCCAAATGTCAAGTGCTTAACCCCGATTGCCCAAAGGTCCCAAATGTGATAAGAAATAATTAATATTACATAGCATTGCAAGCGCCCGTTGTGTTGACGTAGAAACTAGCTGTAGGCCCTGTGATGGATGAGAATAGACTATCGCTTGATCAATGACATTATGATTGATTTTAAATAGTGATTTTAAGTTGTGCAGACATTTTGAGATAACTAATAATTTTAAGTTAAATATTAAAATTAAACGATAGATTGATGCAGACCGGCTATTGAATTCTTTGTTGATGAGTCCTGCCATTGAGCAAGCGGTGATACAGCGATTGCCCGAAATGCTTAGTCAAATACTGGAGGAAAGTGGTAGCTTAGCTGGTAATTCTGTCACATCAGTCTAATACGATGCATCAAATCGGCTACTGTCCTTTTGTCTCCTCTCGCCTTGATGATGCTAATTTGGTTTTTGTTGGTCTGTTATTCTTTGAACTCGACAGGCTGCAACGCATCCAAAGCTCTTTAACTCGTGTAGTGCTGCTATGTGTCTTGGATATCAAGCTGCATCTTCTGGCAGCCGAGTATCCACACCTCAGATTCACATTTCAGTGTGACCATGAACGCGTTGCAAATTTGATTAATAATAATAATAATAATAATAATAATAATAATAATAATAATAATAATAATGATAATGATAATGATAATGATAATGATAATGATAATGATAATGATAATGATAATGATAATGATAATGATAATGATAATGATAATGATAATGATAATGATAATAATAATAATAATAATAGTAGTAGTAATTATAATAATAATAATAATGTTTTCTGTATGCATCACTAGCCTAACTATCAAGTAACCTCTTCATCGGTCATCGCTATTTTCTGTAGTAAAAGACAAATCTATTGGCAATGTTTAAAACAATTATCCCAAAATTACTGCACTGTATGTTTGTCATTTAAATATTGATGGAATAAAGCAGAAAACTAAGCCAGGGATGTGTGTAGTACATGAAAATGATTTGCTGACTTTAAATCAAGCAGAGTGTTCTTCGAATGTACTGAGTACATTCCTAGATAAAAGCCCTTAATCTGGTAATTTTACACCAGATATTGGCTACGATTGTTTCTGAATAGACAAAAACTAATTCTCTGTTATGTTGAATTGAGAACTTGGTCAATTTGTAAGGTTTTCTGTGCATACATACACGCATGTGTACCGTGCAGGAACAGTGGGAATTATCTCATTGTGTGAAGCACCTGTGATATGCACATTCCTAGATAAAAGCCCTTAATCTGGTAGCTTTACACTGTTGAGCTATTGCCCAGATCTTGGCTACGATTGCTTCTGAATAGACAAAAGCCAATTCTCTGCCACATAATTGAATTGAGAACTTGTCAATTTGTAAGGTTTTCTGTTATACATAAACGCGTGCTTACATAAATATCTCATTGTTTGAAGCATATGTAACGTGCACAAAACAGCACAGTCTGTGTTCTGTAATGGTAGCACAGACTGGCTGTTGACTGCAAAGTATGAATGATACACATTAGAGATGTAGTGTCGTAGCAGTACTTTGGCATAACAATTCAATAAACAGGCTTTGGATGTTTTATAACAGGACAGCCATATGATGTGGACCTCGGCAAAGTGCCAATCGAGAGGACAGCAAATGTTGATGGCATCATACATGAAACAAGGTTTGCCAGCACCGAATTTGGCAATTGGTAAAAAGACTTCTGGAAAGAAACAAAGCAACAAGTATGACTATGACGCTGTTAGCTCCAGCACAGCAGGCTTGTCCTGGAAGATGAAAAAGTGGCAAAATGATTTGCACTTCAAACAGCAGGATCCTTTTTACCCAGAGTTTGAACAGATGTCTGAGGAGCTTCCAGTCTTAGTTACTAAGCCAATGCAGCAGTGTAGAGAGACACTGTCAGATAAGAAAATGCAAGACGATAACAGTGCCTTAGGTCCAGCCGAGATATTCAAGGAAATCACTGCTTCATCACCTGTCTACTGTGAAATAAAGCAAATATTTCATCCGCTAACTCCCACTATGCAAAAATCTGCTACAACTGAATCTACAAAAGACATGGAAAAGGTGCTTGAAACTCCATTTGGGAGGAAGTGTTGGTGGCAAACCTCTTGAAGGATGCTTAACTTTGTATGTATAAATTTTTATATGTTATTCATGTGTAAATTTTCAAATTTCTTATGATTGTATTTGTATTTGTATCTAGAAATTTATAAAGCGCCTCTCGCAGAATAACTCTTCAGAGGCGCTCCTAGCACAGAGGCCCCGGGGAAACAGAAATGCCTTTATGGAACGCGACACCGATGAGGAAATTCAGTCATTAGTTTGGCCCTGGATGACTTACACATGACTTTACACACAGCACATTGTGCTGCAGAACTTCAATGAAGTTCTGCAGCACAACGTTGAACTACAATATCCTAGCAATTATTCACAGTCAGAAATTCAAATGAGTACAGTTGATTCTTCACTGAATTGCAGAAATTTGACTGGTGCTGTAGTGTTAAATTTGAATGATAAGGAGGTACATCTACAGACCGAATTGCTTTGCAGAAGTCCAGTTATTTCAGAGTCTATGTTTTCAAGCAAACTACATTTTATTCAAGTTCCACAGACTTTGAATTTTGAAACAGTTACTAAGCTTGATGATAATATGGGCTGTCAGAGAATTCCACTCAATGAAGTTCTGCTGCAACAGAGCAGGGAACAATTCACCAGTTATTTATCTAAGTCACAATCAGAGATTCCAGTAATTGAAGTTGAATCTTCACCAAGTTCTGGGATCGTAGTCATGTCTACAAAAAATGTCATTCTGAGTGGAGAAGTTGCAAAACGCATCTGGGATAAGGTTAATTACTGTTTTTTGTGGCAAAGCATCAAAAGGTCTTGCTCGACATCTACAACAAGCACACAAAACTGAAATTGAAGTTCAGCAGGCATTGAGCTATCCACTTAGATCTGTGGAACGTAGAAGAGTGTGGCAGAAACTGCTTCACAAAGGAAACTATTCATATAATCAGAAAGTTTACGAAACAGGAGCGGGACAACTTGTTGTCGCCAAACGAGATCCTAGTGGACAGCCTAGTGATCCTAGTAAATTTTTACCATGTGCGAAGTGTCATGGGTTGTTCAGCAGAAAACAGTTGTACAAGCACAAACGAAAATGTGTTGGCAGAGAAAGTGGTGGGACTGTGGAAAGTACGTCAAGCAAGGAGAGGCACCAGGCTCAGGGTGCTCGGCTTCTGCCTGTGCGGACCGATACAGCGATGACACAAGCATTCTGTGACAATATTTTAGCTCGCCTAGAAAATGGGGAAGTGGCTATGATTGTTCGAAATGACAGCACAATCTTAGAATTTGGAAAGCGTCTATACATTAAAGGGCGTAAGGGGCTGTCCCCTCATGGTCAACAGGAAATACGATGTCGTTTGCGAGAGCTTGGACGATTTGTAATGGAGGTTCGTACCATTGACCATAAAATTCAAAGCCTCAGTGACTGCATTGACGTGAGGAAATTTGAGGCTGTTTGTGATGCAGTGAAGACGCTTTCTGGATATGATAGGCAAACTGGCACTTACAAAGTTCCATCATTGGCGCTGCGTCTTGGCCAGTCACTGACAAAATGTGCCCAGAATCTTCGTGGAAAGGCCATACGAGAAGGCTGCAGTTATTTAAGGAAACAGTGCGATGACTTTCTAGACGTTGCCAAAGAAGACTGGAGTTTACAAGTTTCAACACAAGCTAGACAAACTATCGATGAACGAAAATGGAACAATCCAAAGAAATTACCCCTAGCCGAAGACCTAAAACTACTTAACATGCATCTGATCAACAAAGTTGCTGAGGCAGAAAACAATCTGGCTTCATCACCAAGTCCTGATAAGTGGAGATTGTTGGCGTCATATACTTTAGCCAGGATTGTACTGTTCAACAGAAGGAGAAGTGGAGAAGTTCAGAGAATGACTTTATGTGTGTATAAAAACATAGTGAAGTCAAATGCCAATGTGCAAGGTGAAGTATATGATTCACTTTCACCTGTAGAGAGAACCTTGCTGAATAGCTTTTACCATGTCATTATCCGTGGAAAAAGAAATCGAGGGGTTCCTGTCTTATTTACACCTGACATGTACAAATCTACAGAACTTCTAACCAGGCTTCGAGGCGTTTGTGGTATTTCATTGAGTAATAACTACGTTTTTGCTCGTTGTGGAGACTCGTCAACCACGTTAAGAGCTAGAGACATCTTGCAGGAGTTAGCCAAAGACTGTGGTGCTCAGAAACCAGAATTGATTACCTCAGTAGGTCTTCGCAAGCACGTTGCAACCATATCTCAGCTTCTGAATCTCCATGGTCATGAATTAGACCTCCTGGCTAAGTTCATGGGCCACGATATTCGCGTGCATAGAGAATATTACAGACTGCCTGAGGACACAATGATGGTGGCTAAACTCAGTAAAGTTTTGATGCTGATGGAACGCGGCGATGTGCAACGTTTTTATGGAAAGTCTCTGGATGAGATCAATGTTGATGATGCTGATGAAGATGACATAGACGTTGATGATGCTAACAAGAATGAAAACCACAGTGATGATGATCATGAGGAGGAGGAGGATGAGAATGGAAACTACAGTGATCACAACGATGATGTTGACAAGAAAGAAGATCACGACACTGATGATGAGGTCGACATGAGTGCAAAGATTCATAATGGTACAGTGGTTGGTTGTCTGCTATTTAAATTTCTACTTAAATTGGTATTATGATGTACCGTTCATAATTAATACCTTTTTCTTTATATTATTAGTATTATTACTGTTAGTGTTGCTATTGTTGTTGATGTATTATTGGTGTGACACGAGTGGTTAGAGCGCTCGGCCTGTAACGCAAAGAGTATGGGTTCGAGCCTCACCCGAGGCAGTGACTGTGTAGGAACCCAAGCAAGTTCTTTACTCACAATTGCCCTGCGCCATCGATGTTCTGTCATATGTATTGTTGTATGCACTTGTGAACTTTTGAGGGAGGGCAATATCAACTACAGTTCTATTGTATTACTGTTGTATTGTATTATTATTGTTAATAATATTTATTCGAGGCCAGAAGGTAGGGAGACAGAAATGGAATCAGAATGAGGTAGTTATAGAGGGAGGAAGGATTGTTAGCATTTATTTTATGATGTGTTAAGACTATTTCATTTTTGGTAATTAAGAAATAACATTTAAGGAGTTATGCATAATTAGCAGCAGATGCTGTGAGTTTGGCTAATTGTAATATAATTGCTGTTGCTTGCTTAAACATGTTTTATGGGGTAACTATATTTACTGATAGGGTAAATATAGATAGACCATAAATTACGGTGTTGCTGTATTTACACTATCACTAATTGCGTGAAATGTACAATATTGTATTGTATAATGTTTACAGCTCATCTGGGCAGCAGAAAGTTCTCAGGAGAAGTTGCAGTGGGCCATCGCAAGCAAATGCAGAATACCAACCGAGAGTACGTGAAATGGTCTGAAGCAGAAAAAGAAGCAGTGAACAGACATTTTTCTACTTTCATAAAGAAAATGCAGTGTCCTAGGCAACTTGATTGCTTAAATGCAAAAGCTAAGGAACCAGTGCTTGCCAATCGCACATGGAAAAATATAAAATTTTATGTAAATACACAGATGAACAACTATAAGTCTAAAATGTCACATAGGTCTCAGAATTCATGAATTATAGCATGTTCTGAGCTTTGAGCTTTATAACTGCATTTTTGCAACAGATTAAATGTTTACTGAAGCTCCTCTGGCACATTGTTACTAATTATTAGCAGACATTTTATTTTAGTTAACTTGTTTCACAGCCTCATGTGTCAGCAACAGAGCTAAGGAAATTGCTTGTGATTGACTGCTTAGTACATGTAGTGCCATCCCCAAATCGGCAGTCATAAACTTATTGAATTGAATTCGATAGTTCAATGCCTGCTGAACTTTAATTTCAGTTTTGTGTGCTTGTTGCAGATATATAAGTTTTATTGAAGCCCCTCAGGCAAATTGCTATACATTATTAGCAGAAATTTTAGTTAACTCTGGTCACAATCTCTTGTGTTGGCAACAGAGCTAAGGAAATTTGCTTTTGATTGACATGCATTACAAACTGTCCTGTGTGATGTTCTTTGGTGAGCAATAAGACTGACACCATAGGGTAATAATTGACCTTTCAGCCAGTCCATTGCCTAGTTAATAAGTTACCAGAAAGACCTCACTGTCTGTGTTTTAATGTTTAGACTTTAATGTCTATGACTATCTATGTCAAAATGTCTGTCCACAGTTTGCATGAAGTACATGGAACGTGGAGTATCTATTGTCCAGTTTACAGCAAACTACCATGCAACCCCAAAACTTTGCCTCTAATGGCTAGTGTTCATTGAAATGTGTAATTAAATTAATAAATGATTACATTACTGGACAGTTCCATGCCTTGTTCCTGAACTGCAGAAGTGACATTAATCTTTTAGACGTGGATTGCTGTTTCCAAATTTATAGTCCTTACTTTTCTTGAGATCATTTAAAATAGTGTCATCCCCAAATGTGGGGTAGATTGCAAAAATCGACAGTCATAAACGAAATGAAAACATGTTTCAGTTATGTATTTTTGGTGTGTTTTAATAATAGAAATTTTGCTAAAAATTCTGTCGTTTTTAAAATCTTCTACTGCTGTAATTTTTCCTCTCTATTGTGCAGCTCCAGAGATTAGTTTTAGGGTCGTGTAGTGTCTCATTGCAATTGCAGTTACATTTCTCACAGTGTATAACTTCTGATTTTAGTGTAGCATAGTATATGTGTGCATTTATATACTTAATGTACACAGTTAAATATCGAAGCACTGTTACATTACATACAGATATGCAAATGTTACATTACATACAGATATGTTACAATTAAAATTCATTTTACTGATATGTATTTCTGGTGTGCTTTAATAATAGAACTGTTGCTAAAAATTCTGTTGCTTTTAAAATCTTGGGCTGTAATCATTTTCTGTGTGTATTGTTTGTGCCTTTGATTGAGACCTTTCTCAATTTGTCTTTTCTTTGTAAAATCATTCTCTGGCTTCTAGAAATGTTGTTCAGTGGTTGAATCATATTCAGTTTACACCAAACTACCATACAACCCCAGAACTTTGCCTCATATGGCAACTGCTACTGTAGTGTTTTCTGGAATTAGTTTTAAGTTTGTCTATAGTCTCATTTAAAGAAAACTGAGTAAGATGGTTTTCTCACAGAATATGTTAACCAGGCACGATGTACTTGTGTAGTCCATTTATGCAATTGCTGTAATCAAGGCTGCAGTCGTTATGAACATTTCTTAAAGTCGGTTTCTATGGTTAATTCTTTAAAGTCAGTCCCTGACTCCCTATGATTGGTTTTACTCTTTTTTTTATTACAATGTAATCATTTTGCAGGCTGTCTGTTCTGTTAGTAGTTAAGATTTATCGCATAACATGTACATGTACAGCGCAGTGCGTTTGCAGGCGCTTAATTAAAGAATAAATATTATTATTATATTGTAATCTTACATTATGCTTACGAGATTTCAGCTGATGGATCGACCATTCACAAGTCTTGTGACTATGTTTACGATTTAAGTGTAAAACTTCTGATTTGTATGATGTGTATGCATTTATTTACTTAGGATCTAGTGTAATGTTTTATGTACACAGCTAAATATCTAAGTTCTGGACATGTTGTTAAATGCAGATGTTACGATGCTACATTATATACTGACCTTTCTGTCTTACGGATTGATCTTATGGGTGTTGACCTGCTTACAGTTTGGTTTTGGTTGATGTCTCATGCACTAGACACCGGCGCAACAGAAGTTACTAATCACAATTGCATCAAATTATTGTTTATGCTTAGGATTTCAGTGTAAAACTTTTGATTTTAGTGCGACATACTACATGTGAGCATATACTTAGGATCTAGCTTAATGTACAAAATATCTTAAGTTCTGGACAAGGTGTTAAATGCAGATGTTATGTTACATGCAGATTTGTTACAATTAAAATTCACTTTACTGGTAAAGTTTTGTGTTATGCATTGATGTTGTAACACATAGTATCCCACAGATATCTAAGTTTGTAGATGATACAAAACTCTGAAGACCAGTGGGTGGTGTTGAAGAAGAAGAGATACTGTGAGAAGACTTAAGGATAATATTATAAGAAGGACTATGGTCGGTAGAGAAAAGGATACAATTCTGAGGTTGTACAAATCACTGTTTAGTCCACAATTAGAATGGTGCAGGTGTGGCATCCATACCTGAACAATGGCAATGACATTGACTTGTTTGCGCTTCGGAATGTGTATTGGATAGAGGTACACTAAAATACCTTAAAACCTGTGATTACATTACACTGAACAACTAGAAAAGAATGCAAGGGAGAGCTACACAAATTATTTTGGTCTACAAGGATTTGAGATAAAAATATTTAAACTACCTTTAGATCTGTGATTATGTGAACAACTATAAAAAAATGCAAGGGAGAGCTACAAACGTTATTTGGGTTTACAAGGATTTACAAGGATTTGAGGTTCAATAAAATACCTTAAAATCTGTGAATGCATTACGTTACATTGAACAACTAGAAAAAGAGCTACAAAAATGATTTGGGGTTACAAGGATATGAGCTATAGGGGCCTAAAGAAATGTTGATTAGCCCTTTCGAAGTTTGGAGAATAGGATTACGACTTGGCTATATGAGTGTGAATTTGTTACTAAATCGACTTGCGTCTCTTGCGAGAACCAAAAATTACATAATACAAGTTCTGAGGGTGGATAAATGGACGTTCTCAGTCCGAATGTAGACAGAGGTGTGTCTTTGTGTGTGTGCGTGTGTGTGTGTGTGAGTACGCATTACGTCGGGTCCGAGAACTCAAGTATGTACACACTGCTTCAATCTGAGTGCTAAAAGCGTTCTCGGTCTGGGAGCCCATTGTAAGCAAGTTTGGGAATTTATTAGACCAAATGTTTTCCAAAAAATATTCTGGAGGATAGCTAATATAAATTTCTCAGGGGCGGCACATTGATGCTTCGCACCACCTTTGAAAAATCCACCCGCCGCCACTGAATTTCTGTGTTATGAGTTGATTTTGTATCACATAGTAGCCCACAGATATCACTGTGTAAAGCATCCTAAAAGTAGCTTGCTGCTGACGGTGATAAATTGTTGTAATTACAATTACTTTGCCATATAAATCTTATAAAATCAGTGTAGTAATGTGTTGTATTATTGATTTACACAATCTAATCTTAGATTAATTGGTAGAGAACTGCAGTTCATAATTTTTATTAAGGACATAGGTCATGGGATTTTATCACAAATTTCTAAATATGCAGACGATACACAACTCTGTAGAGCAGTGGATGATGAAGAAGAAACGGAGATACTGTGAGGAGGAGTGTTCAGATGGTCAAAGGACTGGCAGATGCTTTTTAATTTGGAAAAGTGCTCAGTAATGCAAACGGGGAAGAGAAACAAAGAATTCGTATGAAATAAGTGCTAAGGTTTTGACATTAATTCAGGAAGAAAAGGATTTTGGAGTGAGCATGCAAACCGGTGCTAAACCTTCAAGGCAATGTTCTAAAGTATCAAAAAAGATTTATATATAGCCAGTAGAGAAAGTACTGAAGTTGTACAAATCAATGGTGAGGTCACAATAATAATTCTGCATCCAGGTGTGGATTCCATACCTGAACAATGACACTGACTTCTGGTTTGCTCTTCGGCATGTGCAGGCCGACCTCCATTGGTTTTCCGGTTTAGATCTATTTTATTGGATAGAGGTACACTAAAATACCTAAAATCTGTGATTACCTTACATTGAACAAATGGAAAAAATGCAAGAAAGAGCTACAAAAATGATTTGGGTTTACAAGGATTTGAGCTATGAAGATATGTTGAAGACTTGTGTAGGCCCTACTAACATTAGAGAGGAGTAGCAGAGAAGACCTAATTGAAGCCTACAAAATTATCACTTCAGAGGAGGCAGTGCAGTTTGAATTAGCACCAAACAAGGCGACTCATGGACATAGATCCTGTATAAATTATTTCAGAACCGAAAGGAACATTAAGCAGAAATTTTCCGGTGCAAGAGTTGTGGAATGGTTCTGAACCCTTTAAAACCCTTGTTAAAGTTATGTATGTTCAAGGAATCAAAAAGCTCCCTGTGGCTTTCAAAGAATATTTGCTGTTCAAACAGACGGTCTGATTAGAAAGATGTTCAGTACTGCTGTGATGAGAGAGTATAAAGTCTTTGCAGGATTTAGTTCTACTAATATAATATTAATAATATTATAATTGCTGTGAATAATAAACCTCGTTTCAGTTAATATATCAGTCTTTTATTTACCAAATATGGTAGCACAGAAACAAATGATACAGCATTATCTGGACAATAGACCTGTCCGTACTATACTAATTAAACATATTACATAGAGTCCACGTTTCCTTAATATAAATTGTCCTATGTGAACAGGAGATCACACACCAAATTTACAACAGTGTTCCCTATAATTGGGCCTCTTCGAAAGAGTCTTGTTCTTCATGACATCCAGCAGTACTTAGTGCTGCATAAAGTTCCTGTGGAAAGTGCAGTAAGTCATCAACACTGCATTGACTGACCTTGAAGATCTTACAGATAGCATTGATCTTTAGTGTGTTCAGTTCACTGTTGCTGAAGTTTACAGCTTCCATTCCGTACAGCAAGAATGGCTTACAATAAGCACTAACAAGATGCAGCACTAAAAGCACTAACAAGATGCTCAGTGAACTTGCAACATTTGTTATACAAAAGGTTGAAAGGTTTGCAGAACTTGACTGTCATTTCATGCAAACTAACTTTAAATGACTTGGCAGAAACAAGAGAACAACCCAAGTATTTAAGTTTCTACATAGTTAATTTGAACACTAGACTAATCGAACTAGTACGAAAAGAAGTTAATATTGTTCCATATTCATTTAATAAATTTCATTCGACAGCAAATGAATATACACATTACTGTCCTTGAAATAAATTTTCAGTAATTAAATTAGATCAGTATGTCAAGAAATATTAACTATTATTTTTATTTCATGTTATATTATTGGTATTATAAAAAAATTGTTTAGGCAAACTACAGGCAAGCTTTATTAAAAGCAGAGAATAAATAATGTTTAGGCCCTACGTGCTATTATAATTATTACGAATAGCTTAACCTATAAAAATATAATTTTTATTGCTTAGACAAACTATATTAAAAGTAGAGAATAAATAATGTTTAGGCCCTACATGTTATTATATTACGAATCGCTTAACCTATGCAAAAATATAATTCTATTAAAAGCAGAGAATAAATAATTGTTATTATATTACGAATAGTTTAAACTATACAAACAATATGATTTAAATTCGAAACAAAAGTAATGTTTAGACCCAACATCTAATATCGTATTTGTAGCTAATATCTCGATGACGGCTTGGCTATAGTGAGTGTGACTGTTACTAAATCGACTTACGTCTCCTTCGAGAACCCAATATAATATTGTAGTGTGAATTTGTTTCTAAAGCGACTTACGTCTCATACGAGAACCCAAAATTACACCCACGTTGCTATGCGTGCTACCTAATTTATTATTCTGCGCGTCCCTATCTTTAATACAGCGTCCGAGAACGCGCTCGGATCGACGATCTCGTTAATGATGTAATTTATGTAATTGGTTATAATTTGAATTTTAAGACGTGTATCTTTTAAAATAACCGCCAGTGATTGGCTACTCATTCAGACGAACATTTTGATATAAAATTTGTGGGCGTAGCCATAGGCGAAATAGACGTTCTCGGACTGAATGTAGAGATACATGCTCTCGGATATGCATTAGAGGCATGTGTGTGTGTGTGTGTGTGTGTGTGTGTGTGTGTGTGTGTGTGTGTGTGTGTGTGTGTGTGTGTGTGTGTGTGTGTGTGTGTGTGTGTGTGTGTGTGTGTGTGTGTGTGTGTGTGTGTGTGTGTGTGTGTGTGTGTGTGTGTGTGTGTGTGTGTGTGTGTGTGTGTGTGTGTGTGTGTGTGTGTGTGTGTGTGTGTGTGTGTGTGTGTGTGTGTGTGTGTGTGTGTGTGTGTGTGTGTGTGTGTGTGTGTGTGTGTGTGTGTGTGTGTGTGTGTGTGTGTGTGTGTGTGTGTGTGTGTGTGTGTGTGTGTGTGTGTGTGTGTGTGTGTGTGTGTGTGTGTGTGTGTGTGTGTGTGTGTGTGTGTGTGTGTGTGTGTGTGTGTGTGTGTGTGTGTGTGTGTGTGTGTGTGTGTGTGTGTGTGTGTGTGTGTGTGTGTGTGTGTGTGTGTGTGTGTGTGTGTGTGTGTGTGTGTGTGTGTGTGTGTGTGTGTGTGTGTGTGTGTGTGTGTGTGTGTGTGTGTGTGTGTGTGTGTGTGAAATGTACATGTTAAATTGTTAATGTTGAAATTGATTTTTGACACTGAAACGATAGGCTATAATGGTGGATTAACCATGATTGCTAAAACGATACATTTTAAAAGATTTTTAAAGCCAATCGCATATGAACAGTTTGATTTTACATTAAAGCGACCATTGATTGGTGCTTTGTGCGACACTGTAGAATTCTCTGTATTAGATTGGATCAGATTAGTTTCAGATACAAGCTGTTATGTGCACGCTTTTGGCCAATAGTCCACATCCCACTGGATTACAGAAGTGAAAAACTATTCCATATAAAACACTTTGGTAAATTTAATTTAGGGTCGCGTGCAAATGTTCACTGTATAAATAATATGGCTGCCCAGACTCTGATAGAGCAGAACTTTGCGACCTCCAACAGTGGAAGTCCCTCCAGAAAGTAAGTAATTAGTTATGAACACTATATTTACAAAGGAGCAAACATTTGTATTTCTTTTTGCCTCTCCTTCACAAACTATATATGTAATTTTTTACGTATGGCTTTGTGGGTAGGCACTTCAGTCACTTTCCTATTGCGTATTCTTCCAGCAATGTTTCAGATGACATTCTTGCTTGGCTTGCTTTGCTAAACCAGAATGCCATTTTGTTACTGGCTTGGAAGTTCTTCTAAAGCAAGTGTGAGCAGGCAGCTTTGACCAGCTCCCTCAGAACAACACTAGTAGACAGTTACTGTGAAAAGCTTCTGCTGTTTGTGCAGGTTTGAAAAACAGTTAATTGTAATTTTAAATAAATTGTATAGCTCCATATCAAGAGAAACTCCTCAGAGGCGCTCCCAACCTGGCAACACCAAACCATGATCAAAAAGAATTGTTTTCAAACCCTTGTGGAAAAGGAGAAAAGGGTTACTTTTCCTCTTCGATCCACCAGTTAAGACTGCTCTCTCTTCTGAGAACTTGATGGTGGACAGTAAGTAAGTAGATGTTGGCGATAATCAGAGAAAAAGCAGCTTTATCGACTGGAACCAAACTGAAGCTCTTAAATGAAAGGATTCTGACAGTGGATGCACAATGACTTCAACTGTAGATTGGTAGATCAAGAAGGCATAGTATAAGGAGGACAGTTATGTAACATTACAGACCAATTTACATAGAGTAACAACGACCTCATTTTATCACAACCTCATTTTTAATATGGCTTCAGAAAGCAGCACTTTATGAGTTTTCAGTGTTTTATTTCAAGCAAATTTGTTTTTGTCAGACGCTGAATAAAGAATTGGAGGAGTATAAAGTGCCATTTGAAATCGTCGAGGCATATATTGATCAGATTGTCGTAATTTTGCCATGGCGTGCGCTGTTAGCAGAATGTACATCAGTAACGGTTCACGGCCTTGAGTTGCGTCTTCAGCCAAAAAAGAGATCAGAAAATGGAGGTAGTGGTATGTGTCATGATTATTGCATATTTGAATTCTTTGGTTTTCGTTGTTCTGAGTTTCAGTGCACTAGCATTTTTAAAGCTTTACTAACTTTTAAGTTATAATAGTCTTTGAAGAGCACTAAATTCAGCTGGAATAACATTTCAAGAACTTGACTAACTCATATTTGATTAGCATTTTAAGAACTTCACTAAATTTATTTTAATGCTTAGTTCAGCAGCATTTTAGCTAACAGATTTCCACAAAGTTTTATTGCTTCTGGTTAACTTCTGACTATTGATGGACTGCCATTGTCATGGTTGCACTTTGACCAAAACTGAGAGAACTTGTAACTCCAGTGCTGCACCTCTGTTGCTTATAGAAGCTTATAATAAATGAACAACTGCGAGTACTTCTGCTGATTTTTTATGTAGCAGTGATGACCTATCTGTGCTGTGATAGAATTAAAATTTACACTTGTGGTGATAATGCTTGAACTTTTCTGCAAACTTCTTCCACGGTGTTTACTAAATTTGGAATGTTTCAATACAACTGTTTTATGCCTTGCAGGATTTGTGCATGCATCAATAAGTTTTTCTTAGAAAATACTTGGCCTTGCCATACCATTGTTTTACATAACCTTATGTTTACATACATTATCTTACTTTAAATTAAGCGTAAGCAAGTCACAACATTCTGACTTGTGACTTTAATATACATAAAAATACTTTGTAGGCGTGGCTTTTGACTCGATGCTGTTCAATAGCATGACAAAGAGTATGCAGCTGGCCCGGGAGGTGATGCAGCAAGGCATCCTTGACGCCAAGACAAGCGATGATGGCATTCAGTGCATGGGGATGCAGGATCTTGCTAATACTATTGATAAAGGTCAGTGACTGTCGCCTCTTCTTACCAGTTCTGAAAATAAGAAGGTTAGGTTAGATATGTAATGAAATGAATTGTGGTGTAATATAAATTGCTGAAATATCTTGGAATAACACAAAAGCTGCTTCAGGGGACCAGTTTAGACAGCTAGTGTGTCACCTATGCTTAATCAATTCAATGCAGATCAGGACAGTTTCAGGTCCAAGGAAAAAAAATCTGGAATGCTGATCTTGTAACTATGTGATGAAAATAAAATTTATGAAAGGAATTTTGAAGTTTCATTGCTTATGCAAATTTAATTTCGATTCTGATGAAAGTGATGGTGTGATTTGTTTAGCAGTTATGGTATGTCTGAACTTATTCAATGATGACTAGTATTTTATGATGTGGTTTAGTGGCTGAGCTTTTCACCTTGGAGTCATAGATCCTTCCAGGAGTGTTGAAAACAGTGGTTGTAGCAGCTGATGTGGAGTCTGGTTAACAGCCTGATTGATGGCTGTGGTAGCACTGTCGTGCCAGCGTTAACCATGTTTGCCAACATTATGAAGTGGTGTTGATTGTTACTTGATGTAAATATCATTGTAGAAGAAGATGATGTTGACTTTAAACAGACATGTCTCATCTGTTGTAAATTATGGTCATTTCATGTGAAACTGTTTATTTTGCAGTTCTATCAAAGATTCAAGTTCAGCTTTTTGATACGATTATTCGACTCGAACACGTGCCAAAAGACTCATCCGTTGGGAGTGCTCTGGAGATTAAGCTAGCAAAGTAATTGTCTTTGTTAAGACTAATAATTGCTGTTTTAATGTGTGGCTATGTGAACATCAGTCTTAGGAAGCTTATTAACATGGGATTTACATGAGCTGTGTAGACCACAGATTGTTAAGCTTGGCTGCAAAAGTACTTTAAATTATGAAACTATTCTTGTGGTAGTCACTGCTTAGGGACCTTGACTGGTCCTTAGTACACATGCTGAACACTGCTGGTTGATGCTTTGACAAATATAGTGGTGCTAAATAAAATCAAAATAATAATGGGAATAAGTAATGTCTCTAGTGATACAACAGAGAGACGTCGTCAGTGCCTTCCATTGACAGTTTAGTGCTTTAGTGCAATTGCTTTTTGTAACAGTTTCCTTATGCCAGAACTCAATGAGTAGCTGCTGTTAAAGATGTAATTCCTGTTATCTCCAGAAATTGTCTATATCCCATCCGTATTTGTTCATGTTTATATAGTACCTTATGAAAGTAAAGAAAACTATCATAATCATGAACTCCAAATTTCTAATGCACTACTCTAAGGCTAAGTGCAGAGCACCAGCTTATTCACAAGCGCTGCATCGTATCAGAGGGGTTGTCCAGAGATTGATGTTCAGTGAAGGTCCGAGCCCGGTTGCCAGAGAGACCAAAGAGGGGAGGCAGAGCAAACTTGAACTGAATCAGGCAAAACAGTACACTTTGCCAGAAGACTGATAAAAATAAAGTAATATAATTTGAGAGCATGAGTAAAATAATAAATTTTGACAATGATATAATTATAGTTTTTGCTAAAAACAGTTTTCATGTTCTTCTGTGCAGGGTCGAGTATTTTGGTGATTTAGAGAATGAAGAGAGAGGTGGTCATGAGCCTGAAGCGTCACTGGATGATATGAAGCCAGTGTACGAAAAGGACGCTATCACAATCAAAAACATTCGACTGACCAATGTCAGCGTCTTCTGTGATGAACTTAAGTCAGAAAATCGGCCGACACAAAGAATGCAGGACAGTTCAATGGTATTATATCTGATTTCAGTGGTTGATTGCTTTTGTTTGGCTGTTTTGTTCATTAGTTGTATTGCTTTCAAGCAACTGTCATCAGAAGGTATTGTATAGATATTTTCTATCCCTTTGATAGGTTCCTGTTTGACACCATTTGAAGCTTATGCAATAACTAACTAATTTGACTTTGTAGCATGCTTGAAATTGTTTTACCACTGAACTGCGATTTCCTTCGTTAATTTGCATTGCAGCCACACAACCTGTGATATGAGCTTCTTATCCTTTCTCTGCCTCTATTTTGCTGGCAATTGAAGACCATTCTGTTTGATCCTGGTCTTCTGTTGTCAAGTTGGTAGCATCTCTTAGACATTTCATTGAAGAGGTGATATATAAATATGCTCTTATGGTTACTTTACATTATGCTGTTCAAACCTTTGTGTCAAAGTTAAAACTTGTTCTCCTTAATACTTGTGTGAATTGACAGAATTCATGTTGCTTGCTAGATGTTACCTTTGAAGAATAGGTTGTCTTGTTGTTAGATTAGTGTTGTCATGTTTTTCTTCTCCCTTTTCTTAACCTTAAGAATCATATCATAGAGATTTTAATCATTTATTGTGCTAAACTGACTTAAAGTAATATTGTGTGTGTTTATAACGATGGCTTTAAATTTCAGCATCGTATGGATTCTTTCACCGAGTCGCCCGAGTTTACAAATATGGTGAGCAGTCATCAACCAGTTGTGACCGATCAACCAACGAGCAATGGTCAGATGTTCAGTTCAGAAGAGGAAGACGCTTCGTCGAAAAATATTGAACCGGTTTTGATCATGGAGCTCGGCGGCACAGTGAACATCAAAATAAAGTTGAGACGCATAGATAGTTATCCAGGCGCAAAGGTACACACCTGAATTTTAAAGTGTGATTTAAAAATTGTTTTTATATGGTTGTAGATGATTTTAAGATATCTTGAAGTTGTATAATATATATGCTTTACAATTGGCATTAGATTGCATTGCTGAACTGGGATATCTGTTTCAATCACATTCTGTTTTGTATTCATTTGGTTTCACTTTTGTGATTACAGTAGGACTGATGAGTTTAATTTGCTTTCCTAGGAGTTTTACATTTTAAGTTTGCTGTATACGTATGTTAGAGATGCCAATAACTATCAGCATCCAGGAGTAGCTGTGGAACAAGTAGATCGAATCGTCTGTCTAGGGTTCTAAGTTCTCACTGCAGAAATGAGTTGGATGTGGAGAAAATGCAGGGATTCAAGACTTCAGAATATTAGAAATAATAACATAAGACAGTTTCTAGATATCCAAACAACCCTGCTCAACAGTCATTCAGCAAGAACTCCATGGTTTGACCATGTGTCAATTGATCGAATCCCACACAATCCACTAAACACAAGATTTTGAAATAAAAGTGAAACAAAGGAAGATCAAGAATGTGCTGGATAGATAATACACACAAATATTGACACATGTATGTAATAAGATTTGGACCTAACATGAGACAAGCTGTAAGTGACTGAAACAAATTGAGTTCATTTACTTGCACCCTTCTCCTCCAATGGCTGGTGTCAGGAACTGATAATGATGATGATGTAATTATGAATGTATGTAGCACCTCTATGGTACCTCTTAACATTGCTGCCTGCCTATATGACCTTCCAGCTGCATTTTAAGGTACTCATTAATTAGTGACCTGGTTGATTGATTCGATTGTTTATGTTAGCTTGAAATGGAATGCCGTTTTGGTACTGTCAATGTGTTTCTCACGCCTCGTCTTCTGCACATCCTAACACAAATTGCCGATGGAATTGTGTCCCCAGGTGAGGTTTCCTTAGTTAATACTACTCCCTGTTTTTGTCAATGAAGCTGTTATTTTTATTGTTTTACAAATTTATTTCTGTATTTGAACTTATAAACTTATACAAATGCTGTCTTGGGAGCATCAACTCAATCCCAGCATGCCTTATTGGACCTTCTTCTTTAACTGTCTTCCACTGCACATACATGCTGTTGCATTTAACTCTGTTCAGCAAATATTTTGAAGTCTTGAAACATATCAATTTAGATCACATAGATAGTCATTGGTGCAGCACTTTTGTGAGGTACTTAAAACATGCTGTAAGGAGCGTATGCATACATACATAATATATATATATATATATATATATATATATATACATAAATGCATTAATGGGTCAAGCAGCTATATAATGAAATGTAACAAGACACATTTAGCACCTTTCAGCACCTCCAAAAGGCGCTGCTTGCACAGCTATCTAACTGATTTAAAAACAAGTGCAACTTCTTGTAACCAGTAAGAAATAACAAAAAAAGAAGGTCATGAGTGTGGAAGTATCTGTCCATAAAATGTTTCAACATCAGTTTTAGATGTTGAATAGACCTGATGTCTCTAGCATGGGCAGAAACTGCTGTCAACAGCTGCACTAGTTATCTTCAGTAGTTAAAGCATATGTACCATGTATTTCTGAGCAAGAATGCACATAGATCACCTCCTGGTGGTGGCTTATCTCAGAGATTTAAATCTTGGGCTAGCATGGTATGTACATGGGTACCTTAAGTGGTGTGGCATCATCATCAATGGCAAGCCCCTCTCCGGAGCGTAGCCGTTTCCACAATTCTCTGCCAACCACTACGATCCTGCGCACGACTCCAGGCAGTATTCAGTTCAAAGCCCAGCGGCCGCAGGTCTGCGTCAACCGTCCGGGTCCATGTTTGTCTCGGTCGTCCAACCAGCACCCACTCAAATAGCAGTGGTGAAGGATCTTACCCTATCAATTCATTGAAAAATGAGCGGGGTCGAGGCCATACGGTCGCTATATAAAGCATGTACATTTACAATTTGCAATAGTTGATAATGAATATCAGTATCACTGGATGCTGAAATAAATTAATTAAAATTTATGAACTGTTACAATTACCGTGGTATTACTGGAACTTCTATTTCCAACTGCACTGTATTACCGCAAAATTCCCTCATCATTATCATGCTCTTGCCATGATATTTTTAATTTCGTCTCCAATACCACAGGATTACTGTGGTAACTGTTACTATCTACTATGCAGTTAAGTATCTGGCTGTTTCTATAGCACTTTTTAAGAACTTCACAAAGGAGCTCAAATGTGGCTATCAGTCAGGTATGTACATTATGATAACAACGCTATAGTAATCAATTGCGTTGGATTAGCTTATGTATTGCTTATCAGATACACATTATTTTAAATCTAACAACTAGGTATGAGTGATGGTCGCACCGTACCAAAGAATATGAATAAGAAGATGGGTGCGGAAGACTTCCAAAGGGTTGAACAGGAGCTACAGCGTCATCTACCCAAACATAATGGTGCCCAATCAATCGTGTCTGTCCGACATCATCTGCCCAGCACTTCGGTTGACGGACTTATAAATCAAACAATCGGTTTGTCCTACTTTATGTTTATTAGGAATTTTGAGTTGTGGAACATATAGAAAATCATTGCATTGGCTGCCTGTAAGGACAGTGTATCACCCTCCTCTGCATTAAAACATGATTGCAAGCGACTCTTGATTCTATTATTCTAAACTTGTGTTTTGTACCATGTTGCGGTGTGACAATGTGTGGAGTTAATAAACGAATAATAATAATAAAAAATATTACTTAAACTCAAAGATCTTAGGGCTGTGTAATGAATTTTTTTTTAAACTTCTGCCTTAATGTGAATTTGGAGATGGTACCATTGCATCAGCATGTTCTAGAGTAATTGCAGTTTCATAAAATTTAAATATTTTATTTTATATGGCTGGGTTGTGATGAACTTTCAATGCATGTCCAGGACTTGGCCAAGGTCCTTGTGTGTTTGTTTGATCATCTTAATGTAGGTTGGAATGATCGCACTCTGTCGTACTAGGCAAATTGCTAATCTTGTGAGATTCAGTTGAGGAATGGAGAATTCTGGTGTGTTCTGTATTCACCATATTACATAACAATGTTGTGACAGAAATAAAAAGTGGGAGACATGAAGATCATCTATGTCCAACTACGTTTGGTAGACATTGTCATCAATTGGATTTTCTATTATGGTGTGCTGTAAATGTTTGACTACATCTGTGAAGTTTTTTGAGTTAGGAAGTGCTGCATAAATTGTGACAGCACTTAATTAAATTAAATCTGTTCATTGAAACATGTGAGACAATTTCTGTTTACAGATGATGATAATTATGATGAAGCTGATGACATCTTCATGTCCTTGGCAGCAAACAGCATGGAAAGTTCAGTGGCAAGCTCTGTCTCAGGTCGAACAAGGCTTTCTTGTTTCAGTTATTTGTAATTGTAATAGCAACTAAACATTATATAGCACATTTTTTAGATCATCCCAGAAACGCTGCATTATGTTGAAAGCTTCAGTGGAAACTTTAAATCTAAACCGGTAAATGAATCTTGGGAGCTTATATATTGCTGTTATCGTAATGCAAAAGGCTTCAATCGATGTTTGCTTATTAGCAGAACCTCATTCAGAAATAACAATTGATTGGACATGGCCAGTTTGGAGCCACTAGACCTCGGAGGAAAACTAACTTTTAGTGAACGAGTTTTTCTGCAAAAAGTCTATAGATTCAGTTTTGTCTAGTACTGACAAAACTAGTACTTACCAGAATGTAGGACTTGTGGTGATGTGAAATCGAGTTCCAGTATTTTGTGACTTGCTTTAGTTGTAAGAGTGGATTAGATTAGAGTAATTAGCAATCAAGAGATCTAACTTAATGATTAATGAAGATGGTTAATAGCCTTTATTGAAAGAACTTTAGCAGTTTAAGAATTGGTAGGCTTTCATTGAAGCTATATTTGGATACTCTGGTGAAGCGTTAATTACAGTATTTGTGCACTGATTGTTTTTAGGGATAACAAATGGTGCACATAGGAGAAAGCCACCTGCAGCTTCAAATAAAACTACTTCCAACAAGTTCAAAGGTCAGTTAACTGTTGCGTTCATTTTATGGTTTATTTTGTTTTTGTAGATGTTCTTCTATTTGAGATTTATCTTTGCGTGCTTTGATAGAGGATGGATGATTGACATGCAGTTGGGTTCTAACACAGTTTCATAAGAGCTTCCAGTGTAGTATCTGTGTTCAGAACTTTTTAGAAGGTTTTATATCAATTGATTGATTGACTTTCAGTTGGCAGAATGGCTGAATTAAAGACTGCCTTGCTCAGAGCTGACTGCCTTGCTCAAAGACTGAAGACTGCTTGAAGGATTGAATGAAAGACTGACTGATTGAAAGACCTATTGATTGACTGCATGACTGGCTGGTGGACTGACTGATTGTAAGACTTGCTCAGGGAATGACTAACTGAAAGACTGACTGGCTGAAAGGAATGACTGAAATAGTTATCAACTGACCTGACCTTATTGACTACTGACTGACTGCTGAGTGACTGATATGCTCTCAATTTATCCTTTCTTTAATCGCTCAGGTTTGACTGAAGATCAAGCCGATGACACAAAAAGAATGAAACTGAGGGTTTCGTTCCTTGGGATCACTATCCTTCACGAGGACCCTGCAGTTACTCCCAACGATCTAAACAGATCGAGTTCAGTGATGGATAAACTGCGAGAGATGTCAGAGAAGTACTTTAACCAAGTTCGATTGATGCCTGTCATGGGAGTGAAAACGGCAAAGGACCTGGCAGCACTGAGAGACGAGTATTCAGCTGCCTGTCAATGTGACCATCTAGGGTAAGTACCCAGAAACTTAGGCTTAGAACTCTGCAGCACTCTATTATGGTCCTTGGGGTAGAAATCTGCAGCAGTCCTCTGTGTTATACCTTCTCAATAATGCTCGGTCTCATTATGTAGATGATTTTGGCAAGCACCATATGGATCTCTATTCGATGCTTAAAATGTTTACACTTTGTGTTTGAAGTAACCAGATGATACAGTTCAGAGAGTGTTACTACTGTAATTAAAGTGGTAGGTGTAGTGGTTGTAGGGTATATCATGCAACTGTTATAATTAGAGCAACTGAAACTGAATTGTCTGTACGATTAATGGTTATGATAATGACTGAATAACTGAATTGATGTCCTTAACTTGGTGTGTTGTAGTCTTCTCATTCAGCCGCTGGCTATTGAGCTGACTCAGCAGTCATTGTCTTTTGCAACGGTCACAGCAGCTGAGCTAAGCATCAACCGAATGGAGATTGTTGACGCTGTTTTCAATCATCACGCTTCAACTGCATCTATAATGGGCTTCCATCTCCCAATCCAAAACGTTCTTCCTGACTACTGTGAGGTGTGTCTAATTCAAATTTATTACTTAAAAGGAGCAATTAACATAATATACACACAGGGTTGGACTTGTTAAGGCGCTCCCAGATATCGCACTGTTCCTTTTAATGCAAAGTGGTGTATCCCCAAAGCTATCAAAGTAACATGCCGCAATGAGTTGATGTACCATACTACATGTAGAACTGCAATGTAGCGCTAGATATTGGCTTTTACAGCTGAATGTAATGTCAGTTTAGTCACTCGTACATGCCTTGTAAGACATAGTGTAACATTGCCACACATAGGGGGATCACCGTGCTTTTGTGGTGCCCTGGAAGAGGAAGCAACCCAGTCTTCTGCTGGTATCGGATTTGAACCCTTGCCCTCTGAAATAGGGCACTGAGCTATAGCTCTTATTTCATCACTAGCTGGATTACCCGGCGTTGCCCGGGTTTATAAGTTTCACACCACCACCACCACCACCACCACCACCACCACCACCACCACCACCACCACCACCACCTTGGATGCCCTTGTGGCGTCTGGCGACGTCTGGCGGAGACTGCTTCGCAGTCTTGTAGACGCCTTCTGGCGTCTAGCGACCTCTGCCGTGGAGTGACTGCTTCGCAGTCGACCTCTGGCGGCGACTGCTTCACAGTCTTGGAGGCCCTTGTGGCGTCTGGCGACCTCTGGCGGAGACTGCTTCGCAGTCTTGTAAACGCCTTCTGGCGTCTAGCGACCTCTGCCGTGGAGTGACTGCTTCGCAGTCGCCCTCTGGCGGCGACTGCTTCGCAGTCTTGGAGGCCCTTGTGGCGTGTGGCGACCTGTGGGGGAGACTGCTTCGCAGTCTTGTAGACGCCTTCTGGCGTACAGCGGAGACTGCTTCGCAGTCTTGTATACGCCTTCTGGCGTCTAGCGATCCCTGCCGTGAAGTGACTGCTTCGCAGTCGCCCTCTGGCGGCGACTGCTTCGCAGTCTTGGAGGCCCTTGTGGCGTCTGGCGACCTTACTGCTTCGCAGTCGAAGAGGGTGAACCGGGCGTTGGCGTGTTAAAGAAAACGCCAGAAATCTAGCCCTCACTGCCGGTCTGTAGTCGGCCTCGCCCTTAGTAGAGCAGACTGGTTGTTTGATATACTGTAAATAATTTAGATCTTTGTCTTTGAACATACATGTGTTAAAATTTTGCTGTAAAACGATGAATATACTTCGAATCGATCGTCATTATATTTTGTGCGAAAGTAAACAACTTACGCGCATTATTAGTGACGTTGGGGAATACCGGCGCCATAAATAGAACCGCGGTGTCGTTAAGCGGATTATTAATGACGTTGGGGAATACCGGCGCCATAAATAGAACCGCTTGGCAGTGGAATAGGCGAACTTGCGCGTTATGGATGGTCGGGTGGGTAGAGTCTTGGGGCATTTTCACCATGGTAGGGGTGAAAACGGATGACGCGAACCCCTCCACTGGGTGTCCGAAGCCGAGGCCGACACATTAGTGAAGGTTTCGAGTGAAAAGGTGCAAAATTGTAGAAGTTAAGCCCGGTCAAACAGACAGACAGACACACAGACACACAGAAAGCTGGCTTTATTTATATAGATAGTTCGAAGCCAGCTTGCCTCAAATATGTAGAATACAGTGTCGGCAGCCTGATTGATGTTGCTGTCACCCTTGTTTGGCACACGTGAGGAGAGAACCTCGTCAACAGTTCAACTGATCGGCAGATGTTACTGTTGCCCTCTGCTGAACAGTTTCATGAGCATGGAAAACATTAGTTGCGGCCCAATTGATGTTGCTGTCAGCCTCTTTTGGCATGTGTAAGGGACCTTATGAACAGTTCAACGAGCATGGGAAACAGTGTATCAGCACTCACTCTGCCCTGCCCTATTTCATCATTATCCCTTTTGCTTGCGGCCCAGTTAACACTGTATTAAAAGGCATTTTCTCTTATGACTTTGCGCTAACAAATCTACACTGTGTAATAAACAGCATGAATCCAAAAAAATTTATCTAAAATTCTTGAATGGATAGTTGTGAATTGTGTGCAAACCCACCTATGTTCCAACTCGCTAATCTGTACATTTCAGTCTCTTATTCCATAAGTTTTATTCAACAGAGACTGCACTGCTTTGTGTTAATAATGACATCTTGTGCTCTGTAGATTAGGGCAAGGTGACAGCATTTGTTCTTCTTGAATTGTGTGTTGCTTCTGATATTGTGGACCATTCTCTTCTTCTGCCCGTCTCTAAATTGGTTTATTACTTATCTTGGCCCATGCACTGAATCAGTATAGTTACACGGTAATTATTCACATAGTGCTTTGTTGCCATTAGGTGTTCCATAGGGTTCCTTGCTTAGTCCTCTTCTGTTTACGCTATGCACCACACCATTAGGAGCTCTGCTTGAAAATCATTCACTGGGATATCATTTTTGTGCTGATGATACCCAAATCTACATTTCATTTGACAGTTTGAATTACCACTTTTCAGTTATCGTGTGTTTATTGCTGCATACATTGCACGTGTGAATTTCTATAGCACTTCATGATCCGAAACACTGCAAGTGTAGAAGAAACTGCTCTTAAACAGTTGCTGAAATTACTGTGCTGTATTTGACAGCTGCTTACCTTTTACGAAGATGAAAACGTGCAGAAGGTTTCACCGCAGGATCTAATGTACAGCAGCATGCAGATGATTAGTTCATGCCTTCGAATGCACATCAAGTCCACCGAATTTTTGGCACAAGCGGGACGTGTAAGTCATCATTTTCTGCACTGTAGTGTAACGTTTTACAGTTTACCAGTACTTGTAAGGTATTAGCATAAAAAGATAGCTTACTCTATGTTAAGTTATGTTGAGTGTTAAGTTGCATATATGGCATGACTCAGAGAAATACGTGAAATGAGAGAGAGACTATATCATGAAAATAAATGAAAATAACAAACATAATTTAAACAATTTGTTTATCCTTAATATGTCTCTTTTACCAACAGAGTTCACAAAACAGATATGTGCCAAGTCCAAAAATTGATGCTAAGCTGGACGTCGGTCGATGCAAAGTCGAAGTTGACATTACACTGGTCGATCGAATACACGCGATACTCAATCCTCAGTCATCAGGCAAGACAAGTAATGCCCACACGTCCACCTACTTCTCAACGTACCAAACGGCCACTCAGGTTAGATCTTTCAAATTACCTACTGGCTTTTAAGCATTTTTAATTTAAACATTGTTAGTTGTATATTACTGATGGTAAAAATAATAATTATATAGTAATTAAATAGTATCAGTAATTATGTTGGAGAGATTTGTTAATACACTTTGCCATGATTATTTTAGTTGTAGCAATAACAGCAATAATGAATAATGGTAATAATGATAGTAATAAGTAATAAGCTGCAGAAAGTGTCTAAATTCCAATGGATGATATTTACCTCAGGATTTGTAAATGGCGATGAAGTTTTGGCCTTGATATGTTAGATAGAGACATGCCATTCTAGTTGATTAAACTCTGATGGCGTTAAGTTCAGATTTGATAAAAAGAACTTTGTTGAGATTTTATGGAACTGGGTTTTGTTTCAATTTAAATGAATGTCTAAATTTGTTGATTTGCAGCCAGAAAGCTCTATGTTCAGCCAGGCAATTGATGATGATCAGCATTCCAGGAATCAATCAGTTGATTTCCAGCTAAACTGCGCTTCGATCACCTTGGATATAAGGTAATTGTAATTGTAATCAAAGTTGGTAAAGCATCTTTTCTAAAGATACTATTCTGGGGCACTCAACCATGACACCTGGCCGAGCAGCTAAGTGCTCGTCTTGCAATGTCGATTGTGTTGATACTAGTCTCCTTTCTTGAAAACAGTTACTGTTACCTCTGAGAGGTACTATTAAGGCACTGTATAAATACCTATATACGTATGTACATACATATGTACATGCACACGTACATTATGTATGTCTAATTACCTGAACTTCTACTTCCACTCACCTTGCTTTAAGTTGTCTGTGAGGATTTATAGTTTGTAATTATAAATAGATAATGTCGCGAGTTCTTTCCAAGAAAAACCCAGTCTGCTGCAATTTAATATTTATTTACATGATATGAATAAAGTTCAATATGCGTCTTGCTTTTATGTACATGATATGTATAAAGTTCAATATGCATCTTGCTTTTATTTACACTATGTACAAAGTTCCAGATGTACCCTTCTTTTGGGTGATGTGAAAATACAGTCTACTAACCTACTACACAGTACAAAGTCTGAAGTGCTAAACCAACACTCAACACAACCAAACACCAAACAAACCAATTGACAAAAAAACCTCACAATTGTTCTGCTTAAGAGGCGCTCTCGAAAAACTTGATCAAACCAGTTGAAACTCGAAAACTTGAGCAAACCATCAGTCGCTCAACAGGTTCGTCTCTTCCACGTCAGCCTGGTTTTCAAAAGTCTACGGTCAAGACACCACGTTGCCTTCAGCGTCCTCTTCACCACTTGTGTATCACCCTCACCGGGCTTAAAGAAACAAGTAACCTTATAAGCTTCACGTAACACAGCAACTTTAGGCCTACAATGTTATCACAATTTTAACACACTTCCTAAGTCATACAGCACTTATACTAAACGATATACTGTACATCATTTCAGAGTTTATTTCTATACATTCCTTATATATATACATACGCATATATATACACGCACATATATATATACTTATATATATACTCTCATGCCTTAGCCAAGTACCGTACACGAAACTCGCATCGTCACGCAGACGCGCCGAAAGTCCGTACACTTGATAGATAAATATATATTTATCAAACTATTTCCAGAACAAATCCAAAGTCTTAATTAAATATAATTATAGGCTCATATGCCCTTACAAACAAAAGTTCCTACACGGACGCTTCGAAAGTTCAAACATTCTTTACACTATTCAGTTATTTATGTTTCCAAAACTATTCTAGACCACTGAAATATATTCTTTAATAAACTTACGAATACGAAGCCACGACGAAGCTAAAACTTCCTGCCGTCCACTACGTCGTCAGTCCGTCCGTCCTTCCTTCCACGACGTCTTCTTCGAATTCCCCTCAGCGGACCTTCTGTCTTCACCGAATACCTCTGTACGACTGCCTTCTAACTGACCTCTAACCCATCCTCTAATTGTTCATGCGCTCGTCTCCGCCTACCTCAGTCTAGCCTAACCTTACAGGTGTGCTGTCCTCAGGTAAAGGTCTTAATTATACAGGTCATTTTGTGACAGATAATATACCTTGCCTTCCAATCCTGTGACCTTGTTCTCAAAACTCCGAAAGGTTCATAAAAGGTGCTATAGTAAACTTCCAGACACATACTTACAAAACTATGTGTGTGAGCTTTCCATGAGTTTACAGCCCTTACGTCATGTCCTGTCTTGCATCTAGGTTTCCAAAGGTGGATCTGAGTAGCCATCGTGTTGAGATACCATGGTGGCAGCGTTCTCTGCATCCGGAGCGTCTCTTCCTCTGCCTGGAATCGGCCAAGTTCCAGACCATTATCAACAACAACGCTTGTCCCTTCAAGCAATTTGAAATCACCTGTAGAAGCGGAGAAGGTATCTCTTGATTGGTAGTAAATCAATCGGTAGATTAGTAAATGATTTTGGCAATTTGTTGTGTTGCAATTAAGCATCTATCAGACAGAAAGTCATTAATTTAATTAGTCAATCATAAAATTAATCAAGCAGTCAATGATTAATTCAGTTTGACAATTAAACTTTAATCTGGCTATTGCTTATTAACTTGAGCAATTAATCATTAAATTTTGATAGTCAGTGAAGGAAGTCAGTTATAAACTCAGGCAATTAATTATTAAATTGGTCAGGCAATGAATCTATACATTAATCATTACTTCACTTTGGCTCAAGTAAAATCTTATAGCTCAATTTTCCCTTGTTATGAGAAAATATTTTACTGCCACTAATGGATAGATATGAGTGTGAATAATCCATGGTTGATTTCCAGGTTCTTTCCAGTTAGATGGCGAGGATCCGACGTTATTTATTCGAATTGGAACAGATGATTTGAGTTCGGGAGAAGGATTCGACTGGCCAAGGTAATGATTATGAGTATTGTCGTTATGTTAAAAATAGAGTTGGGTGGTGGCTGAACTTAGAAGCTGAACGTTTGTTCTATATTCCATCCATCCAGAATTAATATGCATGTTTAATTGTTTATATGCCTACCATTATAACCATGAAGATGGCTAACGGACAAATTGTGGTTCATCCATCGACCAGTCCATCCGTCAAAGAAATGGGTTGGTCAAATAACTGCAGCAAATCTGGAATGTTATGTGCTGTAAAAGTTTATTTCCTCTGCATTGGCATTATTGTGGTCAGGCAATGAATCAATAAATGAATCCAATTCAAGTAAATTATTATATCTATGGTCTCGTGCACCATCCCGTTATAATGGTAGCAAGAGTTTCTTACCATCAGTCATCCAGTTTTAAAGATGTATGCTATCGCATTAATCAGATGATGACATTCTGTCAAAGACCAACAATGTGAGACTATAGTAGGCATGCGCCAAGTGCGAAGCTGAAACCTTTTGCTAGCTGAAGCTGTTGTGTATCAGTCAACATTCCTCAAATTAGAAGGACCCTGAATTGAGTTATATTTTCAGAACTGAAAATCATTTTCGTCATTACCAGTATTTTCATCTTATCGGTTTAGTCTTATGAGAATTATTTAACAATGGAATGCATTGACTTCTGAATGGACCAAGCTTTCATTCTGCATTAAGTGATATATTGTCCTATCCATTTTGGTCTTAAGTGCTTTTAAGTGTTTTGAACTGTATCAAATTTGAATTTGCAGTTGAGACGTGAAAGTTTTAATAAAGTATTGAAGTTGAATTTGCAGTTAAATTGCTATTATTTAGCTGCAATTTGGGAAACGAAAATGGGTGTTTAATTATTGGATCATTGTGGTCATGTATGCGCCTCAATCGAAAGGTCATTCATTATGCTTCTCGGGAGTTACTAAGCAAATGTGTACAATTCTACTTCTCTATAAAGGTCATGCTTTGACTGTGTGTGTGGGTCTTCTGTCAATTAGGATGATGGTTCGAATATTTCCGGAGAAGCACTCTGTCCTGGAAGAAGTTGTGCAGGAAAAGGAACCACCTGTAGATTCAGAATATCCAGTCATTCCGTCCGAGGCACTGCCTTTCTCATCGAAGAAAGCCATGTACGAAAACAAACCGGTCAGTTCACTCCTCCACAACAGAGAATTAATTTCATTTTAAATAAGTAATTCTGTTTTAAATAATTTTGCTTTATGTCTTTTAATCAATTTTAAGTAATCAGATCAGTTTTAAGTTATTTGTTTTAAGATTATTCTCTTAATCCTATCTTTTACTAGCATGTAAAATTCTTGCCTAATCTTACATCTATAACCAAACTTTGCTTGCCTTAACTTCACACAGTAAACATGACTTTTTATTATAAGTTGTAACTTTTTTCATGCCTGTGTCTAATGCACTGAGCCTCAGCCAATGGCATACCAAAACCAAGACATAATCAGATCAGTCTGCTAAGACAGAGTAACAGAAAAGCTTGTCCACCAACAACAACGCTGTCCCTTCAAGCAATTTGAAATCACATAAAAACTTGTCCACCAACAACAACGCTGTCCCTTCAAGCAATTTGAAATCACATAAAAACTTGTCCACCAACAACAACGCTGTCCCTTCAAGCAATTTGAAATCACATAAAAACTTGTCCACCAACAACAATTTCTTGCACAGCACTGAGTATGCCGCCAAAAAGTTGAAATGGTTAATTTTAATGTATTCTAATTAAGTAATTTTTGTTCATGTTTCTAAATCATAATTCAATTGATAATAATGCTTAGGGTCTGATACGTCTTGTAAAATGCTATATATAAATTGTGTATTGCATGACATGGACTGTTTTTTGCCTGCAGCTGGTAATGCCAGGTGATAGAAGAGACATGATGGACTTTCAAGATAAGTCACTTGGAAACACTCTGCTCTCCATTGAGCTTTCACTGCCCAGTGTCGCTGCTTTTCTGCCCAACAAAGCCTTCTTCGAAATCTTCTACAACAGGTATATCATTATTTGTTACTTATCCTGTTTCTTGTTGTCAGTAAACTCTTTTACCACTGGTTTCAAATTCATTCATTCATTGTGAGAATTTATATAGCGCCTCTTCAAGAGACCTCCGTAGTGGTGAAAAGGAGTGCCCGTTTTTTGTTCCTGTTTTGTCCTCAATTTCTTGTCCAGTATTGTGTATCCATTTTTTCTTGCATTTTTCTTTGTTCATTGTGCATGAACAGTCAATAGCAAATGGCAATTCAGCTCTATAATAGGACTAAATTATATAACCTGACCTCATTATAACATAGTACTTGACATAAGGATGTTCCTTTGTATTTTATGGAGAAATATTGTAAATATTGATAAAGCATTGCATTGTGCATGTTTCAGACTTCTGAATGATTTGCTGCTTTGGGAACCTGCAGCTCCGATTCCAATGGATACCCAAGAGCCTCACTCTTTTGGCTACGGAGGTGGATGGAGCCCAGAGTTTGTGCCTCAAATGATGCAGCAAGGTCAAATAGATGCCACGAGCTATTGCACTGGTACACAGTGCCTTCATTATTGCAATATGATCTTAGCTAATCTGGGAACTTCTGCAGCACCAATGGCATAACCTACCACTCAGCATATCTAACCATGAGCTCTCAGTTGATCAGTGTAGGAAAAGACCTGAGGGTGAAGTGTTCTGTCAAGCAGATCCACTTGATTGAGCAAACCTGGGACTGTAAGGACTGTTAAACTAAAATGTAGATAAATAACAAAAGAGACTGCTTTAGAATGAAAGCGCAGTCCACATTAAAGATTGTTTTTGGATGGGCCAGGTCAGATTCTGAGATGTCAGAGAGCCATTCCACATATTACATGGATAACTACTATTTGTCAGTTGCATGTATAATTAATTATTATTCTCGTGGATCTTAAATTGGCAACTACTGGTAAGCACTCATAGTCCTGAAATTACAGACAGGAACTGCAAGTTTGTTTGCAGACCAAGACTGCCAAAAAAATGATTGCAAGGCAGATGTATATATATGTATCTGAACATTGAAATAGTACCCTTGGATAACCTCTCAAATTCAAAGAAACACAGCTATGTGAAGAGATGTGTCTGATGATAAGTTGAAAATGTTGTACTGTAAGACTGTGTTTTATTTTATTTTACAGAATCAACTTCCGAATCTGATGGGAGTGAGGAATTTTACCCAATGGATCTAAAGTCTCGCCAACAAAAACGAAAGACTTCAAACGATCAGCGGCTTCAGCCGAGCAAGATGTGTCTGACGCTAAACATTGGCAAAGGATCACTAACAGCTTACGCTCCACTCAAGGTAAAATAGAAATTTTCATGGCACGATATAAATGAGTGATTACAACATTATCTTATTTTTTTAGATGATCATCACTATTTTCTATGGTGCTTGATCGTGTATCCCGTGTACTGTATGTTATTGTTAGGTAGTATGTGTATCAGATAACAGAATCTGTGTCTTAGTTTAAATTGCATTACATCTGATCATATCCAGAGTTTCTATTCTTTTATCATAAATTTTAAAGGTACTTTAAGGAATTCATGAACACAGAAAATGAGACAATTTTCAAAATCCAGGGGGGCTATTCTGGTCTTTTGAATTGCTTCTTTAAATTAGATAATGGATTTTATATCATATATTACAAGTACTGAGACTTAACTGAAAAACTTATTTCTCACCTGAGGATTTATTTTTATTTTTTACAGGATGAAAAGAATTTGTTGCGCAAGGATGTGTTTGGCGAGTTTGATTTCGATGTGGAAGATTTCTGCTTTTTGGCGGTCGTTGGTCATGGCGGAGACCCTGAGCTGCAGTACATCTGCTGCCAGATACATCGTGCCACTCTCATGCACAATGGTAAGTGATTTTATTTACAGATGTTGTGTTTTGTGTCATCTTCCATTGCTATCATTAGTGTATTCTATGCTTGCTGGAAGTACAGGTACAGGTATTTTACTATGATCTATTCTGCCAAGGTAAGAGGATTTAAGGCTGCTGGTATTGTACCAATCTCATCCACCACTACTGAAATTGGCTTATGGCTATGTGCCACCATCTATAATGACACAAGGTAAGGAGATTTTACAGATCCTGGTATTGTTTCTGTGTCTGTCTTTAGCTGTCTACCGGTCTGTCTGTCTGTGTGTCTATGTTGGTCTCTTGTGTCTGTCAGACTGCTGCCTCAGGCAATGATGTTCCTTGGTTGTGTCATAGGTCAAGTGGAGGGACAGTGCAGTCACCCAGATCTCGATTACGTCATGCGATCGAGGTATGAACACCTGGAACGCATCTTCTACCTGTCAGATGATGGTATCCCAACGAAGCTGCGAGGACAGGTCGGCCTTGGAGGAGATGGACATGAAGACATGCTCTCACTGACGATTAAGGTTACGAGCGAAAACTTCACGAATCAAAAGGTAGAGGAAACAAAGTTCAAGGATTTCTTGTTGTCTCCTACTTAATTAAGTTTGTTTGCCTTCGAAATATGCTATACAACAGTCTGGATATAGCATGAATGAACCATTTGTGCATATCTGGTCATTTATGTAGTGCCAGTTTCATTCCAGCTATGAGCTTTAAGCATGTTTGTGCCTCCTTAGCGTAGATCAAATCAGGATGATAAAGTAATCCACAAATGCCGTATTTCATATACTGTGCTATAGAAGTCATGAGATTAGACAACATTAGATTGGACAGCAAGTGAAAGGCACTGCAGCTGGTGACTATAACCGGTGACTTGTACAAGTCCTCAGATTATATTAAGCCAGTGATGAGTTGTCATTATTTCTTTCCAGAAATATCTTATTGCTGCTGGTCTTCGAGGTACTACGCTAAGACATCTAAACACACCCTCAGGACTCTCCTGGTTTGACCAGGTAAGATGCAGTATGTGATTTCTTTCTGATTTAAATGCTCATTGGAGAAAAATAATCAAACTTCTGTGTTCTTCTGCGTTGCTGAATTTCTCTAAAAGTCACATATCAATTAATAATTCAGTTATCGTATTAAAATTAAAATCTTTTATTGAACAACAATAATAAATGTAAGCACACTACAAGAAATTGTCAGCATAATTTTGATGCCAGAAAGTAACCCTAAAAGGACCAAAGTTCCTCTACCATGGTCACCTCGTGCATTCATTCATTCCATCTGTAGCAATCTCCTTTCATTTGCATTTGTATGTGTTTTATATTTGCTTAATTGTATGGATTTTATGATGCTAGCCAGGATAAAAGTGATCAGGCAGAACATCCACTGCCTGTCATCACACTATCGAAAATGACAGGTAACAATGCCACTTCAAGTTATAAATCAGAAATACTCCAAAAGCAGAGCAGTTTCGTGGGTTAGAGAGGCTGTATGGTCTGTGAAAAGCTAAAATGCTATGGTGACTAGAGGAGGTATCTAGAGGAGGTCTATTCCAGAGAGCTGACCCAATGACAATGTCTTTGTTTTTTTGTTACACTGTGTTGAAATACGTTGACGAATGTATTAAACTTCTGTTATTTTCCATTTCCATACGGTATATTAGGAATTATTACTTTTTCCATTTAAGGAAGTATAGGATTGTGTCATTGAGACCTATATTGTTTCAAATGTTGCAGATAACAGACTTTTTCAACGTTGCTGATTTCGATATTCCTGGATACACTTTGCCAAAGATTGTCACTGAAATGCACTTATACGCTTGGAGTTGTGCTATTGATTACAGGTTTAACTTTCTATTCATAGTTTTCGTTTACTTCTATACTGTTGTTGCTGTATTGCTACCAGCTATTGTTATACTGCTGCCCATAAATGTTATAGTGCTGTCTGTTATTGTTGTATTGCTGCTTGTTACTATTATGTAGGTGCCTGTATTATTGGTATATTGCCATTAATTCTATATTTCTTTGTTACTATATTGCTGCTTGTTGTATCGTGGCCACTCGTATCATATCACAAATATATGGAGCATGCTAGGTAACCGAATACACTGCTGTCAGGCCAAAAATGAACCACAGTCTTACTCTGTTATGTTACTGTTTTAATATTTATAGTTATTTACAGTTGTTATTGACCTGATGTAGTGATTGAATCTTTGGTTTGTTTTAGGCCGCTTTATCTTCCGTACAAGGCTCTTGTTGTGTTTGAGTTGTTCAGTTTTGCCAGCAACGTCATTGCAGAAACATCAACTTCAGCTTTAAGGTCAATTTTATTAGCTTTAAGGTCAAATTTATTAGTTAAATCTAACCTAATTTCATCTTCACCAACTTTTCATCATTTGAATTATCTATTGGGCTTTCATCATAAGAATGTTATATACCTTATCCAAACTTTATTAGTTGAATCTAACCTAATTTCATCTTCACCAACTTTTCATCATTTGAATTATCTATTGGGGTTTCATCATAAGAATGTTATATACCTTATCCAAACTTTATTAGTTAAATCTAACCTAATTTCATCTTCACCAACTTTTCATCATTTGAATTATCTATTGGGGTTTCATCATAAGAATGTTATATACCTTATCCAAACTTTATTAGTTTAATCTAACCTAATTTCATCTTCACGAACTTATCATCATTTAACTTATCTATTGGTTTTTCTTATTCTGTTTATTGCGCCTCGTTTCGCATGCTTGTGTTTTGTAAGCAGCAGTGCATCTGCAAGCGGTTCAATAAAGAACATACTTACTTACTTACTTAATTAATTAATTAATACACAGTGAAAAAAGCTTTGAGATTTTTGAAACTCTGGTAAGATGTTAGCACTGTTGCTAGCTCCTATTTTATAACCTATTCTAAAGGTTAATCCTTTGAAAATGTATCTCTGTTCAAAGGTTAATAGCCATATTAAAGTAATACCTTTATTCTGTAGTTAGCATTTTTGATCAAAGGTTAATATGTCTATTCAGGAGTCAGAGAGTCAAAATAGTGTAAAATGCAGTCTGAGTACCCAAGGCTATTCTGAGCAGATACCGAACTACTGTTGACAGCCATGTTCAAGATTTACACCTATGTTCAAATTTTAATACCTTGGTTCAAAATTTGGAATCTATGGTGAAGGGTTTTGCTAACCCCTCTGTTCTGTGGTATGTACTTCTACGCTGATGGGTCCTTGGCAACCCTGGGATTGTCGGTTGGACTGTGAGGCAGAAGCATGAAAGGCTATTTGTTAACTTTGTGTTTAGGTTTCTATTGGATGATGCGGCACTTTACTTGTCAGACAAAGTACTTGTCGAAAGAGTTGATGTGAAAAAGGGTAAGAAGTGCTAACATATCTTAATGTCCCACTATCTCTATTACATCTGGTTAGAATTAGCCATGCCATTTTAGATTATAAACTGAAGTTTCTGTTAAAAGTTACACAGATCCAATAATCCTTCTATAGTTAAGGTCAATAATCTAATCGAATCTGGAGAAAAAATGTTTAATTATATTCATAATAAATATTTTTCTTTTTAAAGATTTTAACATACAATAAAATCAATTAAAATCAGGACAGAATCTGAGTTGTGGTTGGTCAGTTGGCAAGTGAAAAGCAGTTGGATATTAGATGTTTCAAAGCCAGTGAGAAATAGTGAGTTTAGAGGCATATCTTGAGGGAAGTGAGTTTGAGCATCATAGACACCTGTAGACACCAAGGAGGGATATTAGAAGAGACACACTCATACGACGGGTTTTATTGGTCAGACAGGCAAGTTTAAATCTTGTCCTGAATTGTACAGGAAGCCAATGCAGCTGACTGATTGGTGTTACGGAATTTCTAGGAGGGTGGAATTTATGCATGCCGCACAGAGAATTTTGGATGCATTGTAGCCTTTTGAGTTCAGTATATCTAAGACACTTGTAATAACCCGGTTGATGTAATCAAGGCATGAGCAGACAAAGAAGTAGGCTATGCTTTGCGACCATTTTGCAGACCTGATGTGACATATTGCCCTGTATGATAGAGCAAGATTTGCGATGGTTTGTTTTGTGGTGTAAAAATGTGAGATTACTGTACAGGGTCACCCCAAATGCTTTGACAGTTTTTTATAGCAGAACAACAGTACTCGCATGGTCAATGCTGGAATTAGAGTTACTGTTTCTGCCTTCCATGATGAGTTCTAGCCATTCCAGAACTTCTTTTAATTCTCCAGAGAATATTTTAAGTCTTGAGAGATCCATCTACCTTAACATCTTCAAGAAAACTGTTTCATGCAGCTTTTATTGCCTAAACCACACTACAGGTGATACAACTGCATATACATTACATGCCTCTATCAGCAGCTTTCTGTAGAATTGTGATATAGAGTTTGAAGTTAACTTAGACAATAGTGCAAGCACGGGCAGGTCTTGAAGGTTAAAATTTCACTTGGTTTGTTTCACTTTATAGTAAATTTAGAATCTGTTTTTCAGATCATGTTTCGTTCCTGTGAGAATAAGGTTGATTATGTTTCTTATTTTCAGATTATGTCTGTGTTGTTGATGTCGGAATGTTCATGTTGAGCGTCCAGATGAGTAACGGAGAAGTGAGTTACTAAAAGGCTAATCTTTTCATTTGCTTTCATGTCTTTATGTGACAACCAGCTGCCATGAACTCATTGACCTTTCTTTGCCTTGTTGTCCATAAGCGTTTGGTTTGCTCTGTTGACCGGCTGGGAGCACCTCTGAGTAGTTTCTTTCAGTTATGCTATATAAATTTGCAAAATTCTAATTTTGTTTGTATTTATATAGTCTTAGTTGTTCTTATGTTTACTGATATGTATCTGGGCTAGTACCTTTGAAGACCTCTCAGTGTAGCACCTTTGTTTATCTTCCACAAAATATGCACATGATGGTGATATGCAATCCTATGCTGGGAGTTTGACCATGGTTTTGCTTGAAATGACCATTGATTGATGCATTATGATAACAGCAATAATATAGATATCGTTAGAATCCATGGATTAAATTGATTTATGATAACGGTACTGGTGATGATGATGATTGCGACAATTTCTACAGAGCCGTAACACAGCACATGCCGTTACAAGGGTGCTTAATGACTAGTCAGGATAAGCAACTTTAAAGTAATAGGTCTTGAGAATTATGGATTAGTACTGTCATTTGGTAGGTGAGGTGTATTGTAAGCACTAGTTCATTATAAACCTCTCAGAAATTGTCCTTGAAGGCATATGTTCTTGGACTCAACAGATGTTTTCAGATAAAGTTACTATCTGCTTTCCCTCATTTGAAATTGATCCTTCTACATAAAAGCAGTCCATTAAGCCAACCCTGAGATGCAGCGCTTGTGTGTTAGTAACTTCTTTTCCTTAGTCTCAGCATATAAGGCTTTGCTGGTCCTCTGCCTCACCTTATCTCCCCTTCAACAGTATAGTGAATGTACTCATTTTATAGCTGAGCATGCTTGGAGGCGATAATAGAACAGACATCTTGTAATATTTTTCTATCCTTTTACATAATGTTGCTTTGTAGAAAGCGCCAAAGATAGACTTGATTGCTACAAACAACATTTTCAACATTCGTACGTGTTCTGACTCTTTCACCGCTCTTGCTGAACTCATCAACTACCTGGCCAACAGAGGAGACCTTGCGGAGGATGAAGATATCAAATCCAAGAGTGACTCAAACTCGGTAAACAGACTGCAGACTCTCTTTAAAAGTGCTGCACAGATCCTATCTGCTGCGCAGACATTCAGTAAAAGACTAGAGATCGAATTATATTCTCGACACATGTCTCTGGATGTGTTGCAGACATGCTTTAGATCTCCAGTGATGGAATGATCCTTGAACTCAGGACATTGCTTCAGAAGAGTGTCTGGAGAGACATATAAACAAATGTTCCTTTTTTCCTTTACGTTTGCCCTACTAAAAGCAGTCCGTTCAGTTGAAAAATAGATGGGCATCTGTTAGGCCAATAATATTAATAAGATAGGCATAATAATAACAATAACAGGAAAAATACCTATATTATTATTATTATTGCGTAAAATTTGTAGCACATGCACAGTCAAACAATAATGTGAATCTGGGATAGCTTCTTGGAAGTGGGTGCTCATCTGAGCTTGAAGGAATTATACATAAATTATGCAAATTATGATGAAGGCACAATAGCAGTCAGATTAAATTGAATCATGAACGCAAATAAGGAAATGACTACATGAATACATTAAATGAATAGCAAAATAAATAGTAAAATAAATAATTAAATAAATATTAAGATAGATACATGAAATAATATGAATGAATGAGTTACGATCTGATGGACATTTCTTTTGTTTAGGTATCAGTAGTTTGCAGTCAGCCGACAAGTCCTCAGGCGCTAAATCAGACCTGCATGGAACATCTTCCTGACCTGATGGCTGATGCAATGCAGGATCTGCCTCTGTCAGATCATGGTTTGTTTTTGATCACTTTATTCTCTCTTCTGTACTTTGATTTATTAGTTTATGTTGATGCTGTCAATCATTCGCTGGGTGTGGTGTGTCATCCAGAATTGAAAATAAAAAAACGAATATATATTATCATAACCCGTTGTCTATCTTCATCTGACTTTAATGTCAGTGGATACTTTTGGTTACTGTCAATTTACAGATCTTTGAATCTGAGCATGTATAACATTCTGGTTTTCTTTGAGTTTATTCACTAATATTTATTCATCTTTGACTTTGCGCAGCTAGGGCTTTGGTCATCAATTTTCGCTGTTTGGTTGTTGACACAGAGGCTTCCAGTGTTTCTGAGAGTTTTGATGAATCAGATGATGTCCACCATCTCTACTTCCAACCTGCAGCTGGTCAGGGTTATCCATCTTCTGAGCAGTCGCTCGGGCGACTCTCTGCATCTTTGTCTTCATCATCGTCGTCTTCCTCTTCACGAACATCACGTAAAGTGGTAGATTCGGGAAAACCTCCAGTGAAATACTCGAGTAGTAAACACGACGTCATGGACGATGAATTCTTGATAATCGACGAACCTGGGTTTGGAATTAAGGTTTGTCGATCCTTATTTTGTTTAATTTTTAATCTCTAACAGTAATAATTTGTAATGTGTAGTCGTAATAACTTCTAATCTTAATGAGGGTAGAAGTTAGTTTTGACATAGCAAACAGCTTTCTTTAGTTACTTATAGTTTATTTTCTGTAGCATTTTGTATTTCTAATGATTCTGTGTAAAAGATCATAGTTACGGAAACCAGTTTCATTTAGAAGTGATCAATGATTGATGCCTTGTGCCTTATGACAATTTAACTGTAGAAATTTCCAGATTAGATTAGAAGCTCTGCAGAACTATGTAGAAATGAAAGAGAAAAGCCTATCCAAAATTAACGTTCCAGGCATTGAAACTATGTATGGTACGTTGTTTGTAGGGAGTTCCCTAACAAATAGGTAAAGTTACCGTATATACTCGCGTACAAGTCGAGTTTTTTGGGACAATTTTGAAAATCCAAAGTTGGGGGTTCGACTTATACGCGGGGCAAGCCAAGATCGCAAGATTTATCCATCGGAGATCACATGAACATGCAACGGAGGTCAACAACATACCGCGTCCGATATCGCATGACGCAATAATGAGCGATCGCATGACCGTGAAGGAAATAATAATTATAATGTTATAAACAAATGATACTATAAAGAATAAATTATTAGCACAATACTGACAAAATATCTGGTAGAATAAAATAATTTTCTATTAAATTTAAATGATGCGGGCGTTGACGTTAATAATTAACGTCAACGCCAGTTCTTGTTTGTTATTCTTTTGACTGGGCGCAGGTGCCATTTTGTGCATCATTTCATTTTATAGCGCATTTCATATACGACCTTAAATTCGTGTACGGTAAAAAACATTGATAAAACCAAATTTGACCTGCCCGGGAATTGTATTGTAAACGATATAAGACCATTCAGGTCAAAACTATTGGCCATAACCATCGACGTATATCCCAATATACGTCGATGGCCATAACGAACGCATTTCATGTGATAATTAGTTGTCTAGCTGCTAGCAGATGGGATGAAACTGATGCTAATGTTTATTTATAAGCAATAGTAAGACGCCCCAAAACAAGGTTTTTAAGAGGCTTTATTGTAAAGGCTCATTCCAATGGTTGGTTTGCGAAGAATGAATAAAGGATTGGTTGTAATGCATGTGGAACGCGAGGTCAGGTCATTAGAAAAGAGGAATGCCAGTATTAGGACATGATCCGCGCGTATCTGACTGGTCCAGTTAGATCAGGTGATGAAGGTATCGGCTTGACAACGATGACGAAACCTGCTTGACCTTCTGAAATTATTTGCCATTAGATATGGTACAGCAGTTGCTTTAAAGGTTAGGCATTATATAAATATATTACATGTACCTACATAGACGGCTTGCAAAACGGCGCCAGAGGACTCGGAAATCGACGACGATGACGGCGAAACTTACATTTACCGGGATGACTTGAAATTAACAGGAGACTTTTTAATGTTCGAAACCGCATATGGTACTGGCGGTTTAGTTTGTTGATAATTGTAATAGCGCCATAATATTTTGCCTTCATCCATATTAATAGAAGTCAGATGAAGGACGAAAATGTTGAATGTGAAATAAGAAGCGGGATGACGAATGAACATGTGGGTAACACGTCGATTATTAAATTCATTATTTATTTTCAACGGAATTGAATATGCTAAACTACACTTTTACCTTTGCTTTTATGAGTTCGACTGATACGCGAGTCGTCGATTTTGGACACTATTTTTCCCAAAAAAGTACACTTCGACTTATACGTGAATCGACTTATAGGCGAGTATATACGGTAGGTACTGAATTGTAGAACAACTTGTCAAACTGTTCGCTTCCAAACTATAATTTAATTTGATGTTTTTTGATAAAATATTGATTTGTTTCCATCTTGGCTCAGATGAGTTTGCTTTTGAGTAGATTTTGGGAAGAGAGGATTTGCCCTTTGACAGAGCTGAAAGGTACAACTAAGGATGATAGGTAGGATGACATCTCCAGTTTATTTTTCTGTTAATTTCCCTTCATTTTCGTGCAGCCACGCAATGGCGAACCAGCTGTACGAATCCTAACACAAGAACCGATCACGATCCTGGACAACCACTTCCACCAGCCAATCAACAAGACCGACCTATTGAAGGCTCCAGAACACTTTCCACCAGCTGTTTACCGATACACACTCAAGGAAATATCCATCATCTGGCACATGTTCGGAGGAAGGGACTTTGAATCATCGCCTCAAAGTAAGGCTTTGTTCTTTTGTCATTTTCCTGGCAGGCATATCACCACTGCTGTTAGATGCCTCCTGCTAAAACCGAAATTATTTGTTTGCAATATATAGAAGTTTTTAAAGACATGAACCCTGAACATGGCATTAGCTGTCAACAGTGAATGGGAATCTGTTGGTTTGGTTCTACACGTCTGTATAGGAGTCTGCCAGTGGTGACTGTTCCAATTACTGCAGTACTATTGCTTTATCATAGAGTAGCTTCTTTATAACGTGGCACTTGCTATGATAGTATTTTAGTGAGTTCCATTATTTGTTACCTCGCCATTTTCATCATTATCATTTTAGATTAAATTAGATTCCACTTTTCAGATTTTGACTATGCCTTTTGGATGTTACCTTAACATGTTCTGTTTACATTAAGTTGCACCGGTTTAGATGAAATGAATAGCCATGTATGAAACAATTTCGAGAGATCCTTGAAGGTGCTACATGTTAATACATAAGACATCTTGATACATAAGACTAGGAAACCAATGCAACTTGTCGTTAAAGTGTTATGCAACATCATTTCATCAAACTGCACCACAGCTGTCGTTTCTAATGTGAGAGTTTCCCATGTCTTTTCTTGTAGGCAAGTTCAGCACAGGTTCTCCGATGACAGTTAGGAAGAAAAATTCCAACAAGGACCTTCCAAAAGACATCAATTGGCAGGCAAGAGGAGGTCGAGGTCGCGACATCAACACTCTGATGGAACTCCATCTTAACAAGGTCCAGGCTCAGTCTAGACTAGGATTATTGTTTGTAGGGGTATCCAATATATGAATGATTATTGTATCTTTACGGGAGAATGGGGGCTCTTCTCCTTTATCCATGGAACTGGTTATGTGATTGTGAATGGTAACTAGTGTACTTTGTGGGCGACATAGCTTTACCAGGCTATGCCTTGCCTTGCTTGAGGTCTATCATGCCATGTAAAATGTTTGAGATAATTTTAAAGTCTTTTGACCTAAATGCCTGTCCCAAACCTAACTGTATGTGAAAGTTTGACCACTCACGCCTATGATCAATGACCAGTGGAGATTTTTGCCTACTGCCCCAATTGTAAAGATTATTGAAAAAACCAATGGTACATTAAAAAATGATGTTTAGATATCAAACCGGCAAATGGAAAAGGAGCCATGTGACTACGGTTTTAAATTTGACCTAATAGTAATTGAAGAAATGCTATTAATAACCTATATTTATTTATGTTATCTTTATTAGTAACGTACATTGGTTTAAAACATTGGCAGGATGTGGAAAACAGAGTGATCAGGCATGTATGCCACACCATCACATTTCGCCTATTATATCTAAAAAGTACAAGAACATGAAAACAAGTTAAATGGGCATGTTCAAAATTCATTCCTAAACAAGTTTCATGTTTACACTTCAACTCTTAAGGTTGAAGTGGTCCAAAGCAAAAAAAATCTGGTCTGGGCCAGAACAAGGGCTAAAAATATGTGGCATGCAAAGGGTTAGCATTAAGTTGTGTTAGTACTTGTGCCAACTGTTTTGCTGAATTTGTTACGTGTTTACTTTTTTGTGGTTTCTTTAGGTCAGGGTTCAGCATGAGATTTTTCCAGACTCCGCAGCTCAGGTTTCTCGACAGGTGTTGCTGATCAATGAGATCGAGATCCGAGATAGACTGGCAGTGTCTGACATCAACAAATTCCTTTATCTTTATACTTCCAGCGACCGACCACGCCAGTCGCATGCCAACATGGTAAGCAATTTGTGAAGCCCAGCGTCTCGTAACATGGGGCACAGTAGCAAATTGGTTAGAATGCTTGGCTTGTAACACAGAGTATGGGTTTGAACCTGCCCTGAGGCAGTCATTGTGTTGAGCCAGTCTTTGCATGCTTTACATAATTAAAATATTAATGTGCCACAAGAACTGGGACAAGGCCTGATCTTTCAAAAATCAGTCATATTCTACTGCTAACCTAATTTGTAATTTCTGAGGAATCACTTCTATCTTTGATTAAAATAAATTAATATGCAATACATAATAATAATAATAACTATGATGCATCCTCGTTATGGCTGTCAGAGTAGCATTATGATTTACAAGGATAAAATCAGATGCCCAGATCCTCTTGAGATTAGCTGCAGTAGTGGAGGCGACTCCAGACTGCATCAGAGCTCTCTGTTTTAGTCTCATTCTAGCCTGGTTGATGATTGCTGTGTTCTGCGTAAATGTTTTGATACATACATGCAGACGTACAGACTTGCATGCATACATACATGCATAGACACACACACACACACACACACACACACACGTATATGTACATATAGATCGATGATGTGTTCATTTGTGTTATTGTTGGATGTTTAGCTTGTGATCAAGGCCCTGCATGTGCGACCTGATCTGATGCGACCAGAGGAAGAGGAGTGCATGCTCAAAGTTACTCTTCGGCCAATTCGACTCAATATTGACCAGGTGTGTATGGTACAATGGGACCTATGCTAAAATCTTATAGTTTTTGGGTTGCTTATTGTCTGTTGCCAATCCTCCGGTCTCTCAGGTGTCTGATCTCAACTGATGCTGTCCAAAGGCCTGAGATTTTGGAATGCAGTCTGTAATAGATTCATACTTGCATACATAGGTACATACATACATACATACATACATAGATACATACTTACATACATACATACATTGATACATACATGCCAGTATATAGTACAGTGCTTCTCAATCTTTTTAGGCCACGGAACCCTTTTGACTTGAAAATTTTGTGACGGAACCCCTACCTAAACAAAGCATATTCTGGTACAATATTTTAAAACAGTGATCCAGGTATTTACAGTTTAATCGATTAAAGTTAGACTAGAAATTGTTTTAAATAAATTTTCCCACATAGCCCTTGTCTTCACCTCAGAGTCTGATTTATAATTAATGTAGCAACACATTCAAACAACACTTATCCAATTGCTTCATGGAACCCTTGTCTTCCCTCACGGATCACTAGGGTTCCGCGGAACCCACTTTCAGAAACACTGATATAGCATATACATACTGGTGCATGCATGTTTACTTATCCTGAATACAAAGATACAAGCTGTTGTGCTGCATTTTCCAGGATGCCCTGTCCTTCTTGCGAACATTCTCGACAGAGATTAGCTCCGGTCGGAAGACAGATGATGCCACTCCCAGCTCCACTGGAAGACCTCGATCCGGAGAAGCTCCGTCATCCCATACCTCAACTCCAAAGCACATCCCTCCAACAATGGGAGGAATGGCTCCGACGCCGTCCACAGCTCCACTAGAAGCGTCGCAGTCTCTTATGACATTTGATGAAATTGCAGATGCAATTGCTAGGGCAAGCGAAGAGGTGGCAGCAAAGGAGGTGCAGAAGGAAGTCAAGAGTGAGCCACAGGAAAAGACTGCACCCATTTTCTTCAAGTAGGGTTTTAGTTTGTTTGAGGCTTTTGCAGAAATCTAGATTTTCACCAAGTAGTGTGTTACAGAGTTGAGCTGAGATGTTTAGTTTGTTTGTATACGCTGTATTGCTGTATACGCTGTATTGCTGTTGTATTTCATATGTTGTGATGTTTGTGTGAGGTGGTTGCAGATAATCTAGACCTATTCGGGGCTAAATGTGATATAATAAGGTATTGGTGAAATTTAGTTGTATTCTACAGTAGGGTAATCGAGGGTATACGCGGGTATACAGCATATACTCCCCTCTAGAGACCGTATACTCGCCTCACAAAATATTTATATTTATTTATATTAAAATACTGTAGTGTATACTCACAAAATACTGTAGCGTATACTCACCTCTAATTTGTTTAGGAAAACTAACCGGTAGCGTATACTCGCCTCTAATTTTACCACTACAGCCCTGTAAGGGTGGTGAATTAAACTAATTTGATAGTATATAACATATATTTGATGTTAAGGTTAAGTAAGATAAATTTAAAAATATGTATGTCTCTTTTTGCTCTTAGATTTATTTATTTCTCAGCGTACTGATTGTAGGCTTATGGTATTCTTGGCCATAGTCATGTAACATGAGAAGCTGTGTTGTAAGAAGGCTCTTGCATTATTAAATGCTTGCTGATTTTAAATGCGTTTTAATGTACTTATACTGATTTTGCCTGCAGATCTTTTGTTTTTACACACGAAGTCCTGATTCACTTGGACTATCATGGCAAGCGAGTCGACATGGAACAGGGAACTCTAACCGGTCTTGTTGTCGGCCTGGCTCAGCTCAAGCACTCGGAACTCCGGCTGAAAAGACTCAACATGCAGTGCGGGTCTGCAAACAGCACTCCAATCAATCTAATCTAATCTAATCATCCCTAATTCTCTGGTTATGTGCAAGTATGGGTATGCATGCACATATATGTATGTGTATTTGTATGTATATTTTTATAGGTAATTAGGTATGTATGAAGCGACTTAGTATCTCTTTAAGTGTTGCACACATGTAATTGTAAGTGCAAATTTATATAGCGCCACGTCAGATGAACTCATCAGAGATGCTCCCAACTCAACACAATGAGACCAGATTCAAACAGAATGGTCTGCAATTGTATGCACAGTTGAGGCAAAGAGAGGCTGATGAGTTCATGTTTCATGTTAGGCAATTTATTCCAGGAGATGGACCGACCACAGTAAAACTTGCATGCTTGACCATTTAACTCAGGGGTGGGCAAACTTTTTGCACATGGGGCCACATTAAACGCTCAAAAAATTCGGAGGGCCGGATAATAAATTTTTCACTTTTAATAACGACTAACATGAAAAGATGTTTACTATATATAATACTAGCTGGATTACCCGGCGTTGCCCGGGGTTATAGGTTTCACACCACCACCACCACCACCACCACCACCACCACCACCACCACCAACAACAACAACAACAACGACTGCTTGGCAATCTTGGCGGTCGCCCTCTGGCGGCGACTGCTTGGCAGTCTTGGAGGCCCTTGTGGCGTCTGGCGACCTGTGGCGGAGACTGCTTCGAAAGTCTTGTAGACGCCTTCTGGCATCTAGCGACCTCTGCCGTGGAGTGACTGCTTCGCAGTCGCCCTCTGGCGGCGACTGCTTCGCAGTCTTGGATGCCCTTCTGGCGTCTGGCGACGTCTGGCGGAGACTGCTTCGCAGTCTTGTAGACGCCTTCTGGCGTCTAGCGACCTCTGCCGTGGAGTGACTGCTTCGCAGTCGACCTCTGGCGGCGACTGCTTCACAGTCTTGGAGGCCCTTGTGGCGTCTGGCGACCTCTGGCGGAGACTGCTTCGCAGTCTTGTAGACGCCTTCTGGCGTCTAGCGACCTCTGCAGTGGAGTGACTGCTTCGCAGTCGCCCTCTGGCGGCGACTGCTTCGCAGTCTTGGAGGCCCTAGTGGCGTGTGGCGACCTGTGGGGGAGACTGCTTCGCAGTCTTGTAGACGCCTTCTGGCGTACAGCGGAGACTGCTTCGCAGTCTTGTATACGCCCTCTGGCGTCTAGCGACCTCTGCCGTGAAGTGATTGCTTCGCAGTCGCCCTCTGGCGGCGACTGCTTCGCAGTCTTGGAGGCCCTTGTGGCGTCTGGCGACCTGTGGGGGAGACTGCTTTGCAGTCTCCCGTGGACTTACTGCTTCGCAGTCGAAGAGGGTGAACCGGGCGTTGGCGTGTTAAAGAAAACGCCAGAAATCTAGCCCTCACTGCCGGTCTGTAGTCGGCCTCGCCCTTAGTAGAGCAGACTGGTTGTTTGATATACTGTAAATAATTTAGATCTTTGTCTTTGAACATACATGTGTTAAAATTTTGCTGTAAAACGATGAATATACTTCGAATCGATCGTCATTAGATTTTGTGCGAAAGTAAACAACTTGTGCCCATTATTAATGACGTTGGGGAATACCGGCGCCATAAATAGAACCGCGGTGTCGCTAAGCGGATTATTAATGACGTTGGGGAATACCGGCGCCATAAATAGAACTGCTTGGCAGTGGAATAGGCGAGCTTGCGCGTTATGGACGGTCGGGTGGGTTGAGTTTTGGGGCATTTTCACCATGGTAGGGGTGAAAACGGGGGACGCGAACCCCTCCACTGGGTGTCCGAAGCCGAGGCCGACACATTAGTGAAGGTTTCGAGTGAAAAGGTGCAAAATTGTAGAAGTTAAGCCCGGTCAAACAGACAGACAGACACACACACACACAGAAAGCTGGCTTTATTTATATAGATATTAAATACACTTAGGCTGTTACTCATGAGGCCTTGTGTGACTGTGAACATGCATGCATTTAATTAACACGTTTCCCATAAACCGGAGTGGTAGCGCTGGTTGCAATTCACAGTTCGAATTCAAGTTTAGATCACTTAACTGAGACCTGTACATGGATTTGTTTATCTTCGTAGTTGAAAATCTTTGTTGACAGATATAAGTGTATGCGAACAACAAAGATTTTTAAACCAAAACTTTGTAGATTTGAGAATTTTTCCTTCCTGAGCGAAGAAAAGAATGTTATCAGGTCTGATCCTTTGAGCTGTTCTTTGAGAACAATGTTACTTTGTGGGTCGGTTAACTCCAACTGAAGTTCCGTATATGAGCTAATTGTCAATGTCAAATGTGAACGGTAGGCTTATTTAGCACATCAAATTCAGTGTCAATTGATTTAAAATCCACAAATCGTACAACTCTTCTGTCAAACTGGACAGCTGAAGGCTATATTTTTCCTACCTGGAGTTTCCTACCCTGCAGTTGCAAGTTTCCGTAGTTTTGTTCTTTCATCTGCTTTGAAAGCAACACTAGCTTTAGTTGAACGGATTTCACTTCTGCATATACAGATCATGTGCAAAACCTCTGCAGGGAAGTGGGGCAGATCGGCAGAGTTAATGTATAGGGTTATTATTAAAGACGAGACCGGAGTAGTAAGCAAGAGAGCCGCGCCACTTGAGTAAAACGAAGAAAACTTCTCGTGGTCTGAATTTTTTTAATATTTCTGAGGAATTGTGGGGGCCGGATAAAAAGTGCTGGCGGGCCGGATCCGGCCCACGGGCCGTAGTTTGCCCACCTCTGATTTAACTTATATAAACAAATGGTTTTTAAGGTAGTTTGGAGTGTTTGTTGATCAAAATTAAATGTTCCAAGAGAATGGGCCAAGACATGAGAAGGCACATATTTATGTCTGTCTGTCTGTTTGTATGTTTGTGTACATTTATATAGCATTTCTATAAAGCAGATGTTAGAAAGGTTTTGTGTATACGTAAGTGTATAAAGCACTCTGAAGTAGTCCTCTTTATAACATAACCATTATTCAAGATTTATTCTTTTTATGTTACAAAGTTACAGCAAGGGCCTGTGTGGTAATGTGCCAGGTCTTTGATCCAATGATTGTTGGTTCAAACCTGCTGAGCAGACTCTGTGTAACAACCCTGCGCAAGTTGTTTATGCATACTTATCCCACACCTCAGATTAATTTACCTTGCATAATAAATTCAATGGATAAAACTGAATAAATATGATGACATCTTGTTTACTGCTGACTTCTGTGCAGGTTGCTTGGAGTTGATCGGTTAGTCACATATGCGATCAACGAATGGCTCCAAGACATCAAGAAGAACCAGCTGCCGAGTCTGCTAGGTGGAGTTGGCCCAATGCACTCACTCGTCCAGCTTGGTAAGAGTTTACTAGCTCTCCAGTACATTCAGTCAATCAGTCGCTTAGGCAATCAATTAATTAATCAGTCAGTCAATCAGTCACTGAAGTAATGAATCAATAACCAATTCACTCACTTGCTCAGCCATAATAACATGTTATGCTGTTATTGGATAGCTGTGGTCATCTTTGCATTTTCGATTAGGGGTCATCCATAAAGGATGTCCGAAATGAGAGGGAGGGAGGGTCATTCAAATGCAGGCATGGAGAGAGGGGTATATGACCAGTGCAGAAGTCTGCATCTAAATTTCCATTTAAACACCTTGTTTCAACCTTCCCCAAGAGACGAAAAGGTCAGTGAGGTGATTGCATACAACCGTTTTAAAAGGCAGGTTGTTAAACATTTGCTTACTGTTTATATTTCGTGTGTTTGTTGTTTTAAAATGCAGTAGTTGATGTAGGACACTGCTTACTTTTCAGTTTTAAATAGCATGTACTGGTTAACATTTTAAATTAGGTGATTTTAAATAAGTATTACTGGTAGCTAATTAATGATGTTAGTCACAGTGTTGGTTTTTTGTTCATTGGCTTTGGCGTGCAGACATCCGCAAAGGGGAGGGGGAGGGTAAAGTCAAATGTGGACAAAGGGTAGGGAAGGGTCCAAAGTAGGTCATATTTTGTGAACATCCTTTATTGATGACCCCTTAACGTCTTATGGGTCAGAATTCACAGTTCACTGGACAAAATCACTATGTTAATCTGGTCATTGCATTACTGTATCTCATTGAACATAAGGTTCATCTTTACTGATTTGTTTTTAAAAAAATTATTGAAAGAATAAATGAAACTAAGTGAGCAGTATCTTTGTGTGCCACAGATTCAGAGTCAAATTTGTGCATGAAATTATTGAAAAGAAATTGTTAAGATACTAGTTACCTGTGTGTTTGTAGTTCAAGGATGTATAGATCTGTTTTGGCTACCGGTTGAGCAGTACAGGAGAGATGGACGAATTGTCCGAGGACTACAACGGGGCGCCAACTCATTCATGACCTGCACAGCCATGTCGGCACTGGAACTTACAAATCGAGTTGTAATGACAGTCCAGGTACTCTTCCACCCTTCTAGAAAACTGCGTTGAAAGGTGTGACATGTAGTCCAGAAAATATGATACTCAGAGGCGCTTCCATCTTAGCCTTGGTGAAAGAGAATGGCTTTCCAGATGCAAGAAGATGCACATGTGTTTTAGAGTCAAATTAGCAAATTTAATCACAGGGAAATTCATGAATTTAGTCAAACTGAAACTCCAAGTCACTCGCTGCCAAGAACAAAAGCAGTCACTTCAGCTAATCTTGAGAGGAAGCCATTTGTATTAGCAACTACTTTCCTAGTCTTGGCTAATTACGATGCCCATTCCTCTCCCTTGCCACGTGATCTTCCCACCAAGAACTAGAAAATCATTATGCAGTTGAGTTCACTAAGTGCAACATAAATCTGGGAATATCTTTCAGTCCTGGCAGGAATTTGAACCCTTGATGTCCGAGTTGACAGTCCAGCTTACCGTCAAGAAAACATTTTGTAAGCTCTGTGTTTCTGCTGTCATTTGCTGGAAATTCCACATGTTACTTTTCAGTTTGCTGCTGAGACTGCTCATGACATGGTTTCACCCGGTCCAAGTGTCCAAAAGAGGAAGAAGACTTCAAAACGCCGAAAGGGTTTGACTCATCCTGCTGACTTACGAGAGGGTGTTGCAAATGCTTACAGCATAGTCAAAGAAGTATGTTGAGTCTTTTTTAACATTTATTTCGAGTACTCTTCTTAAATTCTTAAAAGGCACTGTGCTCAGTGACTTCATACATCACACATACATTTTTTGTGCTGGCAATTGTAACACAGTCTGATTGAATGAGTTTGGAATGAGCAGGTTCACGCTTTCATGAGACAATCTGTGTGCAATAATCATCAGTTGATCCTTGAGCAACATTTACTGGCACTAGCTGCTAACTCAGAGCTTTGTTCTTGCTGTATACATCGTCAGTTTGGGCGATGCAATATCTCAGTTCAAGTTTAGCACCAGTTGGGTAATTTAAATCAGAGTGCCCTTAATTTACATTAAATTCCGACCTAGAGTCATTAATTTACATTAAGTTTCAGCTCAGAACTGTTAATAGTGTCAATTTCCAGTGCAGTCATTTAATTGACATCAGTTTCATACACGCAGTGTGATAGCCATTGCTATCATCTTGATATCCTCATCACGGTTGAGTGTTGGCATCATACTACCTCAGCTGTCGCTCTATGAAGTGTCTTGATACATACATACAGTCATCAATTTATGTTGGTTTCTGACGTGTTACTGAATTTACGTTTAGTTCAGCATAGTCATTAAATTAATGTCAATTGCTAACACGTAGTCATGTAAGTTATATAAAATTCTAGCAAAGCATCCATGATGGAGTATGTCATTGCAATTTGACAGGGTCTGTGTGAAACGGCGTCCAACATCTACGTCGTTGCCGTGGAGGAACACGAACACAAAGGTGTTGCTGGTGCAATTGGCGGAATTATCAGACAATTTCCATCGACTGTTATCAAACCATTGATATTCACGACGGAGGCAACATCAAATGTTCTTGGTGGAATGCGCAACCAACTGCACCCAGAGCAGCGAAAGGAGGATGAGGAGAAGTGGAAGACATCCATAGACTCCGTTTAGGTTGCGGAGTGTTGGTGTCCTGCTGATTGTTTGCGTCTTTATTGACATTGACTTGAATGGATGTTAACATGTTTATTTATTTGAATACATAGATATTTGAATAAATGTTTGTTCGAACGAAGAATTGAGTGTTAACATTGATGAATTGTACAGTTTTATTGGATGGCTGGGTGAAGACCGATTTGCTGCAGATTTCTGTGCATTGTGTTGCCTTGTTGATCATTTTTAGTTGTTTGTATGCATTTATGTAGCACCTTTGTAAATCTTACAACGGTTGCTAGGCAGTTCTCGGTGTAACCATTTACAAGGACAAAGTAGTTTGCTCATTTTCGTTTTATACCCAACTCTTCCCTTTGGTTTTCTTTTTCTTAAAATCATCTAGCTTTGCAGAACTTAGTCTGCACCAGGGCATACATCATGCAAGGAGATTTGTGATGTACTATATGTATTTTGTATCAGTTAACTTTAAAAGTTTTAACTTAAACTAGACTGGATCAGATTTTGTAAAGACCAGTCGTTTATACTTACATTTTCTCCATGTGGAATACTGTCATATGAGTAAAGTTTGTTGAATGTTGGCTGTCCCTTAAAGGACGCATGCAGTTGTACTAGTCTTCTCTGTTAAGTAAACTTCAGCAACGTGAAATAGTTGTATCAAGATGAATTTTTATGTTTCTTTTATTTTATTAATAATTGTAGTTTGTTGTAGAGCTGTGAAGAGCGTAAGGAATTTTTTCCAGTAGGCTGAATCACTTGTGGTTTTGCTTCAGCTGAAATGTCCTTCGCATGCAGGACTCTGTATTTGCAGGCTGTTGTTGATAGTGGCATGTAATAAATGGGGAATTACATTACCTTACTTTACCAAAAACGGTTTCCCGGTTATTTTTTGCACTGTGTGTCTCCCATTCCAATGAATTACCCACAAGATATTTGAGTCAAAGAATATTAGAGGATACTCTGCCATCTGCGTTTGCTGTAGTGGGTCCCACGATCTGGAATGACCTTCCCCTTCTGCTCAGGTCCAAACTAATGACTGGGTTTTCCTCATCGGTCTCGCGTTCCCCAGGCATTTCTGTTTCCCTGGGGCTTCTGTGCTGAGAGCGCCTCAGAATAGTTATTCTGTGAGAGGTGCTTTAGAAATTTCTAGATACATTACAATACAATCTACCCTTTAAAACTCTTAGCCAGTTTTACAATGTACAGGAGTCTGTTAAAACTGTCTCCAAGTTCTTGCAGTAGCTGCCTTTCCACGTTAGAACTGATTTAGTATACAGTTGACCAGTGCTTTTTTCCTGGAAGAAAAGGTCCCGGAACAGAACAATAGGTTCCGGAACGCAATAATTATGGGCGGGCTAAAATCCCGAGAAAAACGGGATTAGGGGTTGGGAGGGGTCTCAATAAACACTGAAAACAGTTCAAAACACAGAATTTAAATTTAAGTAACTAAAATATTGTTTTTATTATCAAAAGAAATAAATTAATTTTTAGTACCTGAAAAAAGGTGCCGGAACGCCGTTCCGGCGCGTTCCGGCTGAAAAAAGCACTGCAGTTGACATATCATAACATGGATTTTCAGTGGGTCAGGTGCATTTCATTTGTTAAAACCACTGCAAATGTTTTCTTTTAGGTACAATATCAGTTGATATTGATTCATTTAGTGGTTAACCGTTTCACTGGTGGTTCAGCTAGTAATTGATTTTAAAAAGTACATAATTCTTTGTTCATTTTTCAATTTCTATTGGGTTGAATTTGGTTTAGGAAATATTCGACGATTGTTTTGGGACGTTGCAGTTAAGTTTAAATAGTCTAGATTTCTCCTTAATTTGTGTGATGCTGAATGAATGTTCAATAACTTTACATTAACGCTAAATAGGACTCGGTCAACTGAAACCTCGTGACTTGTACTCTGACAGGTACTAGCATTACATAAGGCTTTCTCTGTGACATGTTTATCATAAATCAAGTTGTTTCTTACTAGACCAGTAATTATTTTCTCTGTCAAAAAGACTACAAAAAATAGTGTCTATTGGTACTTTGTTCTCACTACAATGCTGCAAGAACTACTTTCTTGATATACCTCTGTTTCCATCTAGAAATATTCCATGATATTGTCTACCCTTATCACGTAGAAAAAGTTGCGGTATCTTTCTTGTGTAAGCTTGATCAGTCTTCGGGTGTTTTCTTGATAGGCCTACATCAGGTATATCCCGATAGCTAGTAAACGCAGTGATTATCCAAGACAGGTTTCTTAAAGAATGAGTACATGTACTTGTACACATTTTCCTATAGCGACCGTATGGCCTCGACGCTGCTCATTTTTCAGTGAAGTGATTGGGTGAAATCCTTCACTAACGTTGCCCGTTTGAATAGGCGCCATGCCAGTTAAGGTCCCCTTGCTTGTACGGACTGTGCTGAGTGTGCTCGCCTGAGTTGAGTTAATATATATTAGCGCTCGTAAATAGGCTGGTGCCCTGCGCTTGGCCTTTCTAAAGAAGTTTGAAGATTACGATAATATATATATATTATTATATATATATATTATATATATATATCATGGATATACACAAAGTGTAGGCCCTATGTCCTTCTATACACTTGGGATATATAAATATTATATATAAATATATATATATCCAGATACCATGGTTTTATGGTATCTGGGATCGGCTCCGTACATGGATATAATATCACCGACTTTACAGAAGCCTGTTCCTGAACGCCTTCGACAGATTCTGAAAGCGCTATATCAAGTCCAACTAACTATAGTTCCATTTAAATGATATTGTTGATTATTTCCTGTTAATGTTATAAAACTCATCGACATATATTCAGAATATAAGTCGATGATAAAACTACCTAAAAATAAGCTTATTTTCGTTTTTTGATGCCGAAGATATTTATGGCAGTAATAGTATCCAGGGTGTAACCAGGAGCATAGCCAGACTTCAATTCAAGAGGAGGCAACTAATGCTTGTCAACAAATTTGATGACCTTTTTTGGGAATTTCTTCAACATAAAATTTTATGACTTTTTGGGGGAATTTCTCCACCAAAACATTTGATGACCTTTTTTGGGAATTTCTTCAACAGAAAATTTTATGAGTTTTTTCTTCACCAGAAAATTCGATGACCTTTTTTGGGAGATTTCTTCCGTTCAAGAGGAGGCAACATCCACCTCTAATCGGTGTGTACTTGAGGATATAACCCAAGGAAAATTTTAAAATCTAAAAAAACAAGAGGCATTGCCTCAATGTAGCTATGCCTATAAGTGTAACATCTCAATTATGGCTACCAGCAAGTTAGTTCAATTCATTGCCCTATATTGCCTAAATTTTATTATGGTGTGTATGCTGGCTGTTATATGCCGACTTGTGATTGGCTGAAAAGATGGCAGTTGCATACCATACTATACTTTAGTTTGGAAATAATATGCGTACGGGCAGTGGCGATCAGAGGCGCGTTTACACGTAGGCGCACTAGGCGCGCGCCTAGGGCCCCAAATCTTGGAGGGCCCCAAACGATGTAAAATATTTTTCCAATATTATTATAGAATTATCCAATGCAATTTGTGATGAATTTATCAAAATAATGGAGATAACTTAACAGCTCAACTTAGTCAAGAAGTAAAAATGGTCACGTATTTCGCGTTGATTGTTGATTCAACACCCAATGCCAGTTATTTTTACTAAAATCATTAAACCAAATAACCACATTCCTTGAAAATAGCTTCTCTAACTAATCATAATTATAGTGACAGTGTCAATATAACTCACAAAAGCGGCTTAAAGTTGAACTTCGTGAGTTTTTGTACAGCAGCACATGATAGGCTAAACATCACCAGAGTCTCAGGCTCTCAGTCTACTCTACAAGTTCAGAGGGTCCCAAAAATGTTTGCGCCTAGGGCCCCGTTTTTTGTAAACGCGCCTCTGGTGGCGATGTTCCAGGAAATTCATGGGTTACTAAACTCAAACTCAAATATAGGCTATAAGCTTAGGCCCTAAACTCAAACAAAGGAAGCACATCTTATCTATGCCAGGTAGGGATTTCATGAACTTTATTCCTAGACTTTTGTTCAAAAACATTACATTTACTAAACTAAAAACCACTGATTAGTGGTCACACTTAAACCTCCCACATAAGGACTCACGGAACTATTATATATATCTCGCGTGTTATTTGCCAAGCTATACTAACTATTATAAGCTACACTCCCACCCGCTCTGTTTTTGTACACCTACAGCGTTTTGCCTGTTGTTCTACATAACAAACGAATATAAACATAAACACTGAACATGTTCTTTGTAGGCCTAAACTACGGCGTTCTGCCTGTTGTATTTGAAATGAACCAATATACATATTAATTACACTACTATAATCGTAATGCTGATACTAGTATAATAGCGCAACAAAAATGATATGTTTTTCTATTGCGATTGGTCGTTGGCGTGTCGTGCGCAAAAGATTCTGCGTCGATACTTCATGCTTGTTGGTTACGAGAGATTTTAGCTTTGCAAAAAATGGAGAAAAACGCCGAAAAACGACCAGCTGAGGAGCACCAAAGTCTCCTACACGATGCTAAAGCAATACTGACAGAAGCGGAGGGAACAACTACGCCAATTTCGTTTGTCAAGGTATATTTTATGGCAAAATGCTTTAATGGCGTTGCGGTTGCATCGCCATCAAAAAAATATCGGCGTTGCGCCATTTTCACTGGTTATGCAACCGTAAGTAGTATTGTCGTTTTGATCGCAGTAAAATTATTTCTTTAAATCTAATAGTAATTTTACTCAGTTAGGGGATCTGGGGCTGAATAAAGTATTTAATGGAACGAAAATCAGTTTTAAAATTGCTTTGCTTGGTTTGAAGAACCCGGATGTAAGAAGCTAGCCGGCCGGTAGGGTGACGCCCAAGTTGTGTGAATGGATATCAGTGTTACCCTTTCAAGTGGGTGTTTGAGTTTGGCAACAATTGGTTCTTTTGTTAATAGGAAAAGCTCTTTGGCTATTTGAAAGAACACTCGAAAGACTACTTGACGGCGCACTTTGCGGACAAAGACGTACATGACCTTATTGATGGCTTGAGGAAACAGGTAAGTCGTGAAATCTAGTAATTCTTATCACTGTTTGATATTTGCACAGTTTTGGAGATAGGTGGAGCCACAATTGTTTGAATTTATGTGAGTGTTTATCTTCTGTGACTCTTAGTAATAGTAGGCATACATCCTGCTAGTTAATCTTTAGGTGGGGCATAACGTATTTCATACTCTTTATCCTTTACATTCATCATTAAAGGCGGGGTTTAGTTACATTTGTGCCAACAAACTGAAATATTAAATAATGTATTCATTCAAGCACTTTTGTAGCTCTTTCAATCTTTCTAAGGCACTTTTAAACACAATTGCCATCAGTCGTTGCCTTGTGCATTAGACTCCTGCACGATAGAAGCTTTAAGTTAGTACGTAATATTGTACATTCAAATAAGGTCTTGTAAAAAAGAATCGCAGAGGTGCAGTAATAAGTAAGCACTTGTGAGACTGATAAAAAGAGCATCGCATTCAGCTAAAAATCTCTTGTCACTTTATGATGCTGTATAAACATTAGAAATGAATGAATAGTAAATATGTTATTGTATGTATTGTTGCTCTCTGTAGGCTGCTTTGGATGTTGAAGCAGGCGTTGAGGGTGCAGTGAAAATCCCAGCTCCAGATGCTGAAAAAGTCAACATTATCCAGGCCATTGTTGACAGCATCACCGGACAGCTGAGCAAGGGTCAGATAAGCGAGCCATTGAGGAAGCTGGCGGGCAGTATCTGGCGAGATGGCTACAAGAAAAAGGCAATTGTTGGAGAGTACGTATTCTGTGCCTGTTTATTGAAATTCCACTAGTTTTTGGCTGGCCAGTTATTTGAAGTCTTAATTTCCTAAATTTCCTGCCTGTTTATTTGTTTCTGTTGTAATCATTTGATGAGTTGCATTATTAGACTGGGGTTGATAAAGTAAACTGAATATTCTTGAGTTTCTTTGCAAAGTTGAACTGATATCAAAATGTTTGCAAATAGCAGAATACTCGGACATCAGCTATACATAAATTGCAAGTATCTGAATGATGATGAAATTGAGTTATACAAATGATAGAATAGCTTGTTTGATAGTTATAGAGAATGATGATGGCAATGAAGAGAGATGAGAATGAATGATCCCTGATGTAAATAGTGACAGGGTAGAATAACAGCTGTTAGTTACACTTGGCTCAATCGTAGCATGCAGTATAACTAGTGATTGAGTAGCAGGTGATAGCAGTTGAGATACAAATGGCAGTCTGGCAATAGTGGCTTGTGCACACTGTGGCAAGAATGCAGATGGTATAAATTCCCTTGTAAGAAAGAACAGTCATTGTTACTTGCAAGTAGGTGCTTGGGCCCAGTTACTGTCTTACTGTAAAGCCATTCTGGATTGTCCTTTATTGCCAGACAATGACCATGCTAGACATTTTGTGTCTGTTTTAAGATGTGGCAGTGGAAAGTGTGCCAACAAGTGAATAGTGTTCTTATCATAAACAGATTAGTATCTGTTTATTATTATTTTGTCTGATAATTATTCTTTGGAAATCTTTAAATATAAGTAATGCAATGGGGAATAGTGTTTCTACTGTACATGTACTTTTAAGTTTCTAGATGGAATTTCTTCCTGGCCAGCCATCAAGTCTTGTGCCATCAGTGTTAATTTTGGTCCATCAGGAATCGTGGGTCAAGTAATCAAAAATGGATGGAAAAAAGCAAAGGGCCGTGCATAATTCAGCTTAACAACACTTCATGTAAAAACACTACCCGATCCCTGCTGCTACTTTTTCCTTCTCTTTTCTGGCCATGATCATCAAGCCCTATTGACTTGTCCAGTTTATCGTGTTCTTCGTCGAAGTTTGCTCCATTCTGGGTGTTAAGTTCATGTAATTTAGATTTGATCTTTGTCACAAATAAATCTGACTTTCCTTTGGTTATTTTGCCAAAATGAAAGCTACAGAGTTCAAACTGACTGTTGAGGATAAATGCTCGGTTTGTACACTGGGATCAATTTTTCGTAACATCTGCACCTCGGATTGACACTGATTTGTGACTAAATGTAGTATTAACTTGATGTGTGATTGTCTGTCTATTCCTACACCTCGTTTTCGAGCTGAACATCAAGTACAGATTCTTAACTCCTGAAGCAATTTGTAGTGACATGTGTCAAGGATTCTGTTGACAAGCCTGAAGTTTTGTTCTTGACCGATGAGATTGTTCATTGGAAGTGTGAATTTAGGCATATTGTGCCTAGTGTAATACCGAGGGTTGCTTTCCACATCATGTCACCAGTTGCTTTCACTATCATGCAATTACATACCTACCCTGGTTCATGCTCTGACCTGTAACAGGGTTGAATTTGATAATGCTGCTTACGTTATCCTTTCCTCTTTTAATGTCTTGAAGCTTTATAGTCTGTCCTCAATGCTTCCCCTACCCTGTCTTATAGGTGGCATCCTGAGGTTTGCCCAATGCCCATATATCCACTTTCATTCGGTACTCCCTTAACTGGCTGCCTGTCAATCAGCACATCCAGTTCAAGATTCTTACCTTAATGCGCTAGTATCTTGTTGGCTCTGGTCTGCCCTATTTGACATCTGATCTCTGCCTGGCTGGGTTTCCCTTTGGTCAGCTGCCTGTGAGCACCTGGTAGTTTCCCACATGCGCACTGCTACGGCCCAGTCCAGGCGTTGTGCTTTTGTTGGCCCATCCAGCTAGAATTGTCTTCCTCATGACCTGGGGCTAAAGCTCCCTGGTCTCTATCTCTCTCCCTCAGTTCCACTGCACCTGAAAACTTTACTCTTCGTCACTAATGACACTGGCTCGGGTCGGGAGTGCCACTGACCTTTGTGAATGGTTAACAAGGAATCGCCTGTTTTTCAAGGCCAAGATATTCAAACAATGCAAACATTTAGTTTTCAGCATTTATGTTTCAATTACATTATTAACAATTTCTACAATAGTAAATTTAAAATTATTCAGATATGGTTCAAATGCTAAATTTCTGTATTTACGTTTTGCTATAGGTCACAGCAGTAAGAGGCTTGTGTTAGTTAAACTTGTGAGGTCAGCTTTCCATATTTTATGTAGTTGTGACAAGAGAGGAACTTGTAATCAATCAGTCTTATGCCACTTCTGTTTCATGGACACAAATTTGTAAAATTGATGAACAACTAGCCATACTGCAATGCAAAATCAAAATTATTTCAAAATCCACTAAGTCACTTGAGTTTGACCTTGATTATTAAGGTCATTAATTTTGCACCACTACCGGACAATAGACCTTTTACAAAACCCGAAGAACTAGAGTACTACTAGAAACACCATGTTTTTAGTACTTAGTGCTCTGGTTCTTCAGGTTTTGACTGTGTTGGTCAGTTCCATAGTGTTCCCATTTAATGTGCTGTCTCATGCTGGTGATTAAACCTAGTACAGAATAAAATGCTTTGTGTTTAATTCAGTATTCATGAATTAAACTAATATTTACAGTTATACAAATTTCAATAAATTCATATAATCACTAAAACATGTACAAGTAACAAACATGTATTAAAACATGCCTAATTTATTAAGAAAATAATACACAGTAAAATTTATGATTTGAAATGCTGTTTATGCACGGCCCTCTAAGGTCATTTTGACTTGCGTGTGTGTACTTGTGTCGCAACTAATTTACTCCAAACTTTAACAACTACAGAGAACCGAACTGGAAAAGCGAACCTGTTTTCTGTACGGCAGGCTGTTTGACGACGTCGTCCCAGCTCTCAAGGAATTGACCGAGCAAGGCACGAGAGTGTACGTGTTCTCTTCGCGGTGCTCGGATTCTCAGCGTCTGCTGTTTGGTTACTCAAAAGATGGCGATCTGTCAGAGGTAATTTCATGTACGGCTGCTGCAAAAAGCAATAGGTTTGTCATTTTCCTTGCCCTTGATTGATTCTGAATACTGTGAAGCATTTGCTAATTGTCTGGCTTGGCATGTTGTTTTTCAGATGATCTCTGGTTACTTTGATGCAACCTCTGGACCGAGAACGGAGAAAGATACTTATGCAAAGATTGCGAAAGAAATAGAACTGGCTCCAGCTGATGTGCTGTATCTCACTTGCCAACCAACTGGTGTGTATTAACCTAATTCTGTTCGGCAAAGGTTTGTCAAGTTATTGCTAGATCTTCTAATGAATGGCTATTTCACAGTCCATTGTTCATCTTATGGAAGAGCAGGTGATTGTAAAATTTTATGTATGTATTTAGAGTACTTGTTAGATCTGCAAAATCTGAATCTGAGGAGCAGATGTATGTTTGCTCTGAGGAGTAAAAGTGAGTTGGCCCATGGAAGCCTTTTTTCTAGTTGACAGCTTTCCTTGAAATTAATTTATTTTTATATATTAGGAAAGCTTTGTTTGGACTAAAAGTTAAACTACGGCCCAGGTACCCAAGTCCTGAGCAGGTAGCAACTGCCCGGCACTCCATCATTAGATCAGAAATCAATCATGTAATGGGCGGCGACTGCTAGAGAATGAAGAAATTTATTATGGTATACACCTTACACCAGTGATTAATAACTGTTGACCGCAGAGTCAGACCGATACCTCACACCTCGTGGCTTCACAAGCCACAGACAACTTTATATTTATTTAGCTGTGACTAATGCAGCAATCTGCCTAAAATAATCGTAAAGTCTTCTTGTGTGGGTTTGGGGTATATGATTCACTGCTTCGTTGCCACCCTTTCGATCTGGAGCTCCAGGTGCGCAACAACAGACCTAGTTTTGACAAATGCACTTGTATTTGTTGTGTGACCTACGAGATATCCATGTATCAATACCTTTGAGAGATGGATGGATAAGATACATACATACATACATCCTTTTTACTTGCTTTGCTGAAAATACAGATCGTTGCAAGAAAGTATGACTGAACATGTGTTGGTATTGCGTTTCTTGCAGAGGCAACGGCTGCTCATGCTGCTGGGATGAAGACCATTCTTGTTGTTCGTCCCGGCAACCCAAAGATTGTGGATAAGGACCTGGAAACTTTTACTACCATCTCCTCATTTTCAGAGCTTTTTGGTGACGAAGGAGTCAAGGTTCCTCACAAAAAGGTCTGCCACGAGCACATAAGCCCAAAGGAGCACATAAGCCCAAAGGAGCACATAAGCCCAAAGGAGCACATAAGCCCAAAGGAGCACATAAGCCCACAGAAGCACTGCCATGCCACTCTTGCCCCGAAAGAAGCCAAGTAACCGATGGGTGTAGACGTGTGGTCACATTGGCAGTTGTTACGTTACGGCTTGTGTCTGCTAACCTTTGTTGTTCAGAACTCGGAATTTTGAAGAGTAGCTTTTAGTTGTTGTTCGTACTCATGTACTCACAATTGATTCGTGGAAGTTATGTCTAGTAGAAGTAACAAACAGAACACTATAGTTTTTGGAACTTATAGTTTATTCTGCTCTAAAATTGTTGCGTTGATATTTTTAGTTTGTAGATTAAAAATGTGATTTTGTTCTTTCTGTGAGTTAATGATGCAGTAACTGGGCTAATGCTAGTGATTTAGGGGTCATTCATAAGGAAGTCCGCAAAATGTGACCTACTTTGGACCCCTGCCCTCCCCCTTGTCCGCATTTGACCTTTTGCCCTGCCTCCCCCTTCGGGTCGTCGGCACACCAAAGCCAGTTTTTAATGTCGTCATTCTTTTTACAATTGTTCCACTGTTCCTGTGCACGTTTAAGTGACCGTTTCGGGTTTCATATCGGGATGTGTAGTAATAAAAGTCTCTTAAATTCGCAATAAAGTTTATACCATTCGTGAGGTTTTAAGCAATCGCCTCACTGACATTTTCATCTCTCAGGGATGGTTGAAACAAGGTGGTGTTTAAAAACTATCAGATTAAAAAATGTATGTGGACATCTGCACTGGTCATAACCTCCCCTCCCCTTGTCTGCATTTGGATGACCCTCCCTCCCCCATCATTGCGGACGTCCTTTATGGATGACCCCTTACTGTAATAACTGCTGGTATAGCGCTGCAAGGAGCAGACTGCGTGTAAGGTTGTATGTGGGTCATTTCCTGAATGCAGCCACATGCATCTCTGTTGTACAGCAAATGAGCATGGGCCCAAGGCTGGGACAGTCATTCGCACATCTGATTATTTTCAATCATTATCACTGCTTGAAAGAATTCATATGTGAAATGTTGGAGAAGCCCAAACGAAACTCGGAGAAGCCCAAACGAAAATCGGAATGACAGCCATGATGCAAATCATGAATGATTAGAGGAGGGCAATCAGTTCTTGTGGAAACATGAATGATGCAAAACACAATGAAAACGGATATTGCCTTCTTCAGAATTAGTTTGATCCGCCTAATGTCCATGAATTTTAACAGCATTCTCTTAAAACAACACTGACGAGACGGAAATAGGCCTACCAGTTGCACATCTTTCGAAAATGGTTTTCAGTCCTGTGAATGTAAATTCCTTTATATTAGACGAAATATAGTTTAGATGAGATAAAGGTTTTGGCTGTGCGCTTCGTATACGCCTACTATAGTTTAACATTGTCGGTCTTTGATAATAGAATGTCGCCACACTAGAGCATACATGTTTATACTGTTATACATATATCGTAAGTGTATTATTGTAAGTATTCAACTATGACAGTGCAGTGATGCAATTGTATGTACCACAATGATGCCGATATATAGGAAGTAGACTTGTAGTGTATAAAGCTGAATGCTGGAACCCGAGACGCAGGAAAGTTCCACACATTCGGAAGTCCTCCACTGATGTCACCGTTTTTGCATCCAGTATCATCCGCCTCAAACCCGTCTAAAGGATTGCTAATTTGGCATGTGTACATGTATTCCAATTTCTTTTCCCCTCCACTCAATCACCCTTTAGGGTTTCCATCTGTGCCGTCTTAACAGCACTGTAGGCCCTGTGGCAACGCAATGCAATGGGGCCTCTGCCCACCCATGGGGATGAAAATTAAAACAGTCAATAAAATATTAAACCTAAAGATCTATTGGTACTTTCAACATTCACTTTGTAACAATTCACAAAATGAATGTTTAAACAGAAACATACTATACAGTGAATATTAATCAACACAAACTTTTGAACAATATAACATAAGCACTGAAAAATACAAATAATTTTGTGCCTTTTTAATTTGGGGCCCCTAGAATCGTGGGGCCCTGGCGACTGCCCAGCGTGCCCATGCGTTAAGAGGGCACTGATTTCCACTCTAAACTGGTCTCGCTTATTTAATAGTACCGTTTCTGATCCTCTACGAGCATTTCCATGGGCTTTAGAAAGGACCATAATTTTTATGGGTCTTGTATGTAGGCTTGCTGGTAGCTGGCAGGGATCTACCAACTCATTCAAATGTTTCTCATCCTAGACGAAACCCTGCGGTAGCCCCTCTACCGCTCTGCCAGGTCTGGACCAGCTCTGGACAACACCGAGTTCACCCCTTTGACCGACACGACGCAGGACTCACGAATACGCTGGTGCCCTGTTCTTAACTTTGAAGGCTCTGGCTTTGGGGTCATCCATAAAGGACGTCCGCAATGAGGGGAAGAGGTTATGACCAGTGCGGACGTCCGCATCAAAATTTTTTAATTTGATGGTTTTTTAAACACCTTGTTTCAACCATTCCGAGAGACGAAAAGGTCGGTGAAGTGCTTGCGTAAAACCTCATACCGTGTAGGGCCTACTAGAACTTTAATAGGCCTACACTCGGGGCTTGCAAGAAAACTAATAGGAATAACATATGGTCGTTGACATTAATGAGTTTCTTCTTGATTGCCTCAGAGAGGGAGGAAGTTTTGATCTGACAGGCTAATGTTTCATCACGTTCAAGACAAAGGGGGGGGCTGCAGGAATTGAAAGAGCTATGTAACTGTACACGTTTTATATAGGCTATAGCAGCCGTTCAATGGCTTTGAGGTGCGGACGTCCGGAAAGGGAGCGAGGACTCTGGGGAGAGTACCCCGTTAGTAAGGGCATTGAAGTCCAGTCAAGGAACATGCTTTTCAATTACTAACCAAACCACCGAGAAGCGCTCACGGCATGCATGAGTGCTCTCGAGCTGTACGACGTGTCTTCAGTTGTCACTCTGTAGTGTGTGCGTCAGGCCTACTCCTTGCACTGGGAGCGCTGCTAACTGGCATCAGCTGGGAGCGGCGTTATACAAATCTCCAAATACGATACGATAGCTAATCATGTATGCCTGCTTGCCTGTTTTTTAAGTCCGTCAAATCACATTTCTTTAGCTGTGGCTGGGCTGGGAGTGCCTCTGAGTTGGTCTCTTGAAGAGGCGCTACACAATTCTCAGAATGAATGAATATAAAATTATACTAAGAGCCAAACGCATTTGTAGAGTAGCTACATAAATTCGCTGAATGCATGAATTAGGAAAGGATTGGATGGACGGATAGATGAATTAATGATTGAACGACTGCAGCTACCTGAATGACTGCATTGACTGAATGAATGAGCGAGTTAACAAACGGAAGGAAGAAAGGAAAGAAGAATCGACAATTAAAAGAATTAATGAACGAATGATTGAACGAATGTAGTGAAGGGATGATTAGATAGATGGATGAATGACTGAATGGCTAGAGGAATAAGTGGATAAATAAAATAACTGCTTTTCGTTTCTGTTTGTTGTACTCCAATGAATGAAAACATTTGCTAAATTTCAACCATAGCTTTGTCAGAAGAATACCAGTCATTCTGTTTTCATCAGCACTAAAAGCCTCCATCAGCGTCTCGACAGAGAAGTAGAATTCAGTCTGCCTTCCCATAATTATTAACTTATAAGTGTAAAAACCGTACTTCGCAGACATAAAAAGAAAAACTTCTGTGTCAGCATCTGTGTCTCGTTTAGTTTCTGAGTAGCGGTTATGCACCAGCGGCTGTCCGTTGATGATTTCGGATTTGATTCCACATCTGTCTCTTCTTCCTTCTGATCTAGTCTTCGATCATCCTCCTTATACCCAGGGACGTCATTTCAGCCTTTTTCAGAGGGGGGCAAGGACGTCAAAAAAGGTAAAAAAAATTTCGCGCTCCACGCGAAGAAATTTCACAGTTTTTGGATCTTTCTTCCAAATTTTCAGGGAAAAACTCCATAATGTGCCCCTCCCCACTGTCAGTGGCGTGGTCTTGTGAAAAAAGCCTTTGCAGACTCTAGTTCTGTTAATAGTATATAATAATTCCATGAATTTGAGTATAATTTTTTTACCCCTTCTTCTTCCTCCTTTCTTGTTCCAGCTTTTTCTTTTTTTTTCAAAAATTAGGGGGGCAAATGCCCCCCTTGCCCCCCCAAATGACATCCCTGCTTATACCTCAGCTCATTCCAGGGCAACAACATTAAACAACAAACAACGATAATACGCAACAAAAAACAAAGACAATAAACAACAAAAAAGAAAAAAAAAGAAAAATAATCATAATAAAAATAATAAAGATAATAAACAATAAAAAACGACAATAAACAAAAAACAACGAAAATAAACAAAAAATAATAAAAATAATTAAACAATAATAAAGATAATAAACCAAAAAAACAATAAACAACAAGTCAACAACAAACCTACAAAATGTGGGCTTACGAGATTTTAAGTTACGCCTGCAGAGGCTCCTGCCTTAATGAGCTTACGGGATTTTAAGCCGCGCCAGAGGCTCAGCAGTACTACTATAGGCCTACTTAAAAAAACAATAAAACAAAAAACAAACAAATAAAAAAAACAATAAACAAATAATAAAATAAAATAAAAATAAAACAATAAACAAATCAAAAAACAATAAACAAAAAATAAAATAAATAAAACAAGGAAAAAATACAAATACAAAACGAATACAAAAACAAAACAAATACAAAACGAATACAAATACAAAAAAAGAAACAAGCAAACCCAACTCACAGACAATACAGAGCCACAGTGCCACAGAGTCCATCCCATCGCCCCTCGAACAGAAATTTCGCCGCCAAATTTGCAATTGATACATCTACCATTGTGAAGGTTTTTTGTTTGTTCACTTTTCACATTTTTTTTGCAGTTTTCACATTGTGAAGGTTCTTTGTTTTGTCAGCTGGATTGCTACATCTCTCCAGTTCCCTCACCACTTGAAGGTTGAATAACACCAGACACCTGGGGTGATAATCTAGGCCTAATTCCTTGTCAGTGGATGTGAAACACCAGGATGACATGGTACATGGTAGTGGTCGAACCAATCGATCGGATACACTCCGCCGTCAGTGGCAGAAGAACTCCAGGCAGTTGTGAAGCAGGGCGTTTCTTGGATGCAGCTGGAATTTGCAGCTGCAACTATGAGGCAATTGTCATGGTGCGCATCTGTCGTGAAGGTGAAGCAAGCATTTGTGTGCTCGCAGTTGGCTGTGAATTCCTGTGTAACTGTGACTCTGAATTCATTGGAGTACTGGAGTAGCCTACATGAGGAGTCCGTGTATGAGGCGACTTTGGGTTGGCCAAAAATAAGCCCATAGTCGAAGTTACGCAACAGACAGAATAACGTAGGCCTACATCGGAAATTATTAGTCGATAATCGTCATAAGCATTGTGTTGTGGAAATAGTCTCTGTTATATTGATGAAATTTTAAGTAATAAATTTTACTTTTGAAATGCTTGGGTCCCCGAGCTATGCCTAGAAAAAATATGCGTCCCTGGTCAAAAGTTTGAAAATCACTGTTCTATTCTGCGTTGAAATGACGATGATAAAATTTATGTTATACCATACGAATGATTTCCTTTTCACTTCGATGATCGACTGTTCGGGGACGTTTGTTCGTTATCTTCTTAACCATATCTTCATGGGCGGCGATCTAGGGGGACGGGGGGACATGCCCCCACCTTTAAGGGTGGGGGGACACTCCATGCATTTGTCCCCACACCTTTTGAAGAAACACCAAAAAAGTCGCAGAAATGTAATTGCGCGTGAGGGTTTTCGCAGAGTTTGTGACCAGACGAGGTAAAAATCGAAATTTTGAGAAGTGCCTCCCAAAATTTAGGAAAAGAAGATGTTGGGAACGGGAAAAAGTAGTAAAACGTGGTGAATGACTAAAAAAGGTCATCAAGTTATTTTCGAGGTTAAATCGATAGTTTGCGGAGAAAAATTGGTGAAGAAGAAAGGAGAGTGTAAGGAAAAGTTGAAAAGTTGTAAAAAGAGGTGAAGGACTAAAAAAAGGTCATTAACTTTTTCCGGAGATGAAAGGGAAATTTGTCGGAGATAAAGTGGCAGAAAATTTTTTTGGGGGGGAGATTTTCCAAAAACGGGCATCGACCAGATCGTGGCCGACTTTGTCCCCCCCCCCCACCTCTCAGACAAGATCGCCGCCACTGGACACATCATCTAGGCCTACTGCTTAGATTCCTTTGTCAATGCTTTTATTTACCAAATGAATGATTGCTACAATTATGACTTCAATGAATGAATATGGAACCTGTTTTTTCTTAAAACAAGGCAGATTCTGTGACATTTCTTTAGTACCGTAGGTCATTTTCATTTTATTAACTGTTTAAAAACAGAAGATTTAAATTTATTGGATGTACATGTATGTTACATCTATTTATTTATTTTATTTATTCCGGATATTTCTATAGCGCCTCTCGAAGTCTACTACTACTCAAAGGCGCTCCCGACTACAGCATTTGATAGGCCTACTGTGCCGGAATTTTCACGCCGAAGCGCCACGAGCAATTGCGAGTGAAGGACTTGCCCAAGGTCCGTACACAGCGGCTAGAGTGGGATTCGAACCTGCAACCCTCCGGTCACACGGCGCCGAACTTACCACTGAGCCACCTTGCCCCACATGTACACTTCAGCATTGACCTTGAACATTATTCTATAAGTATTTATGATTCAGTCAGTGAGCAGTGTTTAATCTAGACGTCTTTGGGGGGGCAGCCCCAGGATTGATGTTCCCCCCCCAGAGGCCAGCAATATTACAATGGAGAGACCTTTAGGGGAGAAAAATCCCCCCACGATACATGTGGATACATGGTTCCCCCCCTAAAAAGAAGGTCATCAACCTTTTTGAGAGAGTAATTGCTGTAAAAAAGTTAATAATCGGACGAAGGATTAAAAAAAGTCATCAACTTTTTTTAAACATGAAATTAGGAAAAGTCCGAAACTTTTTCAAGATGGATGAAAAAATCTTGTGTAAATTCTTTGCTCCCCTCAGAAACCTTGTTTCCCCTCCCAGAAGAGGGGGACTAGATTAAACACTGGTCAGTGAGAGCTCTAGACAACTTTTTTCGTACTGATTTTTTTATGTGTTCCAGGTATAAATTAGGCCTATATGAAATGTTAATAACTAATGTGCCTGTGTTTATTTAATTAAATATACTTAGCTGAATAAGGAAACTAAAATTCTTAGTTGAGTGAAGAAGAAAATAAAGTTATCATCAGTTATCAGTCATTATACCACACGATCTCAAAAACCATCGTATATTTAGACACTGATGTGGGTAAAGTGCAGGGAAGTTGAACAACACTTAACATGGCTATTATGACGTGAATAGGCTGGTGCCCTGCGCTTGGCCTTTGAGTGGCGCTATAGAAGTTTGGAGATTATGATTACTTGGATGGCAACTATGTGGCGGACTGGCCACTGGGCTCGAATGTATGTTGTTTTAATAATATCTGTCTTATTGACGCGTTATCCGGTGATATAATGCATCGCAGGGCGTCAGCGGCCGATGCGTAAATGGTAGCACTAACGCGATATTAAAATAGCCAATAATTAAGTTTGAGCTTGTTTTTGCCATTCAAGCGATTTAAATTATTAATTAGAATAATTTTACACACTTTTCGGTCCAATAAATAAGGCCTAAAGCTAGGGCGGCGCTTATTATCATAGGTTGATTTCGATACCTTAGACACCTGTATTTGAGAAGGTGTGCGTAGGCTAGTATATAAGGAACAAGCCACGGTATAGTGTGGCGAGGGATAAGTATAGGCTGCCTCACGGTGTTTTGCCTATATTGTAGAGCGGCGTTACTGCGCTTTACATGTACAGCGACACGGTGCTTTAGTGTCGTTGGTTACCGGTTCGGTACAAGGCTAATCAGTGCGCTCCCGAGTGACAGCCGCTCCAAAGGCGGTCTGACCGGTGCTGGTAAACGCCGATTCAGCGGGGTTGGGCCCACCCTGTTGTAGATCGCGAAAGGTACCGAGTCTGATCGTGGAAGGCTGAATCGGGGAAAGACCGATCGTGAGGAATAAAGGCTCACAGGTCTGTGTCGGTAAAGTTCGGGGAAGGTGACCCCGCTGGTAAACCGTTCGATAGTCCGGGGAAGGCCCCGGCGGCTCCGTTCGATAAAGACTGGGAAGCAGCCCCAGTCGGTGGCCGTTCGGTAAAGACGGGAAAGGCGAGCCCGCCGGTGACTGTACGATAGAAAGACGGGAAAGATCCCGTTGGTATCTGGTTCGCGTTACAGGGAAAGACCGATCGTGAGAGATAAAGGCTCACAGGTCTGTATCGGTAGAGTCCGGGGAAAGGCCCCGTTGTTGACCGTTGGATATATACGCGGAAAGACCGCGCTGGTGACCGTCTGATAGACACGCGGAAAGGCCCCCGCAGTTGACCGTCAGAGATACACGCGGAAAGGCCCCGCTGTTGACCGTTAGAAATACACGGCCGGAGATACGCGGGCAAAGACCCGGTGTTGACCGTCAGATATAAACGGGCAAAGACCCGGTGGTAGCCGTCAGAGATACACGCGGAAAGGCCCCGCTGTTGACCGTTAGAAATACACGGGCAAAGACCCGGAGATACGCGGGCAAAGACCCGGTGTTGACCGTCGGAGATATACGGGCAAAGCCCGGTGGTAGCAGTCAGAGAGATACGCGGGCAAAGACCCGATTAGTGATAACTCAGTTCAAGTATCGTCAAAATTAATATTGGCTAACCAGTGCGATCCCGAGTACAGCAAAACTAATCACTCTTGGGTGTTGGATTGACCGCCGATTCGACAGGTTTGGGGCCCACCCTGCCGTTAGATCGCGAGCCGGTCTGAATCCCGATTGTGGAAGTTTAACAGGCTGAGTAAACCTCGGGGAGAGACCGATCGTGAGAGTTAGAGAAAACACAGGTCTGTATAAAACCGGGGAAGCAAAGACCCCGGTGGTGACAGTTCGATTTGTACGGGGAGGGTGACCCCGTTGGTACCGTTCGATAACATCGGGGAACTACCGGTAAATTTTCCATTCGCGGTCCCCGCGTTTGGTTCCCTTGCAGTCATAGTTACTCCCGCGGTTTACCGGCAAATATCCGTCCGGGAGACCAACCGCACGATTCGACCGCTGGGTGTTACGGTGTTCGGGACAGTTCCCACGGGGGAAAGATACACAGGTCTGTGTGCAATAGCGGGGTAAATTTACTGATATTTACCCACAGATACCGTTAGCAGAATCGAGTGTGAGTACGAGTCTGTGCGCTCCCGGAAAAGACACAACTGTTACGTTCTCTAATGGATTCAGAGAGTCAGGTTCAAGAGATACGGCTTGTGGAGTAAGGGCCCACTCTACTGCTCAGGTCTCGAGACAGACTAATTCTGAATAGTGGGAAGATAAAAGGTTGTGTAAACGGGTAGGGATACGCCGCAACGAGAGGATACAGCGGGTCAGATCCCAGGGTGAAGTGTACGGGAGTCCCAGGTAAAAGGGACATTGACTCAGACCAAGAGTAAACGATACGTGAACTTTCGGGTAGTCGGGAACCCATGTTTGGAAGAGAGATGTCCGGGTTTTCCTAGCTGAAGTTCAGCTAGTCAGAGTCCCAAGGTGAAGTGTACGAGCGTCCACAGGTAAAAGGGGCATTAACGCAGACCAAGAGATTAACCTCAAAGTTTGGATCGGGTAGTCGGGTACCCAGGTCCTAAAGAGGCACGACCGCGTTTCCCAGCGAGATTCGGCTAATCAGAGTGCCGAGGTGAGGAGTACGATAATCCCGTGTTTGAAGGGAAATAATAAAGCAGACCAAGAGAGTGATACGTGAAAGTCCGGGTTGTCGGATACCCAGGTAGAAACATATTTGCTTGTCGCAACACACAGCTCTGAGAACTGACTGAAGTGCGAGGATGGGCCCCCTCGTGCGTAGGTCGGAACGAAGTTCTGTGTGTAGATAGCGAAGGGTAGAGAGAGGACCTTCACTATCAGAGTGCCATAGACCCCCTTACCGTTATCTTTCGAAGCAGAATTTATCACTGTGTTGGTCGACAATTGCCAACACAGAAGACGGGTAAGGAAACTTACTCCGTAAATGTGGTGCATGATAATATACGTGTGAGGCCGGTATGCCCTGCACGGACATGGAGCGAGAGATACGTACGGTGGGAAGACGTATGGACAGGTGCCTAGACGACACGACGGAGAGTTACAATTGACAGTTGCCCAATAGACCGGTGTCTAGGACGATGTGATGGAAAAGACTTGTCACATGTATTCCTTGTTCCCGATATTTAGAAAACGTTTGGTGTCCCTGATAAATGGCGATAGTTCAAGAGTCACGAGATGTATAATGGTGCGTCAAGGTTTAGATCAGGTGGAGAGTTGGAGGAAGCCCGTAGCTAAGAAGACACACAAAAGAGGAAGACTCCTGCTGGTAAGAGAACGAACCCTGTTCTGAAGGACGGCCATCCTGCAGGACGTTGCCCATCCGGCGACCGCGGAAAAGAGCAGAGTCAGACCCAGAGATCGAACTGTATAGTGTTGCCTGTCTTAAGCGGCCAATCCTGAATCTCCTCTGATAGGAACGTTCACTATGGAAGAGATAGAGAAGAGCCATTTTACGTTGAAAGCACACAAAGCAGTGACTCTGGTGGGGCTCCAGACGGGCAGTGGGCTGGAGTCACCACCACACACGGAAACCCGCCCGGCGCAACGAGAGTGCAGGCGTCCGGGCGGGCGCAGAACGCCACAACTGGTACCAGAAGTGGGGTACCAGCGTTTTCTTACTGTAGATGATAGGAAATTCTGGAAGATACAGTTGACGAGTCGAATGATGTTACCCACTATTTGCAAAGATACGGCGGAATATGTGGTAGTATGAATCGGTTGCGCCTGGTGCGCTAGTCGAATTGAAACGGAAGCTGGGCCCAGATTGGCCACGTTAGAGGAACGTTTTCTCACTGGTTTTGTGGAATGGGCGAGATTCGTTCCACGGACTAATGTGTAGATGTCTAAAACGATACAAATTACGAGTTTGTCAGTTCTGGTAGCGAACTGTAGAAAAGACCGAGCTTGATTTATCAAGGCCCTTTCGACAAACGTTAGAGTACCGCGACTTATACATGGGAAAGCGGTAGAAGGCATACGAGGATCCCTTGAGCTGGTTCAAGTACTTAGTTTAAATACGGTATAAATCTATGCGTTTGGGTGTGGCGTATAGTGGCCGAGAGTGTATGAGGAAGGCGTTGTAACAGGACCAGAGTTTTCGGGCATCGTGTGGAAACTCGAATCGTTGCAGTATTCGGATAATGCGGTAGAGTTTGTTTTTCTCCTCTTTCTGTTTCTGCGTTTCTGCTAGTTGATGTTTCGGTAGTTCGCGCTGCCGTCTGCCGTTTTCATCTAGTTGGTGTTTTCGGGTGATTCCGGAGGCTAGTATTCGATGCGACTTCTCGTTGTTTTTGAGTCTTTCCGAGGTTGAGTACCTAGTTCTTGTGGGAGTTGTTGGTCACTTGGTTCCCAGGTTTCATTCGTTGTTTTCCTGGTTTCTTACCGATCGTTTCCCTAAGTGTTGTCGCTTTCTTCGCGTTTGCGTGTTTCTTTTCCCCTTCTGTCAGGTCTTTTGAGAAGAGTTGGTCATTTGTATGTCCACGTTGCGTCTTTTGGTTCCGAGACTGCTTGGTAGTGATAACCGGTCCATGTCTTTTTCTTCGATGTTTTTGGTTAGATCGTTTCTGCTCCTTGGATGATTTCCTAGCGGTTGGTTTTTGTGTGTTCGAGAACCGCGTTATCTAATTGGAGATGTCTTTACACAGAAGGCGAATCCTTGGTGTCAGGTTACCGGAGAGAGATGATATTGTATGTCCGATTTCAGTGGCTCGGGAACACAAATACGAAATACGAGGCGTAGATCGGGGAAACGGCAGAGTTCGATTACGCTGTAATACGCTGGTGAGACTAATAGTTACGAAAGTGATAGAGAAACAGAGACAGGAGAACGGGAACGGATAAGAAGCCCAACTTCACCCTCGGTGGTGGGTGTGAAGTTAAGGCAGTTGACCGACAGTGAACAGTGACTCGGCCGAAGACTGTCTTGACAGACTATAATCGTTTCATCGGGGCGGCGGCGGCAGGTGCCGTTGACAGCCGATGGGAACATTTCCGTATGTACAATGAAGCGGAAGTAGTTAAGAAGCCTACGTTGACAGATAGTTCTGAACGAGGTGGTAATTTGACCGATCGTGAAATACTGGTTAATCCTGAGATAAACGATTGAAGGACGGTAGTTGCCGTGTTTTGACTGTTGACGAAGTTCAAAGTTGATCTCGACAGAATTCGAGAAGTGACCAATAGACAGGTCCATTATGATACGTTTTAAGGGTCCATCTCAATTGTTGTGAGATATGGTTTATTGAGAAATGTAACTTGGCAAATGAAGAGATTAACGCTATTTGCGGGTCCGAATACCAGAGAAGCCTAGTTCGAATGAAACTTTGCACTAAGGGGCAAGCTCATGAGAAAGTCTGAGCAATGTAGTGCAAGAGATAAGGAGGCTGATGGCTCTGGTGCATTCAGGACGAGTGATATTTTCGAAACAGTTGCAAGCGATGCATTTATTGGTGCGCTGGCCAACCTAGTCTTAGCATAGAAGGTGCTAGGAAGAGAACCGGGTAACCTTGAGGCAGCTTATAAGAGTAAATAAGCATGCGAAACAGACCAAGTATGGCCGAGGAACAGTTACAAGAGACAACCGGAAAACCAACGTTGGGGACCGAGAACGAGATCGTCGCTTGGCATTTCTTGAGGTCGAATTCGAGAATGCGATAAAGGACGAGAAGTTGATGAAGGACGACTGGCGTCGAAGCACGATTCACGTTATTGATCTCTTGCACCATTAAAAAGGCTGTCGTCAGCACGGTTCGCAGGAGATGGGCTTCTCTACGGTCGCAGAGTGTTTGCTCGCACCAAGGATTATTGCTCAGGCTATCATCGTTGCTTGGCGTTCGTGCGGGGTTGCAGAGATTAAGAAGTTCGCAGTAGAGTTCACCAGGTTGGAGGCAGTGGGTAATGGGGGAAAGAGACCCCTGGAAGTGCATAGGAACCGTAGGAGCCCGGGTAATTTGGAGAAACACTGATTACGTCGTGTGTCAGTGTGGACAAAAGGGCAAATGAGACGGTGGCGTGCACAGAGAGCTGCCGGTGGAGGTGAAGGTGCGGATCTTAGGTAGGACGTTGAATCAGTTGAGGCAAGTGTTGTCGTCCAGGTAGTTCCGAGCGTTGAGGTGTAGCAGTGTGGCTTATGTCGCGGTCATTGTGGAACGCGAGCCACAGCGTTGTCTCTTGGTTTCCGGAAAGGAAAGGTCGGTGGTCCCATGTTGTTTCTTTGGGGTTAGAATTGGAACCCACAGAGTGTCGGTTGTTCGTTGCCGACACTAATAAGAGTGCAGTCGGCGGGTAACCACTCTGAGAATTCGCTCGTATCCGCTACCGAGTATAGTTACGAGTTAAGTTACCAAAGTTCTTTTGGGTCTTGCGAGGCTGGGAGGGAGTACAACCTGATAGGACTTTGCAAGCAGCACTGTCCGCTTACAAAACGAAGAGAAACAGAGTTGCATCAGCAGTATGATGTAGTGACCGCTTAATTGCGGTGGTTTTCTGAAAAGACACTTTTGAGTTTACATTTTGATGAGAGCGTTTCTTTTCGACTGTGTCTCGCAGAATACAGTATAGTGACTTAGCGGTACTGGTTACCGCTTGATTGCGGTGGTTTTCCAGACTTTGTCGAATGACACTTTTGAGTTTTCTTTTGATGAGACCTTTAGTTTGAACTGTTTCCTAGTACTGAAATGGATAACAGGTTTATTTACGGTGTTTCATGGACTGGAGGGATGTCGTCCAAGTTTTCTTTGGTGAAAATCCTTTTTCTTTGGACTGTCTGTTGGTTCTTCTGAATAGTGATCCTAGTTACCTTTTGATAGAGGACTGCTCTTGAAGTACGATTTTGGAAATGTTCACTCGACAATGCTTTTGCGTAGAGCACTTCCAGGTTGACAATGTTTCAGTGATGCGTATGTTTAATACCGCATGAGTTACAAGGCAGTCGGTGATCCTTGTGGTACCGTTTAATTGCAGGAGTTTTCCTGAAAGTTTCCGATGGTGATTGTTAAGTGTATCCTTGGTGAGAAGATGTTATTGGGTGATATCGTACGTATATGCGCTGATACTGCGGTATTAATGTCTCGAAGCTTAGCGAGAATAGTGTGTTGTAAAGTTTCGTTACTTGTTGGACAATTGTGCAAATACGAAAATATGTTTGAAAAGAAAACTACAAAAAAATATAAAAAAAAGAAACATAAAAAAATATGTTATCATAAGCGGCTGTCACTTCCCATGTTCGATTATTTGTGTTCCGTTGTTTTATTTTGGAGGTGTGCGTGACGTGAAGGAGTTATCGTTTATATGCAAGATCGGGAGATAGTTGGTGACTTTTCTCTCCTAGGTCTCCTGGCCATATGGGTTAGGTAGAGCTCAGGTTCATGACAGAGGGCCGGCTAAGGTTGGCGACTTGGTGGATTAGACAAGTTGCCAGTAGGGTGGTGGTTTGGATCTCTAGCACCATTAAACAGGCTGTCGTCAGTACGGTTCGCAGGAGATGGGCTTCTCTTAGATGCTCAGGCTATCATCGTTACTTGGCGTTCGTGCGGGGTGCGGAGATGGATGGGTCTGGATTGAGTACTTGACCGAGTAAGTCGTCCAGATGACCGAGGTATTCCGCCCTATAACCAGTGGTACAATGGTTCCTTGCTTTCTAAGTGGATCTGGGTTGGAGATGTTTCTGTGTCACGAGTGATTAAGATCCCCGATTTTGTCAGAGATGCTCCGCATCTAAGTAAGGTGGGGAGAGTGTGGCGGACTGGCCACTGGGCTCGAATGTATGTTGTTTTAATAATATCTGTCTTATTGACGCGTTATCCGGTGATATAATGCATCGCAGGGCGTCAGCGGCCGATGCGTAAATGGTAGCACTAACGCGATATTAAAATAGCCAATAATTAAGTTTGAGCTTGTTTTTGCCATTCAAGCGATTTAAATTATTAATTAGAATAATTTTACACACTTTTCGGTCCAATAAATAAGGCCTAAAGCTAGGGCGGCGCTTATTATCATAGGTTGATTTCGATACCTTAGACACCTGTATTTGAGAAGGTGTGCGTAGGCTAGTATATAAGGAACAAGCCACGGTATAGTGTGGCGAGGGATAAGTATAGGCTGCCTCACGGTGTTTTGCCTATATTGTAGAGCGGCGTTACTGCGCTTTACATGTACAGCGACACGGTGCTTTAGTGTCGTTGGTTACCGGTTCGGTACAAGGCTAATCAGTGCGCTCCCGAGTGACAGCCGCTCCAAAGGCGGTCTGACCGGTGCTGGTAAACGCCGATTCAGCGGGGTTGGGCCCACCCTGTTGTAGATCGCGAAAGGTACCGAGTCTGATCGTGGAAGGCTGAATCGGGGAAAGACCGATCGTGAGGAATAAAGGCTCACAGGTCTGTGTCGGTAAAGTTCGGGGAAGGTGACCCCGCTGGTAAACCGTTCGATAGTCCGGGGAAGGCCCCGGCGGCTCCGTTCGATAAAGACTGGGAAGCAGCCCCAGTCGGTGGCCGTTCGGTAAAGACGGGAAAGGCGAGCCCGCCGGTGACTGTACGATAGAAAGACGGGAAAGATCCCGTTGGTATCTGGTTCGCGTTACAGGGAAAGACCGATCGTGAGAGATAAAGGCTCACAGGTCTGTATCGGTAGAGTCCGGGGAAAGGCCCCGTTGTTGACCGTTGGATATATACGCGGAAAGACCGCGCTGGTGACCGTCTGATAGACACGCGGAAAGGCCCCCGCAGTTGACCGTCAGAGATACACGCGGAAAGGCCCCGCTGTTGACCGTTAGAAATACACGGCCGGAGATACGCGGGCAAAGACCCGGTGTTGACCGTCAGATATAAACGGGCAAAGACCCGGTGGTAGCCGTCAGAGATACACGCGGAAAGGCCCCGCTGTTGACCGTTAGAAATACACGGGCAAAGACCCGGAGATACGCGGGCAAAGACCCGGTGTTGACCGTCGGAGATATACGGGCAAAGCCCGGTGGTAGCAGTCAGAGAGATACGCGGGCAAAGACCCGATTAGTGATAACTCAGTTCAAGTATCGTCAAAATTAATATTGGCTAACCAGTGCGATCCCGAGTACAGCAAAACTAATCACTCTTGGGTGTTGGATTGACCGCCGATTCGACAGGTTTGGGGCCCACCCTGCCGTTAGATCGCGAGCCGGTCTGAATCCCGATTGTGGAAGTTTAACAGGCTGAGTAAACCTCGGGGAGAGACCGATCGTGAGAGTTAGAGAAAACACAGGTCTGTATAAAACCGGGGAAGCAAAGACCCCGGTGGTGACAGTTCGATTTGTACGGGGAGGGTGACCCCGTTGGTACCGTTCGATAACATCGGGGAACTACCGGTAAATTTTCCATTCGCGGTCCCCGCGTTTGGTTCCCTTGCAGTCATAGTTACTCCCGCGGTTTACCGGCAAATATCCGTCCGGGAGACCAACCGCACGATTCGACCGCTGGGTGTTACGGTGTTCGGGACAGTTCCCACGGGGGAAAGATACACAGGTCTGTGTGCAATAGCGGGGTAAATTTACTGATATTTACCCACAGATACCGTTAGCAGAATCGAGTGTGAGTACGAGTCTGTGCGCTCCCGGAAAAGACACAACTGTTACGTTCTCTAATGGATTCAGAGAGTCAGGTTCAAGAGATACGGCTTGTGGAGTAAGGGCCCACTCTACTGCTCAGGTCTCGAGACAGACTAATTCTGAATAGTGGGAAGATAAAAGGTTGTGTAAACGGGTAGGGATACGCCGCAACGAGAGGATACAGCGGGTCAGATCCCAGGGTGAAGTGTACGGGAGTCCCAGGTAAAAGGGACATTGACTCAGACCAAGAGTAAACGATACGTGAACTTTCGGGTAGTCGGGAACCCATGTTTGGAAGAGAGATGTCCGGGTTTTCCTAGCTGAAGTTCAGCTAGTCAGAGTCCCAAGGTGAAGTGTACGAGCGTCCACAGGTAAAAGGGGCATTAACGCAGACCAAGAGATTAACCTCAAAGTTTGGATCGGGTAGTCGGGTACCCAGGTCCTAAAGAGGCACGACCGCGTTTCCCAGCGAGATTCGGCTAATCAGAGTGCCGAGGTGAGGAGTACGATAATCCCGTGTTTGAAGGGAAATAATAAAGCAGACCAAGAGAGTGATACGTGAAAGTCCGGGTTGTCGGATACCCAGGTAGAAACATATTTGCTTGTCGCAACACACAGCTCTGAGAACTGACTGAAGTGCGAGGATGGGCCCCCTCGTGCGTAGGTCGGAACGAAGTTCTGTGTGTAGATAGCGAAGGGTAGAGAGAGGACCTTCACTATCAGAGTGCCATAGACCCCCTTACCGTTATCTTTCGAAGCAGAATTTATCACTGTGTTGGTCGACAATTGCCAACACAGAAGACGGGTAAGGAAACTTACTCCGTAAATGTGGTGCATGATAATATACGTGTGAGGCCGGTATGCCCTGCACGGACATGGAGCGAGAGATACGTACGGTGGGAAGACGTATGGACAGGTGCCTAGACGACACGACGGAGAGTTACAATTGACAGTTGCCCAATAGACCGGTGTCTAGGACGATGTGATGGAAAAGACTTGTCACATGTATTCCTTGTTCCCGATATTTAGAAAACGTTTGGTGTCCCTGATAAATGGCGATAGTTCAAGAGTCACGAGATGTATAATGGTGCGTCAAGGTTTAGATCAGGTGGAGAGTTGGAGGAAGCCCGTAGCTAAGAAGACACACAAAAGAGGAAGACTCCTGCTGGTAAGAGAACGAACCCTGTTCTGAAGGACGGCCATCCTGCAGGACGTTGCCCATCCGGCGACCGCGGAAAAGAGCAGAGTCAGACCCAGAGATCGAACTGTATAGTGTTGCCTGTCTTAAGCGGCCAATCCTGAATCTCCTCTGATAGGAACGTTCACTATGGAAGAGATAGAGAAGAGCCATTTTACGTTGAAAGCACACAAAGCAGTGACTCTGGTGGGGCTCCAGACGGGCAGTGGGCTGGAGTCACCACCACACACGGAAACCCGCCCGGCGCAACGAGAGTGCAGGCGTCCGGGCGGGCGCAGAACGCCACAACTGGTACCAGAAGTGGGGTACCAGCGTTTTCTTACTGTAGATGATAGGAAATTCTGGAAGATACAGTTGACGAGTCGAATGATGTTACCCACTATTTGCAAAGATACGGCGGAATATGTGGTAGTATGAATCGGTTGCGCCTGGTGCGCTAGTCGAATTGAAACGGAAGCTGGGCCCAGATTGGCCACGTTAGAGGAACGTTTTCTCACTGGTTTTGTGGAATGGGCGAGATTCGTTCCACGGACTAATGTGTAGATGTCTAAAACGATACAAATTACGAGTTTGTCAGTTCTGGTAGCGAACTGTAGAAAAGACCGAGCTTGATTTATCAAGGCCCTTTCGACAAACGTTAGAGTACCGCGACTTATACATGGGAAAGCGGTAGAAGGCATACGAGGATCCCTTGAGCTGGTTCAAGTACTTAGTTTAAATACGGTATAAATCTATGCGTTTGGGTGTGGCGTATAGTGGCCGAGAGTGTATGAGGAAGGCGTTGTAACAGGACCAGAGTTTTCGGGCATCGTGTGGAAACTCGAATCGTTGCAGTATTCGGATAATGCGGTAGAGTTTGTTTTTCTCCTCTTTCTGTTTCTGCGTTTCTGCTAGTTGATGTTTCGGTAGTTCGCGCTGCCGTCTGCCGTTTTCATCTAGTTGGTGTTTTCGGGTGATTCCGGAGGCTAGTATTCGATGCGACTTCTCGTTGTTTTTGAGTCTTTCCGAGGTTGAGTACCTAGTTCTTGTGGGAGTTGTTGGTCACTTGGTTCCCAGGTTTCATTCGTTGTTTTCCTGGTTTCTTACCGATCGTTTCCCTAAGTGTTGTCGCTTTCTTCGCGTTTGCGTGTTTCTTTTCCCCTTCTGTCAGGTCTTTTGAGAAGAGTTGGTCATTTGTATGTCCACGTTGCGTCTTTTGGTTCCGAGACTGCTTGGTAGTGATAACCGGTCCATGTCTTTTTCTTCGATGTTTTTGGTTAGATCGTTTCTGCTCCTTGGATGATTTCCTAGCGGTTGGTTTTTGTGTGTTCGAGAACCGCGTTATCTAATTGGAGATGTCTTTACACAGAAGGCGAATCCTTGGTGTCAGGTTACCGGAGAGAGATGATATTGTATGTCCGATTTCAGTGGCTCGGGAACACAAATACGAAATACGAGGCGTAGATCGGGGAAACGGCAGAGTTCGATTACGCTGTAATACGCTGGTGAGACTAATAGTTACGAAAGTGATAGAGAAACAGAGACAGGAGAACGGGAACGGATAAGAAGCCCAACTTCACCCTCGGTGGTGGGTGTGAAGTTAAGGCAGTTGACCGACAGTGAACAGTGACTCGGCCGAAGACTGTCTTGACAGACTATAATCGTTTCATCGGGGCGGCGGCGGCAGGTGCCGTTGACAGCCGATGGGAACATTTCCGTATGTACAATGAAGCGGAAGTAGTTAAGAAGCCTACGTTGACAGATAGTTCTGAACGAGGTGGTAATTTGACCGATCGTGAAATACTGGTTAATCCTGAGATAAACGATTGAAGGACGGTAGTTGCCGTGTTTTGACTGTTGACGAAGTTCAAAGTTGATCTCGACAGAATTCGAGAAGTGACCAATAGACAGGTCCATTATGATACGTTTTAAGGGTCCATCTCAATTGTTGTGAGATATGGTTTATTGAGAAATGTAACTTGGCAAATGAAGAGATTAACGCTATTTGCGGGTCCGAATACCAGAGAAGCCTAGTTCGAATGAAACTTTGCACTAAGGGGCAAGCTCATGAGAAAGTCTGAGCAATGTAGTGCAAGAGATAAGGAGGCTGATGGCTCTGGTGCATTCAGGACGAGTGATATTTTCGAAACAGTTGCAAGCGATGCATTTATTGGTGCGCTGGCCAACCTAGTCTTAGCATAGAAGGTGCTAGGAAGAGAACCGGGTAACCTTGAGGCAGCTTATAAGAGTAAATAAGCATGCGAAACAGACCAAGTATGGCCGAGGAACAGTTACAAGAGACAACCGGAAAACCAACGTTGGGGACCGAGAACGAGATCGTCGCTTGGCATTTCTTGAGGTCGAATTCGAGAATGCGATAAAGGACGAGAAGTTGATGAAGGACGACTGGCGTCGAAGCACGATTCACGTTATTGATCTCTTGCACCATTAAAAAGGCTGTCGTCAGCACGGTTCGCAGGAGATGGGCTTCTCTACGGTCGCAGAGTGTTTGCTCGCACCAAGGATTATTGCTCAGGCTATCATCGTTGCTTGGCGTTCGTGCGGGGTTGCAGAGATTAAGAAGTTCGCAGTAGAGTTCACCAGGTTGGAGGCAGTGGGTAATGGGGGAAAGAGACCCCTGGAAGTGCATAGGAACCGTAGGAGCCCGGGTAATTTGGAGAAACACTGATTACGTCGTGTGTCAGTGTGGACAAAAGGGCAAATGAGACGGTGGCGTGCACAGAGAGCTGCCGGTGGAGGTGAAGGTGCGGATCTTAGGTAGGACGTTGAATCAGTTGAGGCAAGTGTTGTCGTCCAGGTAGTTCCGAGCGTTGAGGTGTAGCAGTGTGGCTTATGTCGCGGTCATTGTGGAACGCGAGCCACAGCGTTGTCTCTTGGTTTCCGGAAAGGAAAGGTCGGTGGTCCCATGTTGTTTCTTTGGGGTTAGAATTGGAACCCACAGAGTGTCGGTTGTTCGTTGCCGACACTAATAAGAGTGCAGTCGGCGGGTAACCACTCTGAGAATTCGCTCGTATCCGCTACCGAGTATAGTTACGAGTTAAGTTACCAAAGTTCTTTTGGGTCTTGCGAGGCTGGGAGGGAGTACAACCTGATAGGACTTTGCAAGCAGCACTGTCCGCTTACAAAACGAAGAGAAACAGAGTTGCATCAGCAGTATGATGTAGTGACCGCTTAATTGCGGTGGTTTTCTGAAAAGACACTTTTGAGTTTACATTTTGATGAGAGCGTTTCTTTTCGACTGTGTCTCGCAGAATACAGTATAGTGACTTAGCGGTACTGGTTACCGCTTGATTGCGGTGGTTTTCCAGACTTTGTCGAATGACACTTTTGAGTTTTCTTTTGATGAGACCTTTAGTTTGAACTGTTTCCTAGTACTGAAATGGATAACAGGTTTATTTACGGTGTTTCATGGACTGGAGGGATGTCGTCCAAGTTTTCTTTGGTGAAAATCCTTTTTCTTTGGACTGTCTGTTGGTTCTTCTGAATAGTGATCCTAGTTACCTTTTGATAGAGGACTGCTCTTGAAGTACGATTTTGGAAATGTTCACTCGACAATGCTTTTGCGTAGAGCACTTCCAGGTTGACAATGTTTCAGTGATGCGTATGTTTAATACCGCATGAGTTACAAGGCAGTCGGTGATCCTTGTGGTACCGTTTAATTGCAGGAGTTTTCCTGAAAGTTTCCGATGGTGATTGTTAAGTGTATCCTTGGTGAGAAGATGTTATTGGGTGATATCGTACGTATATGCGCTGATACTGCGGTATTAATGTCTCGAAGCTTAGCGAGAATAGTGTGTTGTAAAGTTTCGTTACTTGTTGGACAATTGTGCAAATACGAAAATATGTTTGAAAAGAAAACTACAAAAAAATATAAAAAAAAGAAACATAAAAAAATATGTTATCATAAGCGGCTGTCACTTCCCATGTTCGATTATTTGTGTTCCGTTGTTTTATTTTGGAGGTGTGCGTGACGTGAAGGAGTTATCGTTTATATGCAAGATCGGGAGATAGTTGGTGACTTTTCTCTCCTAGGTCTCCTGGCCATATGGGTTAGGTAGAGCTCAGGTTCATGACAGAGGGCCGGCTAAGGTTGGCGACTTGGTGGATTAGACAAGTTGCCAGTAGGGTGGTGGTTTGGATCTCTAGCACCATTAAACAGGCTGTCGTCAGTACGGTTCGCAGGAGATGGGCTTCTCTTAGATGCTCAGGCTATCATCGTTACTTGGCGTTCGTGCGGGGTGCGGAGATGGATGGGTCTGGATTGAGTACTTGACCGAGTAAGTCGTCCAGATGACCGAGGTATTCCGCCCTATAACCAGTGGTACAATGGTTCCTTGCTTTCTAAGTGGATCTGGGTTGGAGATGTTTCTGTGTCACGAGTGATTAAGATCCCCGATTTTGTCAGAGATGCTCCGCATCTAAGTAAGGTGGGGAGAGTGTGGCGGACTGGCCACTGGGCTCGAATGTATGTTGTTTTAATAATATCTGTCTTATTGACGCGTTATCCGGTGATATAATGCATCGCAGGGCGTCAGCGGCCGATGCGTAAATGGTAGCACTAACGCGATATTAAAATAGCCAATAATTAAGTTTGAGCTTGTTTTTGCCATTCAAGCGATTTAAATTATTAATTAGAATAATTTTACACACTTTTCGGTCCAATAAATAAGGCCTAAAGCTAGGGCGGCGCTTATTATCATAGGTTGATTTCGATACCTTAGACACCTGTATTTGAGAAGGTGTGCGTAGGCTAGTATATAAGGAACAAGCCACGGTATAGTGTGGCGAGGGATAAGTATAGGCTGCCTCACGGTGTTTTGCCTATATTGTAGAGCGGCGTTACTGCGCTTTACATGTACAGCGACACGGTGCTTTAGTGTCGTTGGTTACCGGTTCGGTACAAGGCTAATCAGTGCGCTCCCGAGTGACAGCCGCTCCAAAGGCGGTCTGACCGGTGCTGGTAAACGCCGATTCAGCGGGGTTGGGCCCACCCTGTTGTAGATCGCGAAAGGTACCGAGTCTGATCGTGGAAGGCTGAATCGGGGAAAGACCGATCGTGAGGAATAAAGGCTCACAGGTCTGTGTCGGTAAAGTTCGGGGAAGGTGACCCCGCTGGTAAACCGTTCGATAGTCCGGGGAAGGCCCCGGCGGCTCCGTTCGATAAAGACTGGGAAGCAGCCCCAGTCGGTGGCCGTTCGGTAAAGACGGGAAAGGCGAGCCCGCCGGTGACTGTACGATAGAAAGACGGGAAAGATCCCGTTGGTATCTGGTTCGCGTTACAGGGAAAGACCGATCGTGAGAGATAAAGGCTCACAGGTCTGTATCGGTAGAGTCCGGGGAAAGGCCCCGTTGTTGACCGTTGGATATATACGCGGAAAGACCGCGCTGGTGACCGTCTGATAGACACGCGGAAAGGCCCCCGCAGTTGACCGTCAGAGATACACGCGGAAAGGCCCCGCTGTTGACCGTTAGAAATACACGGCCGGAGATACGCGGGCAAAGACCCGGTGTTGACCGTCAGATATAAACGGGCAAAGACCCGGTGGTAGCCGTCAGAGATACACGCGGAAAGGCCCCGCTGTTGACCGTTAGAAATACACGGGCAAAGACCCGGAGATACGCGGGCAAAGACCCGGTGTTGACCGTCGGAGATATACGGGCAAAGCCCGGTGGTAGCAGTCAGAGAGATACGCGGGCAAAGACCCGATTAGTGATAACTCAGTTCAAGTATCGTCAAAATTAATATTGGCTAACCAGTGCGATCCCGAGTACAGCAAAACTAATCACTCTTGGGTGTTGGATTGACCGCCGATTCGACAGGTTTGGGGCCCACCCTGCCGTTAGATCGCGAGCCGGTCTGAATCCCGATTGTGGAAGTTTAACAGGCTGAGTAAACCTCGGGGAGAGACCGATCGTGAGAGTTAGAGAAAACACAGGTCTGTATAAAACCGGGGAAGCAAAGACCCCGGTGGTGACAGTTCGATTTGTACGGGGAGGGTGACCCCGTTGGTACCGTTCGATAACATCGGGGAACTACCGGTAAATTTTCCATTCGCGGTCCCCGCGTTTGGTTCCCTTGCAGTCATAGTTACTCCCGCGGTTTACCGGCAAATATCCGTCCGGGAGACCAACCGCACGATTCGACCGCTGGGTGTTACGGTGTTCGGGACAGTTCCCACGGGGGAAAGATACACAGGTCTGTGTGCAATAGCGGGGTAAATTTACTGATATTTACCCACAGATACCGTTAGCAGAATCGAGTGTGAGTACGAGTCTGTGCGCTCCCGGAAAAGACACAACTGTTACGTTCTCTAATGGATTCAGAGAGTCAGGTTCAAGAGATACGGCTTGTGGAGTAAGGGCCCACTCTACTGCTCAGGTCTCGAGACAGACTAATTCTGAATAGTGGGAAGATAAAAGGTTGTGTAAACGGGTAGGGATACGCCGCAACGAGAGGATACAGCGGGTCAGATCCCAGGGTGAAGTGTACGGGAGTCCCAGGTAAAAGGGACATTGACTCAGACCAAGAGTAAACGATACGTGAACTTTCGGGTAGTCGGGAACCCATGTTTGGAAGAGAGATGTCCGGGTTTTCCTAGCTGAAGTTCAGCTAGTCAGAGTCCCAAGGTGAAGTGTACGAGCGTCCACAGGTAAAAGGGGCATTAACGCAGACCAAGAGATTAACCTCAAAGTTTGGATCGGGTAGTCGGGTACCCAGGTCCTAAAGAGGCACGACCGCGTTTCCCAGCGAGATTCGGCTAATCAGAGTGCCGAGGTGAGGAGTACGATAATCCCGTGTTTGAAGGGAAATAATAAAGCAGACCAAGAGAGTGATACGTGAAAGTCCGGGTTGTCGGATACCCAGGTAGAAACATATTTGCTTGTCGCAACACACAGCTCTGAGAACTGACTGAAGTGCGAGGATGGGCCCCCTCGTGCGTAGGTCGGAACGAAGTTCTGTGTGTAGATAGCGAAGGGTAGAGAGAGGACCTTCACTATCAGAGTGCCATAGACCCCCTTACCGTTATCTTTCGAAGCAGAATTTATCACTGTGTTGGTCGACAATTGCCAACACAGAAGACGGGTAAGGAAACTTACTCCGTAAATGTGGTGCATGATAATATACGTGTGAGGCCGGTATGCCCTGCACGGACATGGAGCGAGAGATACGTACGGTGGGAAGACGTATGGACAGGTGCCTAGACGACACGACGGACAGTTACAATTGACAGTTGCCCAATAGACCGGTGTCTAGGACGATGTGATGGAAAAGACTTGTCACATGTATTCCTTGTTCCCGATATTTAGAAAACGTTTGGTGTCCCTGATAAATGGCGATAGTTCAAGAGTCACGAGATGTATAATGGTGCGTCAAGGTTTAGATCAGGTGGAGAGTTGGAGGAAGCCCGTAGCTAAGAAGACACACAAAAGAGGAAGACTCCTGCTGGTAAGAGAACGAACCCTGTTCTGAAGGACGGCCATCCTGCAGGACGTTGCCCATCCGGCGACCGCGGAAAAGAGCAGAGTCAGACCCAGAGATCGAACTGTATAGTGTTGCCTGTCTTAAGCGGCCAATCCTGAATCTCCTCTGATAGGAACGTTCACTATCGAAGAGATAGAGAAGAGCCATTTTACGTTGAAAGCACACAAAGCAGTGACTCGGGGGTGGCTCCAGACGGGCAGTGGGCTGGAGTCGCCACCACCAGGAAACCCGTCCGGCGCGACGAGAGGGCAGGCGTCCGGGCGGGCGCGCAGAACGCCACAACTATACACAGAATGCTACCCCATATGGGCCACTTAGCTCTTCATCTATCTGGGTCATTAAATTACTAACTTTGGGATGGTTAAAATGTATTCCATGTTGTTGGTTTGGTTTACACTTATAGTGCTTGCACTTCAGCCATAAGGTACGTACTGCAACCCCAAGACAGGTTTTTGAGGAAAGGCCATAAAGACATGTAATAATGAAGTTAATTTTACTTAAATATTTGTTGACACTTGACACATGATCGGAAACTCTCAAACGATGTTGCGTTCTTCAGTGGTCAGGAAAACTGTTCCAAGCAGTCACCCAGAGACTACAAGAACATTTGCCAAACCTTTGTGGAGGACTATGGGACATGCAGGGCTCGAAGTGGGAAACAAGAGGTGCCGGTATGGCTGAAAGAATCATTCCCCTCCCCTCCCTTTTCCCCTTCCCTCCGTTTCCACTCCCCTTCCCTCTCGAGATCTTTTCCCCTTACCCCCCTTTCCCTTCCCTCCCCTCTTTCCTCTCCCCTTCCCTTCCCTCTCCTCCTCCCCTCTCCCTTTCCCCAATCTCATCCCTCTCCTGCCAGTCCCTTTCCCTTCCCCTCCCTCCCCAACCCCTTGAAGCGGGGTCCTCCCCCGGAAAATTTCTGGAATTCTACATTGCCGTAGGCGAGTTCTAGCGCATTTTCGGAGAAAGGAAACTGGTTTCTTGTCAAGGGTTTCGTCGTAAGAAACTATTTAAAATTCACGAGATGACTTATATAATTGCCAATCACTGACTTGTCTCAAGTTTTACCAGTTACACGACAAGATGGCTTCCGAATTTTTATGAGCATTCCGGATTGCTAAAATACACTATGAACATAGTATGTTTTGAGTACGTGATACCTGCTAGAGGTAGCATCTAATCAGAATTAAATATTTAAATTTACTTAATCCAGATCTGCCAAGTCGATCGTTACAAATAATTTGGCTGTCTATGCACAATGATGTAAATTATAATTGAAATACAATGTAAGTAAGCACATGTATTATTACAGGCGCCGTTGACTTGCATACCGTCGATACCAATATGTTTTTAGGCCATACCGGTATGGAACTTTCGCCTAGAGAAGTTCCGGTATGCTTTCGGCCGGCCAGGAGATGTGCCGGTATGGCATACCGTTTCATACCGTCGCACTTCGAGCCCTGGTACGAGGACTGTAGCTGATATCAACACTGGTTTTGTTATATTCCACTTGAATGGATACTAGTAATCTGTTATATCTATAGTCTCATAATGAGAAGGCCAGTCAGTGCCGTGTATGATGACATGCAAATGGGCAAAGTTTACGAACTCTAAAAGTTCTCCATAGCCTCTAGATCAGGCTATGTATATCACAGATTACGGTAATACATTCACGTGGCAAAGCCTCTAGATCAGGCTGGCAGCAGAGTTAATAACTGACTAGGCCTATTAGCCCTGACTAAGAAGTCGGAACACTTGCCATCAGATGGTAACAGTAATCAACATCCGACACACACACCTACACACACACACACACGTATGATCTGCTCGTACGCTTTCTTATATTAAACCTTAATTCTCATCCATCTCGGTCATGTCGAAAGATTTGATGACATAATGTGGTCCACTGCGCAGCATGGTTGTGCACTGCAAAGTTATGCAAAATTACCTTTAAAATTAAATAAAATGTATATAAATTGTAAGACACTACAGTACATATTACATATGATGTTTTATTATATACAAGTACCGTTTATTGTTTATTGCTCAAAAAATGATTATTCATTGATTGTCTTCATAGAACCCGCAATGCATTTGTTACGTAAACACGACGTTATACGCCTTTGTCACTCATGGACGAGATAACTTGTCCAACGGCGCTACATAAGGAGTTTCCTGTCCTTTATATAAAAAACGTCCTTGGATTCCACACTAACTCTTCCCGTCTGACCTACTGTTCTATGAGCCTCCTTCTAATCCCTCGGCAAAACCCACGACAAAATAAACAACAAAACCAACAACCCACGACAAAATAAAAGCACATGACACCAAAAAAAACACAAACACACGACAAGTAAAAACAAACTAACACTACAAAGCATTTAGATTTTGCATTTGTATTCAGTTTAACAACAAAACAAGCAACAACTCAAACAACAAACAACAAAGTAAACATAAAAGTAAACAACAAAACAGACACGAAAGCAAACAACAAACGACAAAGTAACAAAATAAACAACAAAACAAACAAGACAAAAACACAAAAACTACACAAAGGGCTTACGGGATTCTAAGCCGCGCCAGGGGCCCCCCTGCCTTCATGAGCTTACGGGAGATTAAGCCACGCCAGAGGCTCAGCAGGGGTGTAGTTTTTGATTATTTTGTCTTGATTGTTTTGTTATCTATTTTGTTACTTTGTCGTTTGTTGTTTGCTTTCGTGTCTGTTTTGTCATTTACTTTTGTGTTTACTTTGTCATTTGTTGTTTGAGTTGTTGCTTATTTTGTCACTAAACTAAACACAAATACAAAAATCTAAATACTTATAAAAAAATATACAAATACACTACAAAAAAACTAAAGACAAATAAAAAACTAAAACCAAACACAAATCGAACACCAATCCCGACAATACAGAGCAACCATCCTAACACCCATCCTTTTCAAGCAGGAATCTTGCGGCCGGAAAATCCAAAGGCACCTATTGAAACACAGTAAAATAATGAAGGTTATTATTATTACACGTTATGACAATTTAATAGTAACATGAAATGAAAGAAAAATTCAAGTCTTTTTTCTGGGGCGCGCCCTGTTGGTCGGCATCACACTGACAAACCTCAAGAAGTTTTATGTTCCAGTCTTAAGTCGACCAGGTCTGCGATCGTTGGGCTCATCTGCATGGGGAGATATGCAGGTGCCTCGCATCCATATGTAAACTCAAGCTTATTGTTTCTTATCATGACTAGGATCTTCCTCTAGGAACAGTCTTCAGCTTTACATACGTGCTCTTGCGTTTAGCTTTGTTCAATAAACAATTAAAAAATGTATTAAAATGCACTTAAAAATCTAGATGAGTAAGAGTCATTCGTGCAGCGCCTTTGTGAAGTAGCCAACTTAAAAGGTGCTATATTAAGTGGCTTGATACAAGAAAACATATATACATAAATAAATACACACATACATATATACAAGCAATTCTGTTAAGTACTGATATAAATATAATTGAAAATTTATATAGCATCGTTTCATAAGGGTCTATATTATTATTATTATTATTATTATTATTATTATTATTATTATTATTATTAATTATTATTATTATTATTAATTATTATTATTATTATTATTATTAATTATTATTATTATTATTATTATTATTATTATTATTATTATTATTTTTCCAATCATTGCGTTATCATTATCCGGTTACATTAAAGTCGGGATTCTGGTCGGAGATTCCCCATCGTGCCTAGGCACGCGATAGCATTGAACCTCTGGATTGTTCAATAAACAATTAAAAAATGTATTAAAATGCAGTCATGACCACCCAGGCCTCACGAGATTCGACGAAAAACTACGCTCGGGTATCGAGAGCATTCTTAACATCTCTCTTTCTGACGACCAATGGACACTCGCTTCCATGCCTATCAGGATGGGCGGGCTTGGAATAAGGAGAGCTTCTTCGTTGGCACTTCCAGCTTTTTTAGCTTCAGCCGCAAGATCTCACCTCATCCAATCACACATCCTCGCCCTTACACAGGTGCCTGAAGACTCTATTGTGGAAATAATGAGAACTCGTTGGCAGCAGAGCATCGTGGAACAGATCGCCTTCCCGTCTTTAGATTACAAACAGGCCTCATGGGACATACCATTGTTATCAGCAGCCATGACAGAGATCGCATCTCGATCTCAGGACCCGTACGATCGGGCCAGGCTAAATGCCATACAGGCCCCGCACGCCTCAGACTGGCTCCATGCCCTTCCGCTAGCCGCACAAGGCCTAAGACTGGATGACGAGTCACTGAGAGTAGCTGTGGGCCTAAGACTGGGTGCAGTCATCTGTGCCCCCCACACATGCGCATGCGGAACGACGGTTTCAGCCAGAGGCTCACATGGATTGGCATGCTCACTAAGCTTCGGCAGACAAGCTAGACACGCATCAATAAACGACATCGTGCTGCGCAGTCTCATTAAGGCAGGCACCCCTTCAATCAAGGAACCGGCTGGCCTCTCCCGACTAGACGGGAAAAGACCTGATGGTCAAACTCTGATTCCGTGGAACAGCGGGCGTTCCCTGATTTGGGACGTAACGATCATCGACACTTTTGCGCCATCATATTTGGCCGAGACATCTACAGCAGCGGGAGGAGCCGCAGAAATAGCCGCAACTCGAAAGAAATCCAAATATGCGGAGCTATCGTTGAGATATTGCTTCACTCCAATCGCAATAGAAACGATGGGACCTATGGACCACGAAGGCTTGGCATTCATCAAAGAACTAGGCCGACGGTTGACGAGAATAACGGAAGATCCTCGAGAAACGTTCTTCCTGTTACAAAAACTATCAATCACAATCCAGAGGTTCAATGTTATTATTATTATTATTAATTATTATTATTATTATTATTATTATTATTGCACCGGTATGTAATGCACAAGGCATCAACCGATGGGACATCAAAACCTTTATGTAGGACATTATGAGCCCCATAATGTAATACATATAATGTCATATTCTCACTCTAACTTATTATTACCAAATGACAAGTGATGTTGATGGGCAGTGAAGTAAATGTGTTCACTGGAGTTTTAGCTGTTTACATTTGTCATGTAAACATAAATATGAGATAAATGGAAAGTAATAGTTACAGCATAATGTGGTTTATTCTACATGAACTTTAATGCTTAGTTTTAACTTCATGCTACAAAAATGGCAGAAGTTACATGATCACTGGTATTTCTCAGTCAAATTATTTCTAAGCTTTCATTGTATGTTACATAGGCATATAAAAGCACATCCGTAAAACCAGTAATTAAAAAAAATTAATAACACTGTTCAGTTCAAAATTTACAATGATTACTAACACTCTGGCTTTTCATCAGTCCGTCCAGTAGTTTAAATTCTTGTGAATCTAAACACATCTTATCGCATAGCCTGGCCAAATCAAAAGACCGTGACATTCCAAGATCTTAAAAATTTTAATATAAGAATATCTTAAACAAAAGACCAGGAGAAGAGAACAGTTTACCTCCATGGAGTTCATTCTCCGGACTTGGAATGGGACTTAAAGAATCAGTCTGTTTGATTGGACTGTCTGAGGCAAGCTTTTTGGTTGAACTTTGAGCTGGGCTTTTGGAGGAATGATCTTTTGTTGCACTTGCAGTTGGATCCTTTGAGGCTCGATCTTTTAAGCATGACTTTTGGCTGAACTTTCTATAGAAACCTTTATGCGATTGTCAGCGGCGGAGGTCTTGTGCTCATTTGCTTTGTGTTGCATGGAGATGAAAGATACCTGTTTTTTTTATTTTTGTTTCGTTTTTCCGGACTTGAAATGAGACTTAAAGAGTCAGTCGTTTGATTGGACCAAGGGAAGATTTTGGTTGAACTTTGAGCTGGGCTGTTGGAGGAAGGATCTTTTGTTGTACTTGCAGTCGGATCCTTTGAAGCTTGATCCTTTGAAGCATGACTTTTTGCTTTGCGTTGTATGCTCTCAGATCTGAACAGATGTTGCAGGCTCCTACCATCAACAAAATCACACCACAATAATACCATCACAAATGCCATCAATTCACCAATTTTAAATTGACATTATAAAATTTAGAAAATCGACTTAAGATTAATTCAACATCAGTGTGTCACCCAATCAGTTAATTTCTAATCTCAGTTCAGCTCAGGGTCATAATTATACAGGCAAGTTAATCTGCAAACAGGTAAGGTAAGGCAAATGTAAATTTAAATGTAAATTTAATACAAACTTTACATGGTGTACTTCATCAAGTTTAGCATATTGGCAGCTATTCCTCGGGATATTTTAAAGTTAATCATCCTTTGGTAGTAATTTAAAACTTAAGAGATTCCCTTAAAATTTCCCAATAAGATTGAAACTCTTTTGACTACATGTCATCTGCTATCATTGCCACTGCAACCGTAGCTGTTGTGTGAAGGGTAAAATGAAATGAGAAGCAAAGAAACAAAACGAATTACTTAAAAGCCACCTACCTAGAACACAGTTTCAGAGCAGTGCTGCCATCTGGCAGATGAATAGTTAACTCTTGATCCTCTGGTGACGATGCTGTAGTTGCTGCTGCTGAAGGTCCATTCATTTCGTCTGGTTCCTGAGCAGCAGTCACTGAACATGGAATCGGAGGAGCTGTGAACCAGCCAAACGCAATTCCTGTGTAGAGATTTTCGATCATTATTATTCTAAACTTAGCTACGTCATACACTGTGATACACGGCCTGCTTCTGTCAATCTTCACTCACATACAGTACATGTAGTGTATGAATTTGAAAACACAGGCTGTTAATGCTAAAACCATGCAGTGTTAAAATGTTTTTTGCTGACAGTGTTCAATGTTCATTGTGGAAAAATAGTTGTTTGGTGATTTTTTAGTTAAACTTTTTAGTTAGCAACTAAAAATGTTTAGTTAAACTATGGTTTTAACTAAACTAATTTTTTTAGTTAAACTTCATCCTTAGGCCCTAACTACATTTTTTTAGTTAACTAACAGTTAGCAACTTTTTAGTTAACTATTGCCCATCACTGGATTTTCCTTAGAAGCAACCATCATCTGGTGCTCTGTGCATCATGAAAACGGCGCTAGAAAAGTTATATTAGATAATTAGACCTTTTACCTAGGCCTATCCTGGGACCATAATTTAGTAGTCCCAGGCCTATCCTATATATATACCTTATTCAATTTGTTATTAAATGAAATTTTCAATTCTTACGTTTAATTTCGACTTCTGCCTGCTTTGATGTTCTGTTCGAGGTTTTAATTCGTGTTGATAAGTCAGTTATTCATCGCTTTGCGATTCTTGGATTTAACAATTCTTAGTCGAACCTGAGACTAATATTAGTCCCGGGTCGAACTTCGATGGAATTTGAACATTTTTATGCTCAACGTTTTCGATGATTTCTGGTCGAAATGACAATTTCTTCGCACCATCGAGTCTTTGTCGATTTGCGTCTTCAAAAAATGCAGTTTTTCGTCGAATTTCGATTTTTTAAATGACATTTTCGGTAAATTTCTGTTGAAAATGTCTCGTCTCGTTCGATGTCTTCCAAGTCGAGCTATCAGATGTTTATGACGTCATATCTGAACAATAATCGCAAAATGACGTCTATATTGCATATACGATTGTACGTCATAACTTCATAAGTATATTGTCGTTTTATTCTTCAAGTAAGTAAGTAACTTACCGGCCATGGCACATTCTGGCCTACTAGTATTTCTTCTACGTCCAAGAGAATCTTTGCTAGACGTGTCACGTATATCGTCTCCTAGCGTAGTAATAGCGCGCCCATAACTATTTGAAAATAGTCTGCTTGCAACACAAATCACGTGTAGGCCTACGGTGTACCCATGGGCGGCGATCTAGGGGGCGGAGGGGACATATCCCCCACCTTTAAGAGTGGGGGGAGGACACTCCATGCATTTGTCCCCCCACATTTCGAAGAAACACCAAAAAAGGCGGAGAAATGTAATTGCGCGTGAGGGTTTTGGCAGCGTTTTTGATCAGACGAGGTAAAAATAAATTTTTTGAGCAGAAATGTCCCCCCCCAAATTCTGAGAAAGAAGAAAGAATTCGTCCAAAAAGTCAAAAAGAGGATATATAGTGTAAGAAAAAGTTGTAAAAAGAGGTGAAGGACTAAAAAAAGGTCATCAATTGAATTGATGTTGGGACAAGATTTTCCAAAACCGGTCGTCGACGAGATCGTGGCCGACTTTGTCCCCCCCCCCCACCTCTCAGACAAGATCGCCGCCACTGCATATCTTTGTCGTCTTTCTTCGTCTTTTTCATCGTTTTCAATGTTCAAAATGTCAGTATTCTTCGACATCTTTCATCTGCAGTCTATCTTGGACAGAAATAAATCGTATGTTCGCGAAACCGATTATTATAACAAACGGTTTCTGCGATGATGTCATATTTGGTGATTGTGACATCGAGATTTGACAGGACGCGTCCACAAATATAACCTACTTTGGACCCCTTCCTCCCCTTGTCCGCATTTGACCTTTTACGTACGATTCGTCTGTTTCAGACCTATTTTAATTATAGTGCATCTGAAACTTGGGGTTTACAGCAAGCAGAGACGTGACTATAGCGTTGGGCTTGGGGCTTAAGCCCAGAGGCGCGTTTACACGTAGGCTCACTAGGCGCGCGCCTAGGGCCCCCAAATCTCGGAGGGCCCCGAAACGAATGAAAATATTTTTTTCAATTAGAAAAAAATTACATTTTTCAATTTTGAATTATTTTAAATATAACCTATTTTCTATTTTTTACACTTTAGCATTCCCATAAAAGTAGGCCCTATCAGGGACGTCATTTCAGCTTTTTGAGGGGGGAGGGACGTCAAAAAAATTTGTAAAAAGTTTTACCTTTTTTGAGGTCTAATTCTTAGAAATTTCAGGGGACAAGCTATGCAAAACTCTAGTTTTGTTAATAGTATATTATAATTCCATGAATTTGAGTATAATTTTTTTCTTTTTTATCCCTTTCTTCTTCCTCCTTTTCTTGTTCCATCTTTTTCTTTTTTTAAATCGGGGGGGAAATGCCCCTCTGCCCCCCCCAAAATGACGTTCCTGGGCCCTATGTTATTGTAAAATTTATAATTGTTTTCTTCATGTGGGCTAATACAAGTTCAGAAGGGCCCCGTAAATGTTTGAGCCTAGGGCCCCGTTTTCTGTAAACGCGCCTCTGCTTAAACCCCCCCCTAAACGAAGCTGAAGCGCCCCAAACAAATCAAGCCGTTGTATGCTTAATTACGGCTAAAAATTCGTATGAACACTGTATAAATGTTGCCATGCTCAAGGCTTAAGCCCCCCCCCCCCCAAACGAAAAGTCCTATAGTTACGTTGCTGACAACTAGAAGTAAACCCTTGGGGTTTAGGCCTACAGCAAGAACAAGTCAGCAACAGTACAGCATGGTTGAAGTTATTTCACGAGCCCATTTTTCAGACGGACGGATAAGGCTTGATCAGTGGCGGCGATATTGTTTGACAGGTGAGGGGGACGTACATTTTTTAACTGATCTGGTCAAATTAGAGTTTGAACTGATCTGGTCAAAAAAGAGGTAAAAAATTTATCGCCGTGAACTGATCTGGTCAAAAAAAGTAAAGAAATTTGCGTGCTCACTCGCAAAAAAATTTGATGACCTTTTTTGGTGTTTCTTCAAAATGTCGGGTCCGATGCATGGCGTGTCGTATTGATCATGTGTCGACAGTTTAAAGGTGGGGTCTTGTCCCCCTCAACCCCCATGATCGCCGCCCATGGTAATGATGGCTAGATTAATGGATGAATTACGATTTGTTTGATGGCCATCTCCATATGGTTTTAATGAAGGCACAGAACTGCATTATGTGGACAGTGTGGTCAACTTCTCCATGACAACCCATATGACCCCCTTGCACACAGGCGAAGGAGAAATTTCAGCGGTGGGGGCAAGATTATGTATCTGACCGAAACAAAAATAAATCCCGAATAATTGGCTTGCATTTATAGTGCTTATAGCTAATTATTTAGTACGTCAATGAATTACTCTGTAAATGCAGTGGTTTGCGAGCCATAGTAGCTACTAATAGTAGGCCTATTAAAATTCCGATTTGGGCAAGTTGGAGCTAGTTTGTTCAGCATTTTTCCCGGTGCCTACTTGCTCGAAAAGCACGAATGCCGGAAATTTTGGGGGGCAAGTCCCCGCTCTGACCTCCGCCTCCTACGCCCTTGCATCTGACTTTCTGAATCTCTTCTCCTCAGTCAAATTCAACACAACGTCCCGACTCGCATCAAGAACCACACCTTTACCCACATCATCTGAAGAACACTTATCCCCAACGACCTTTTATAAATACAGAATCCTTGCTTAACCCCTAAAGTAGGCCTAATTTTGTCTCGCTCTGTTCTCAACATCATCGCTACTTAAAAATTGCTGATCTCGAAGTTAGTCTTTTCCTCGGCCTCCATCCTCATTCTTTCCGTCGCATTGGGGCAATTTAGGGTTCATCCATAAAGGACGTCCGCAATGAGGGGGAGCGTCGTTCAAATGCGGACAAGGGGATTATGTCCAGTGCAGACTTCCGCATCTAAATTTCTAAATTCAAGTTTTTATATACCCTGTTTCTACCTTCCCCGAGAGACGAAAAGGTCAGTAAGGTGATTGCCTAAAACCTCATGCCATGTAGCTTACTAGAACCTTAATACAATCTGGGCTTGAAAACTCTAACAGGAATAACATGGTTGCTGAAGTATTGAGTTTATTCTTGATTACCTTAGACAGGGAGGAAGTTTTGATCTGACAAGGCTAATATTTTTAATAATTAAATTTAAATAATTAGAGGGGGAGTGGGGGACAGGTATTGGAAGAGCTAGGTAGCCTATGTAAGATAGAACTGGTACGGTAGCTTATTAATGACGTCAGTCACAATGTTGGTTTTTTCGTTCATTGGCTTTGGAAGTTTGGCATGCGAACGCCGGACGTCCACAAAGGGGGAGGGTAGGGGCAAATGCGGACATGGGGAGGGAGGGGTCCAAAGTTGGTCGTGTTTTGCGGACGTCCTTTATGGATGACTCCTTATCGTCAGACCTTCACGCAAGATATTCTCGACTTCCGTCTGGTTCTAAACCATCCCTCTTCCCTTTATGAACTTTCTTGCTACAACGCTTTCCAATCCTCTTGATTCTCATGTATTACTTATTACCAAGAGCAGCACACACGAATAATCCTTGGTTCACATCGTATGATTCATATCTCCAGAAGTTCAAATCCTTCCACAGACGCCTCAGACATAGCTACAAAGGCGCCATTTACACCACTGCCAAGGAAAAAGTACTTGCAACTCAGAATATCTGTCGTCAATCAATACCACCAACTTTATATCGCTGCCACTAAGAAAATACTACTGTTCTCTCAACCCACTCTCTTCTCCCACTCCACTCCAGCTCCTCCAATCCAAGACGCCTCTGGAAAGCCGTTAACTCTCCTTCATTTAAAGTGTCCCTCCATACTACCATCTCTCTTCTCCCAATGCCTTTTGCTCATTTTCAGTGATAAAATCTCATTTATTTCTGCCTAACAATCAATACAAAATTCGATTAAGACAAAAAAATGTTTGCTCTGGTACCCGGTCTGTTGTGTTAACCAATATGCCATGCTTAGAAGGGCACCCATGATCTTGGCAAAGTTGCTGCAAACTCCAGAGAGTTTAGGAGAGAGAGAGAGATTCAGATTCAGATTGTTTTATTGATCACCATGTAAGAAAATGCATTTTCAAACAGTCACGTGGAATGGCGCCAATAGGTAAACGGTACCGTAAACCCATAAGGAACATGAGGTCACCCTACTTACATTAATCATAATACATACAATCATATAATCATCAATTGAGAACTTCTTAAATCTGAACAATATATAGAGCACATCATATTGTTTAGATCAGGACAAATATTTAATTTATTTGTAGGAGGGAAGCACCCACAGGGTCACAAAGCCAAGGAATTCATATTTAATTTGTAAGTAATTTTGCAAATTATCACATACAATGTACTCGAAAGTACTGCATCATCACAGATTTTTAGAATACAACAAAACTGGTTACATGTATTAAGTGGGAGTGAAGTGACTTGCAAGTACTAATATACAATAATTACAGCTCGTTTTAAGGTCTGATGACACCTTTAGCCAAGTGATTCAAAATCAGAAAGGCAGCTTCTTGGTCTGTGGTGGGGGACAAAGTCTGCAGGTGGGTCATACTTCTGTGGCATTCCTGTAGTGCTAGCACTGGCTAAAACAGAAACACAACCAGCAATTTCGATTACTTTCTTATAGGTCACTTGACTTCTTGACATTTTTGTCATTTTTATGTGGGCAAACCATTGACACACAGAAGTGAAAGGCACATGTATGTGCATCCATTGTGTGTTTGTGCTCTCAGTCCAGTACAAGTTGCGCTTCTAAAAAACCATAGTCCATTTATTGACTTTGTAACAGCTGTTAGAGACCTATTTATGTAACATTTGTGTCGATATGGAGATAACACTTTGACCAGTGCAAGACAGTTTTAGAGGTTGGACGTTAGACGTATCAATCCCTCCTGAGCGACAGACACAGCCAGTGTTCCATCTTGGTTCCAGATTCGTCCAAAAGACAATGCCCGGCCGCCAACTAAAACAGCAATACCAAAGAACTTTGTTTTGAACTTTTGGTTATTAGAATTTTTTGCCCAATGGATAAAATCCAGAAGGCATAGAATTCCATGTAAGGGAGAGTACATTTCTGGAATCAACATATCATATCATATATGGCTACTTATAAAGCGCCGTTCACAGGATAGACTATTTAGAGGCACTCTCAGCGTGACAGCCCTGGGGGAAAAGAGAGGTCTTCAGGCAGCTGAGAGAAGAGGGTGAGACCCCAAACAATATCTTGCTACAGAGTGAGGGGCAGGTCATTCCAAAAGGAAGGGCCAAGGATGGCAAAAGCTAGGCTAGTCTTGGCAAATGTCAAGAGGTCTAGCTCCTCAAACATACCAAGGAGAGTGATCACATTGAACCAATGGATTGTTGTAGCAACAAAAATCCATTGCTGAGGTCAAAAGTCTCCTATAGGCCTCCAAAAACCCTGGTCAGATGGCAACCCAGGCTGGCCATGAACTCCAATCCCTGGTGATTGAACAGACTAAGTGTCTCCAAGGCCAAAGGGATGACATGGTAAGATGCTGGCAAGCTGCTATATTTGGCAACCTTGCTTTGGGCTGCCAACTTGGCCGCTGCTACTGCAGCAGTAGCATTTCAAAGTAGATTCAGCAACAGTTGCATCCCTGCAATGGCAAGATTCCTGCCCGTCTTCCAGAGCATGGGCATTACACCAAATGGGCATTTGCCATCAGGTCTCATGAATCCACTGGGTTTACTAAGAGGCGAGAGATTCCAGCTCAAACAAGAGTTTGTCAGATAAAGTCATTCACGGCAGAAGGCTTAGTGGCCCTACTAGGGTCAAGACAGCATGCAATGCTATGGACCCATCATCCAAACACCATGGAAACGCAAGGACACCTATGGATAGTGCAAACTTCAACCCAAAGACACAAACCCACGTCTGCTTGAGTAATCTCATTGTCAAGCCTTGTGCTGCAGACGCTTATGGGGAGGACAAGATGCCAATTATCAGTGTGGAATGACGCTACAGTCGTCAATCTTGCACAGTGAAAGTCCAATGTAACGGATTCCTGGAGAGTCCTTTGTGACAAGAGGACAATCCCAAACTGATTGCTTGTGGCCAGTAACGCATCAGGATATGGTGCGTTCAGATTCAGACACCATTTGGCCTTGGCTGAAAGAATTTTGTCCTCAGCAATCCGAGTTGGTTAACATGGAAACCTGGAGGGACGTGGTACTTGTGGCAGAAGCCTAACGGCAGGAAGTGCAAAAGAATGCACTTTGCATGAATTCACAATTTTCACTCAAGTTTCTCTGCAAGTTTGTTACTGTACAAATTTGTGAATCGTGAACTGCTACTCACTCATACGTGGATTTTCGCACTCGTAGAGCATCCATTCATCAGCTGAAAAATTTGAATGGAACCAGAGGCTATGATCCAATGAAGTCATCATGGTTAGAAAATATTTCTTTCTTGGGATTGTTAACAGCGCAGTACTAAGTAGGTACGTGTCAGAAATGTATGCAGCAACACAACGATGTAGATTGTGTTGAGCTTTATCTGAAAAATGAAAAGTGTTCATATTATTAATATATTCCTAAATGATGTTACATGAATGCACAGATACAGACTTCTATTAAAATGCTCTTTTCTTTCACAAAATAATTAATTATCATAAGTTAGGTTGATTTGCCAGAATGAGAATGGTAGCTGTGAATGTGCTTCTTAAAGCATTGAAATTGATATAAGTTGAAGTTTAGGTTGATTAGTCTTAATTAGCGTTTGTGTTTTTGACAGCAATGTTCCATGTATATGGGTGTGCATATAATGCATCAATGTTTGCGCTTGGTTGAACAGGTGTAGCATGTATTGGTGCTAAAGGGAATGAGCTGATGGAGCAGATTTGAAGTTTGAACAATGTAGAGTGTAATATATAGAGTTGTGTTGAGTTAATGTAATTGATTTTCTTGTGCGCTGAATTGAAAGAAGAAATATTTGAAAAGTGCTTGGACTGTGTTCGTGTGAACTGACCAGCCACACACTGCCATAGTTAAATTACCTATAAGTGGAGGTACAGTAAAGAAAAGTATAGATTGAATAGGTGAGAAGGAAGAAGTGAAGATTACAGCGTCAAGAAGAGTAGAGTTGACAGTAGCTATTCTCTGGTGGCATGAATTCGTATTGCCTCTCAATCATAATAAGTATTTATCAGTACGAGCAACAAAGTTGATGTAAAGTTCTAATTTAGAACTTCTAACATAGTCCAACTATGTTAGAACATTGTTCTAACTATGTTAGTTCATAGTTTAAAGTTCTATCATTTCAACCAAAAAGAGTTTTAATAAAAAACACAAGACTTTAAGTGGTTATTCCAAAAAAACTCTAGACTCTGAAATCGCTTTGTGACTTAACTGCATTTCATTCGTTCATTTGGGAATTTAATATAGCACACCTTCAAGAAACCTACTCAGATGCGCTCACAGCCCAGCCAGGGCAATAATAATTACATGAGCTGCTCATAAAAGGCAGACGCATTACCTCTGAGCAGCAGCCGAATCTCTAATGGAAGACCATTCCAAATGGAGGGCCCAGTTATTGAGAAATCCCGACGTATCAACTGTCTTCTTGACACCACATCTGATGTGCAAGATCATATCAAATGCCAGCAATCTATGCATCTATTGTCTGTGTAGAGTCCAAGTTTCACTCTCATATACTGTCATAGAACACTTAATATATATACATTCCGATAACTTGCACTTTGGTGTGCACACTGATATCTCTGCTCCTCCATCTGCTCTTGGAACCCGCTAATGCTCCCACTGCTTTTGCTATGCTTCTCCTTATCTAGGTACAGACACTATCCCAAGTCTGCAGGTTTCCCAAATATACAATTCCATTCACTTTCACAATATTTGCACCACCTGCCTGCACAGGGATCTCATTCTCATCAGCCCCAAATATCATTGATTTTGTCTAACTGATGTTAATTCTTAATCCTGCAGCCTTCCATTCTCGGTACAGAGTTTGAACAGTTTCCTGAATAGTTTTTATTTGTTTTGTCCATCTCTGGGTGTTGATCATGTTTCTGTGAACTATGGCCCTGATTTGTTATCTTATATTCTTTTCATCACTGACAATTAGAAATTATTATTATTAATCTGTAAAATCTATTGTGCCAGTGTCAAATATAATAATAATAATAATAATATTTATTCTTTAATTAAGCGCCTGCAAACGCACTGCGCTGTACATGTACATGTTATGCGATAAATCTTAACTACTAACAGAACAAACAGCCTGCAATACAAAGCATGTCCACCTATGGGACTCGATCTGTGTACCTCTCGCACTCTACGCCAGATGTTATCCAATGCGCTATCGGGCCCCCCGAGGCATCGATCATTGGTGCACTAAAACCAGGCCATAATCGGATCAATACCAGAAGAAATGTCCAATAAAACTGAAAGTTAGCCTGTAGTGGATAAGCAATTTTGAAGAGGTAAGTCTTAAGCTGATAAATAAATGACATGAGCAGCTGAGCAGAACGGACAGAGTTCCAAAATGTAGGTCCAGTAACCAAAAAAGATTGTTCACCAAGAACAGTTCTAGTCCTAGGTATGACCAGAGAATGGTAATCAGATGACCTTGCCGAATAATGGCAAGTCTGGTCAACCAAGACTGACTGTAAATATCTTGGTTGGTCAGAGTTCAATATTTTATAAACCATCAGCTGCAGTGTGAAACAAATCCTATTGCATTGGCGTCCGAGGTTGTGCAATCATCACCAATGGGCAAAGAGTCCATAATATACTCAAGGAAGATAAAGATATTGCACTAGATTGCATTAAATTATAGACTTGCCCATTGGCAGAGCATCTAAATAAGAACAGAAATGCAACAAAACCACTTTCAGTTAACAAGTAAAAGTATGGCAAGTTCAAAATCTTACTAGTAAAATTGCTCTACAGCACAGGTAACATTACCAATTTTGCCCTTCATCTTGATCCAGAAGACCACCTTTGGTTCAACTGGTTCCTTTGGAAGGAGAAATCCGAGGTTGGCCTTGAACCTTGAGTCTGGTATGGGCTTCAGCTGGTATGTAAATTCATTCGATAGTATTTTCTGCGCAAATGCCTGCTGAAAATCTGTCAATTCACCCTTGCTGAAATATAAACAAATTCTGCACTGTAATTTTGATTGTATTGGTGTCCCATCCACCAATTTTTCTGCAAAATGCAAGAATGCATGTGTGCTTTGGAGTGTGAATGTTGACTTTGTGTTTGACAGTTCCATCAATTTTGGCAAAAGTGATTTTGCAAATTACATAGACTGGAATAATTTAGTTGTTTAGTTTTCTGGCCACCTATTGACTTTGTGAGTAAAGTTTTGCAACCTTGATCAGATTTTTTTTAAGTCATGACTTTTACTGCTCACTCCCACCATCCATGCATACACACATTTGGATCTGTGTGTGTGTCATAGGTCTGGTCTAGTCTTCCAGCATCGCATACAGAAGACACTCTTTAGGATCCACCTGTGGTGGCCAGCTACTCATAGGGTTGTTCGTTCCTCCCGAGTTCATTCTACTGGGCCTGCCACTTCAGCGGTCATTCCAACAAACTGTGATCGTTCTAAGTCTACCAGCTGCAAATGGATGTGAGCAGGAATGTTCAGTCATCGGGCAACAAGTTCATAGATGTTGCAACTATCAACGATGCCCATAATCTAGACATTCTCACTCACTGAACTGTGGGATCCATCCTCCCCAGATGTCCAGGTATGCAGAGCAGTGCCATCACGTTATTCACTCTGCTGTCTGCCTCGTTACATTCTGCTGTCTATATGAGGCAGACAACAGACTGTTCCTCCGAAGGATTATTCACCATCTTCGATGTGGACCCTGATCGACAGTCTCCTCGCTCTTAAGACTGTGCAGGCCCACCATAGCCTCTGACTTCATGGTTTGACAGAACTTATCATGATCTCCGTTGCAAGGTTAGCTCCATGCAATCGTGATTCATGGCCATGGAAGTAGTTCATGTGTCACTGTAGTTAACTTGTATCTCTGGACTCAGTTATCCAGGACTCAATTATCCTGACACGATGCAGCACCCATGAATAAGCTGGTGCCCTGTGCTAAGCTCTGAAGTAGCACTTTAGAAATTCTGTTCTTACAAGTATTCTTGTGAACATCTTTGGGGCTTTTGATCAATATTTGCAACTGTATGCTGAGATCACACTAAAACTGTCAGCAAGGTTCACCTGAGACTTTCCAAGAGGAGTTCTTCAAGTGTCAGAAGACCATCCGGAGGAGGTACGTCGGGCATTTTATACTGATGCATCAGAGGTGAAAATTCATGCTTGTGGTACGAAACCATGCAAGTGAATATAACCTTTCCATTTTGGATTGCTTTGACGAGACGTGTACTGAAACTCTTTCCATCTCTCATGTTTTCGACATGGTATATGATTGGACGTCTACCATCACCTGGAAACAAGGAAATTATTGTATACCTTTCTGGGATAACTGAGTCAACTGCTTGATACGAAAAATACTTGGCTCCACCTCACTTAATTTCATGTCTATTATTACAAACAAGCTTGATCTAAACAGACATCTTTTAAAGGAGACTGAGAATTTGGAGCAGTGTAATTAAGTGAAACAGTAAACATATGGGATCCATGCATATATGTACAATCATTTCTCATTTCTCTCCAAAACCCTTGAACGCCTTGTCTCTCTTCAACTTCTTCCCTATCTGGAACAATCTGGTCTTTTGCCCCCCTTTCAGTCGGGTTTTAGGGCTCACCACTCCACTGAAACTGCCCTCCTTTCTTTGCTTTCTGAAATTTATTCAGCTGTTGATAGGTCTGAACTCACTCTTCTGGCGCTATATGATGTCTCCTCAGCCTTTGACATGCTCGACCACACCATTCTTCTACAGCGCCTTGAGATCTCTTGCGGTCTCAAGGGCCCTCCTCTCCAGTGGTTCCGGTCATACCTGTCTGATTGCACTCAGATGATTATCTCTGGTGAATCTAGAACTCTGTGGGTCCCTGTTAAACTGGGTGTTCTGCAGGGCTGTTTTAGCCTCTCCTCTTTATTTTATACACGGCCAGTATCCCCTCTCTCCTCCCCATCCATGGGGCTTCAGGCCACCTCTTTGCTGATGATGCCCAGGCTTATGTTCATGGTCCTCCTTCCTCTCAACTTCTTCTTGCTCAGTGCATCGAAGCTCTTTCTCATGATCTTCATACCTGGATGTCTTGCAATCGCCTCTCCCTTAATTCGTCCAAAACCCAATTTATCTGGTTTGGCACTCCTCAGCAACTTCAAAAACTCGACTTTGCTGTGCTGTCTCAAAGGTTTCCGGTTTTCACTTTCTCGTCTAGCGTTCGTGATCTAGGAGTGACCCTTGACAATTCTCTCACCTTTACTGAACACATTTCCAAACTCACTCGCACTTCCTATTTTCACCTAAGGCGCCTTAGAGCTATCCGTTGCTCTCTCTCATCTCCAATTTTCACTTCAATTGTCCATGCATTTGTCTACTCTAGACTTGACTACTGCAATTCCCTCCTCATTTGTCTTCCTAAAGTCCGTCTTGCTCCTCTTCAGTCCGTTCTCAATGCTGCTGCTAGATTAATTGCCCATCTTCCTCGTTCTTTCATATCACTACCTTTATGGCAGAAGAACTCCACTGGCTCCCGCTTTCTGCCCGCATCCAATTCAAGGTCCTCATCCTTGTCTCTAAGGCTCAACTTGGTTTCACTCCGAAATATTGATGTGACTTAATTCATCGTCCTCACTCTGCTGCTTCTCTTCGTCCTCTTCGTTCATCTGACTGTTTGGACCTCCACGTTCCCCGTGTCATGACTTCACTGGCTCAATCTAGGTCTTTTGCTTCCATTGGCCCTGCTCTTTGGAATAAGCTTCCTCCGTTCGTTCGTTCTTCTATTCTCTCAGGTAACGTCTCTTCCACTTTTACCTTTCTTAAAACTTGCTTTTTCTCTCTGGGTCTCTCGCACTGGGAGTGCTTCTGAATGGCCCTCCCGCTAGAAGCGATTTATAAATATCCAAATACAATACAATACAATACAATCACACCAGGGATAAAGTACAAGCACAATCCCGTCCCTGCCCTGAGTGGCGGAACACAGGACAGCTTAACACTTGCTGCCCTCTACACAAGCAATATTTAAGGATTCCACTCTGAGCATACTTGAGGAGAACACTGAATGCAGTTTACATGAAAAGAGTTGAAACTTGAACCACCTGACAGCAGAAAATAGCAGTGCATGCTGTGCACGTGAAGATCTTCAGGAACTGTTTTTCCAGCCGCCACCAATGCCTGTCCAATAATCTGTCCACCATAAACACCACGTGTCTCACTCTTCCATAAGTAATTGGCTCTGCAACAACAAATTTGACCTCTTGCATAAGTAGGAGAATTTAAGAACAACCCAGCTGTCTCACTACTGTATATCTTCTCCAGATTTTGACCTAGTTACGACAGTGACCCAGCAGCCTGGGTCTTGCTCTTGTGGATTTGATATGATTTTTATTAAGCATCTTTCAATAAGCTAGTCTCCCTGACACAACTTTTGTCATGTAATGCAGTGCAATACAATGTCAAGTAGCATTTGATGACTTACGGGACATTACATCTGGCAGCACTCAACTATGTTGTATGCACATTTTGAGCACTGCTGCATTTTCTGAATAGATGCTGTATAGATCTGATCAAATTGTACTACAATACATCACATAAGGACCTACAATACACTGCTATTTATGCATCATCTATAATCGAATCTTTATTGTTCACGAAGCCCTAAAAGTGAGTAAAATGGAAATCATTTCTAATCTAAGACTCTTAGATATGAACTACTCTAATTGTACTTGAAGTACCACCTTCATCACTCTTGGAGTGTGATTTCTCACTAATATATATTGACAGTTCAATGGATTTGTTTATAAACAATTCAGAAGGAAACTCATTCTCACATGGATCTGAACCCATGACTTTGCAGGGAACACTTATATAGGATGACCCACAATAACAGATATACATACACACATACACACAAATCTATTAATTTTGACATCAGCCTATTTCAGGAGTTAGAACACATTGTTGAACTGTGCATAACTTTGAAGGCCATCATCAGTGATACTGGTGTCTCCTTACATCCAAAGTACACAATCCTTATCTGAAATTTCTCTATCAGATGATAGTCATCACTGATACATATTGTGGAACATTAAACTGAGTCACACACAGCTCATTATGTAGTTCATACGTTGTAGTTCATACTTTGTTCAAATTGTGAATAAAAGCACGAAAATGTTTCCTTCAAGAAAACATTTTAAAGACTTTTCAATTACAGACATTTGAAGTGTGTTATAAATGTATTAGATTTAGCTATTAATTCCACCATTTTGGGTGAATTTGTTGGGCTAAAGCAGACAGGAAATTCTACAGTTGATATAATTTCCTGTCTCATTTTACTTTTCTGTTTAAAAAGTTTTCATAATTCAGGACTGTTTATGCACTCGGCATTGAAAACGGTTGTTTAAAAATCGGATTTACTGAACCCGCCTATATCTGTCTTGTGAGGCAAATTTTAAACTATTAGTTGGCTCAACATTGGAGCATTACTACCACTCTGCTTCGTTCTGTAATTTACCATTTTAATATTTTATCGCTCCAAATCAATTACACGATGTATTTACTGGGGTATATCATTTTAGCATTCCAAAAGCATTACATAATTGCAAACTGAATGTTTGAGCATTAAGATGCACAATAGACTTTTTGAACCTAAGGACTGTGACTTCCACACAAAGAACACTTGAAATAATTATGTTGACAGGGACTTTCCATAGCATTACCAGAATACATTATTCAATTGAAGTTGGTTTTCTAAACTGAATCCAGGTCAGGTTACGGTGGTTATGTTATTTAAGCAACACCTATACTGTACACACTAGCCAAACTGAGTCGAATTGGCTAGTTTCATATGGTGTCGGTAAATTTGGAATTATGTTTCGAAGGCTTCATGCTGTGAAGGCAGCTCTAAGGCAGCAGGAATACTTTTAAGTGGCAGTGGATGTATGTGTAAGCTGTCAGTGAAGCAGGGCTAGCTGACAACATTCCACCAACATAAGATGCACACAATAAAAAGTGGTGTATACCAGGCTGCCTATGGTTGGTGTCAGTAACTGTGTTTGGATTCAGGCTTTAGTCAAAAGCCTGTGTTACCAAATCCTCTTATCCGGAGTTGGCCAAGATTGTGGGTGACATTGCCAGATGCAGCCAAGATCTGAAACTGTAGCTGTAAAACAGGCCGTTGTACCAAACGCTGCAGGTAACATACTGCGCACACCTTTGTGCCTGTGATCCTCAGTGAGGCAATGAAACCTCACTGAAGATTTTAAGAAATAGACATATAATATTATGACTGTTTACTTTAAAACCTAAAAACCCATTACTCTAAAAATATAAAAAGATGGACTGCCAATTCCTCCAAGTTTTTATCCCTGGGATCACTAGAAGGCTTGCATATTTTTTATTGCTATCTCTGTGTATTGCCTTTACATAGTGGCATGTTTTTAGAACTTCATGAAAGTAGTCATAACTTGAAAGGCCCAAACCTGCACAATCAACATCAACAAGGTTTAAATCAGAGTTCAGAATGATGTCATATCTGGGCAAAGGATCAGATATTCCGTGTCTGTGGTCAAGTTTTATAGTATATACAATGATAGTGCTGTACATCAATTTTGAAAATGTGTGTTTTGCATATAGTTTCACATTCTGTACTTTACTTTACTTTTAAAGACAATGATGCCAAACTGCTGCATCAGTTTAAATTTGGATTCTGCATGTTGCCTTGAGTATACCTGTCAAATTTCATTGTCTTATGACTATTAATCATGCCTTAAATACACAATTCCATGGGCGTCCAGAGAGGGAAGGGGGCATTTGCCCCTCTAGATTTTGCAAATATTTTACAAAAATAAACTCTTTTGATAATTATGATTATTACAACAGTCCCAACACGATTTTCAATGAAAAAAACAATTAATCATTTAGATAAAGTCCTTGATCATTGTCTATTTTTAATTTTTTTTTCTATGCAATTTTTTTCTAAGCAAAAACGTCATTTTGCCCACCCCCCAAAATTTTTTACCCCCTAACAAATTTCCCCCCCCCCAAAATTCCTGCAGACGCCCATGGACATTTCTTTATGCTTTATACTCAGTTATGCATTTTGAAATTTTTGACATCATTTTCAATGATGGTAGTGCTAAATAAATCACTGCTTCCCTTTAAAGTTGGATTCTACATGTTGTTTTGAGTGAGTGTACCAAGTTTGGTGCTTATACCTACATGTTGAACAATTTATCACAGGCTTTTGAAGCTTATTCATCTCACTTCTGTACACACAACCTGGCCTTTGCATGTTGGTCTATTAACCTGTACACATAACATGACCTTTGCATGTTGACCTACCTGCAGCTTCACACATTATTAATGATAATGATTGACTTTATTGGAATAATTCACAGTCCAGTCATGCAGTCAGTGGCATAGCTAGGATATTTTGCACCCGGGGACGAACTATGAAATTGGTGCCACCTCTCTGTTGGATTTATTTAACATTTTCCAAATAGGTCTACGTTGTAAACTGTAATGAGTATAATTATGGTGCCCCTTAGTGCTCAATGGGACGCCAAAATCATACCTGACAACTGCAGGTTTGTAAGTAATGAGAACAACTGGATATTTTGGGGATCCAAAATTAAATCTTATAAATTTATTTTGGGTAAATTACTTAAAATTGCATCTGTATTAAGAGTAAAATTAAAATTAATAAATGGTAACCCTCATTTTGGCGCCCGGGGACACATGTCCCCCTCTGCACCCCCTAGCTATGCCTCTGCATGCAGTTGCACAAAAAAGTACATGTGACTATTCCAAAAGACATGGAGAAAGAATACTGACCCACACCATGCAAAAGTTAAGAAAAGATATATACTAACAGTGGAAATGCTAAATACAACGAAAAATACAAGACTAATGAAAATAATGAAACAATAAGAATACTAACACCATGAAAATACGTACTAAAAACGAACGACAAAGAATTACAAAATAAAATGCAGTTTATTCTTTAGCTAATCTACACATAAGACATTGAAAAAGTAAAACTACAAATGCACACTGACTGCTGATAATGGTCAGTGATTAACTGCAGATATCTTACAAAATAGAGTTAACTAATTCCTGCCTTCAATGCATCCAGTGAATAGCATTCATCCACAGATGGACTCTGATGGAGGGAGTTTATTCTTGATATTCTCTCTCTCTCTTTAACCGTCCTCGATATTAACAATACGAATAGTGAAGGAACTCCGCTAAGTTTCAAGGCATGGCCACAACTGGCTTGGTAATGAGAGTAAATCACTGTATGCATCTTAGTGGTATCAAACTCCGAGCACCTTAAATAATTTAGGGTAATCCTGGGTTTTAGCGTCGGAAATTATTTCATTGAAAAGTTCTAATACAATAATACAATAAATATTAGGTAATCCTGGGTTTTAGCGTCCGAAACTATTTACATTGCATGAGCGATGAAAACGTTTCACAGTTAAACTCAAACAAGAAGTTGGAAGATTGATGAAAATATCAAAGAAACTAGAAGCCGGATGATCGATTAAAATATTACATAGTTAAAGTCAATCTAGAAGTTGGAATTGCGATGAAAATATATCGTTTTAGTGCCGATATTATTCCCGTGTATGACCGATGAAAAATTTTATAGTAAAACTCGAACTAGAAGTTGGAAGATTGATGAAAATATTCACGAAACTAGAAGCTGGATAATCGATTAAAATATAACTGAAACTAGAAGTTGGATGAACGATGATTATTTATTGTATATTGTATTAGAACGTTTCAATGAAAATAGTTTCGGACGCTAAAACCCAGGATTACCAAATATTATAATCATCGTTCATCCAACTTCTAGTTTCAGTTATATTTTAATCGATTATCCAGCTTCTAGTTTCGTTAACATTTTCATCAATCTTCCAACTTCTAGTTCGAATTTTACTATGAAATGTTTTCATCGCTCATACACGGAAATAATATCGGCACTAAAATGATATATTTTCGTCGTAATTCCAACTTCTAGTTTGACTTTTATTATGTAATATTTTCATCGCTCATCCGGCTTCTAGTTTCATTGATATTTTCATCAATCTTCCAACTTCTTGTTTGAGTTTAACTGTGAAATGTTTTCATCGCTCATGCAATGTAAATAATTTCCGACGCTAAAACCCAGGATTACCTAATTTTGTAGCAGGTGTCGTGCTTCAAGCGACTTCGACTCACGAAAAGCAAACGTTGACCACCCGTCATATTGGCATAAGCAATGCGCTTATTGAAACCGTTATATATATAAGAGGTCGTTGATTGAAACGACGTTGAAATGTTTCAACTTTCTTGATAGATTCCTGATTAATATAATTACTGTGGCACTACCAGATTCTCGTTAAATCAAATACTCGACTTCTTAAACCCAATTCAGAATAAAGTGATGGTCAGCTAAATTATTACAGAACTCTTTCTAAATATGTAACAGTTTACGCTGTATAAAGTTGTGTTTAAAGCGTCTGGCTAAGTTGAAATTTCGAATTTGCGAAGAGCGACTACTTTTCATCAAGCAGATAATTATCAATACAATAGCCAAACCTGAAAAGATTCTTGTCAACCTCCTCCAGCTTAAGAATCGTCTCCGTTAATTTACTTTCTAAGTGTTCGTCTTCATTCTTTTCTTCAGCAATCAACAATTCCTCCATTTTTATTAATCTTGTTCGGAAACTGCAAACTGATTCTACAGCTAATAAAGCACAGCTTAAAACGATTAAGTGAAATTTAGGTCGGGTTAAAAAATAGTGCCTAAATTATTAAAGGTCGGGTTATAATAACACCGGATTTGACACTGTAGTTTAAAGAGAGATTAGAATTGAATCTCTCGGCTTTTGCCTATTATTATCAAGTATAATTATTTGGTTTGGCTGTTATACTTGTAATTATTGTAAATGGCGTTTTATGTACACAGTATAGTAAAAATGTTAACGTTAAATGTTTTTCTAGTTCAACTATTTATATCATTTTGTTTATCAACCGTTTCTGCTAAGATCAGTCGCCCTCGTGGAGTGTCTATCTCAAGTAAGGCGTTTGTTTTTGTTATTTTGGTGTCAATATGCGTTTAAACATGACGCGCGCATATAATCGTAATCATAATCTCGGAACTTCTAAATCGCTACCTAAAAGCTAAACGCAGGGCACTAGCTTATTCACAAGCGCTTCTTCAAGTCAGAGGGGTTCCAAGGATACCAAGTGAAGAAGAAAATCAAGCTGCCAGAAGACCAGAGAGAATGAAACTTACGGTTGGTTAGGTTTAGGATAGAAATTGGAGGGTGGCAGAGTGGATGGATCAGTGCAAGCTTTCATGAACAGGTAGAACTTTTGTTTTGAAATTGGAAGACTGAGATAGAGGATCTTGAGGTAGACAAAGGTTGGTGAGCATTGAGTTGGTTATATATATTCATAGAGGAACTAAGAATTTGCAAATTTCAGGAGGTAGATCATTCAAGAGTCATGGTGTGATATATGGATCGGTTAGAGAACTTGAGATGACTGATTACTGAGAATGGGGAAGAGCATTCAAAGGTAGGAGGATGATCAGGTGAAACAGGGTGATTGGATGGTGGAGTTTACAAAGATACAAGGGCTGGGAGTATTGCAGAGTAATAGGTTACACTTACTTGCACACCTACACACTTGCACACTTACACACTTATTTAACACTTGCACACTTACATACAAAACCACACTTTCTTGCACACTTATTTACACACTTGCACACTTATTTACACACCTACATGCTTACTTTAAATGTTGACTGATACAAACAATCTAAATCTTACCCCAGTCCCTCCAGCACACTGCAGTCGTGTTTTTCTCAACCTAGACACAAGTACCACAGCAGCTGCTCTGTTTCATTCTCTGTCTCTGGTCTCCCAGGAACCAAATCTTGTTCTTCACACAGTATCTCTGGACTTTGCATCTGACTGGACACAGCTCCCTCAAGGTTCCATTTCACGGCCACTTCTCTATCTTCTACGCTACACCACTGAACCATCTTATAGAATCCTCTTTAGTTGGCCACCATCTTTATACAGATGATACTCAACTCTTCATATATCTTCTCTCCTAATTTTTGTTCCTCATCGATCCTGTCCTCCAGTCACACCACTTGCTTAAAATACCTGAATGAATAGAATGCAAAGCCCTATCACTCACCTACAACACACTCCAGTCCTTCCAGCCCTCCTATCTTTCTCAGTTATTCACAGTCCAACCATGCTGTTCTACCCACTCCTCTTCTGCACTAACATAGATGTGCTTCCATCACTTCATCATTAAAATATGCAAATCGCTCCATAGCCATAGCTGTTCTGCCTCTCTGGAATAAACTCCCACATACAGAATTATGACAAATATCAGATCCATCCTACGAACTCACCAAAACCTCTTGCTATCCCTCCACTCAAATCTGAAAACACTGCTCCTTCACAAATCTTTTTCTGATTCCTCGTCTTCCTCCTAACTCCCTCGCCGCTTCAGTTCTAAACACCATTCACCGTAGCCTTCCGACTGCCTGCCTGCCTGACCCTTTGGATCTGGACCTGATTTTGACTCCCCAGCCTATCAATTTTGTTTTGACAGAGCACCTGGGACTAAGCTGGTTCTCATGACTTAGCTTTTGTGGACGCTGAAGAAATCTCAAGATTATGATTGTGAATAATGTGATACTGTTCTTAGCCTTTTAGTTGCTATTTAGATATACATGTAAATGTCTGAGTTTACAATTATGATACATGGTTCAGCCTGATATAGTTTTCCTTTGTGCTGACACACTGTGGCATGATTCTTTGCTAGTGGCATCATTCTACAATTCATTTGATTCCTTCACATGCTTTGATGGTCTTCAAACGATAAAGTTTCAATATGTCAATGACAATTACTGCGACTGCCAGGATGGCAGTGACGAACCAGGTGAGGAAGATGCTGTAGATTTCTCATACAACCTTACACTGTGCTTTGCAAACTGTTGCTTACAGATAGACAGAGATCAGCAGTTGGGCAAGGGGCCATTTGGTGCAACAAAAAACTGCTCCAAACTCTAGTTGTAAACTTTGCATTCAGGAACACCCGAGATGTATGCACTTCAATACACTTCCTGTGTACCGCTCAAAAGTACTGCACTTATCCCTCTCTAACCAAGTGTATTTTGAGGTACCGGTAGTTTGAAAATATATGCAGAACTGGAACTGTAAATGTAACTACATAAAAGGGAAGACATGCCAAGATGAAAGTACACCAGTGCTGGAGAAGGCAAGATGGGTTCGAGCTGATATTATTACTGTAATTAGAATCTTAACAAACTCTGCTGTTTACGTTCTGGAGGTGGGACCAACGAATTTACACGACTTTTTCGTCATTTCATCCATCTTCACAGTTTCAGACTTTTTCTAGATTCATCTTTAAAAAAAGTTGATGACCTTTTTTTAGACATTCGTCCGACTTTTTAGACTTTTTCTATACAAATTACTCTCATGACCTTTTTTAGGAATTCATCTCTCAAAAACTATATAAAACTATATCACTCACCTCTCGGGCGGAAAACATGTATCCTGGGCGGGGAATTTCCTTCCCCAAAAGGTGTCTACATTATGATATTGCTGGCCTCTGGGGGGGCAGGGGAAACACAAATCCTGGGGGGAAATTTCCCCCCAAAAGGTGTCTAGATTAAACACTGCCCATCTAGCTGCAGCATCACGGAACACTTCTTCAGTGACCGTCATTATTCACGAATATTCATCAGTAGGGATCCGGCCAATGATGGCATAAATGGCTAGTGTGAACTTAAATCCTGTATAGAATACACAGCCAACAAGTGAAGCACTAGAATTTTGAATGTGTTTCATACCTAAGGCATGGGCCAATGTAAAATCAGTTAGGGTAAATTTGCCAAAAGTTTATAGTGATTTGCATATCTCGGTCACCAAATAGCATGTGCCAGAATGTGGTAACCTATCTCTCTTGCGTCAGCTGCATGTAAAAGCCACAGTTGGCAAGAATTCATTGTTTGTTTTCACTCACAGGTACTTCAGCCTGTCCAATGGGATCCTTCCACTGCAAAAACTACGGCTTTAGATCTTTCTATATCCCAACATCCAGAGTCAACGATGGCATCTGTGGTAAAATACTCAAAATCATCAATAACTATTTCAGCAGTAAAACTAGAAATTAAATAACTAGCCGCAGCAGTTACACACTCTGTATGGTTTCGTAATGCCTTCATTAATCTGTAACTCACTGGAATTTCAATCAAACTGGATAACTTCTAAATTGCCATTATAATCCACAATCAATTGATCTCTTTTAAGTAAAAGTAGAGCTCACAATCTGGATCTGTTTGAGGAGTCCAACGAAAATCAAACTCGTGTTTAGAACAGAATTGTAGTCAAAACAGATGGAATTCCAATCAGAGTCATAAAGTTGAATTCTTTTCTTCATTCTGTGCTAGTCCTGGTTTAGACTGAGCAATAATGAACACCTAAACTGACTGAGATAACTAGTGTTACAAAGCAAAGTACTGAAATTTTTTCTGGTCTAGATTGTTGCGATGGTTCAGACGAATACAACTCAAAGACCCAATGTGTCAACAACTGCTTGTAAGCCTGGAAAATCTAGATCTTCAAAACAGTTTCAAGTCTGTAACTTCCTTTCTACCTACAGTATGGAAATTGGTAGCTAAAGTGCATCTCAAGTATTCATCCAGCTCTCGTCTTCATTTTGTAATCTGAATACAGCTCGAATGTGTTTCTACTCTGTGTGAAACAATTCATCCTTCATCTACACTGATCCATTTCTTTGAATTTAACAAATTGTTTTTTTTATTTAATTATAGAAAATTAACTGAACAAGAGAAAGCATCGACATCAGAAAACCCTTAGAGTCACACTTTACAGACAAAACCGGAGCTAACAGTAAACAATTTCCATCCAAAATCAACAGATCATTGGAAAACAGACACGATCATTGATATCTAATGCTCGTTACAATATTTGCATTGGTTAATTGGTTTTGCATATCATTACAGCAGTTTATAATAATTTTAATGCAGCTTTTTCATTAGTAAACTGAACTTTTTACTGTAAAAGTTTATATTTAATAGCTTACTTTCTATGGATGTTTTCACTTGTACTAACACTTTTTTACTCATAAGAATTTGTTTTAAGTTAGTTTCATAATTTCTTAAACTAGAAGTTAATCTGGCACTGTAAGTGTGTCACTTTGGTAACTTTTGGAACAATTCTTTCAACCCCAAAACAACTGACATACATATAAATCCTTTTAATGTTGCACTTGAGTAATTGATAGAATATCCAACTGTTGAATCAGAGAAAGGTTTCTAACTTCCGTTAAAGCATATTACCACTGTATGAAATAACATCAAATTTCCAACAAACACACAGACCTGTGCGATCAGTTGTACATTTATCTGAACCCACCAAAGTGCCTTCCAGAATGGATAAGAAGTTTTCGATGCAGAGCCATGCACATGAAATGACGTCAAGGATTTAAAACCACACACTGGCTTTATGTTTGATATAATGAACACATTTGTGACAGTTAATTAATTCTTGCACTGCATCATACATCTTTTCGTTTCCATTCATTTCAACATCTCTCCCGTTATTGCAAGATGATATTCAGGCCATAGAGAACATTTATTAACATTAATCTTGGTGTAATGCTTACATTTACAGCTGTAAATTTAGAATGGGTACTTCGTGAGTGGGTTTTATATTGAAGACGAATTCCAGATGCAGTAAAACAGCTATGGTGAGTTCTGTAAATGCATAGAAGTCTAAATTGAATCTTTTTCTGACATCCTCTATTCATCTTGTTCAGTTCTAACAGAAGGCAGAAAGGTTTTGTCTGGTAGCGGCCGCCATGTCATCATACTCTGTCTCTACTTTTTCTTGTTTGGGGCATCTTTCGGTGGTGTGACGGGTCGCCCTGCACCGATTCCTCCATACTGGTACTTGGCTTTCTTCTCTGATGGCTTCAAGATCTGCAGCAAAACATGGGACTTATAAATTATAATTATTACTTATTCATTTCAACCAATTATTGCAATGCAATGTATGTTAGCATGTATGCACATATCTGCGTCCAAGCACTTACAGTGCATTTTAGGGCCCTCACTTAAGTGCTGCAACACGACTGACAGGTGCTTCTTAGATAAATCAAGCATGTTTCTTGAGTTATTCTGAGCAGAAGCATTTTAGGGCCCTCACTTAAGTGCTGCAACACGACTGACAGGTGCTTCTTAGATAAATCAAGCATGTTTCTTGAGTTATTCTGAGCAGAAGAGCTTGAATTTTCAGAGGAAGCTTGTTTCAGGACAATTCAATACATGATAAAATATGGTGTGCCTGAACCCTCATGTGGTAGCATAGCACCATCATATCTCCATGGGCTGAAAACCCAGGTGACTTGAAGTGGGAAGAATAATGTACATAATATGTAGCAGTATGTACTTATGTTTTGGTATGTATTTTTGTGTTCATGTATTGGTATGTAGGCCTGTGTGTATACAATGTTATACATGTACCATATGTCTCTGCATGTGCCTGTTGGTATGTATTAGGGGTATTTCATTTACAATGTCTACACCCTTTTGGACTATAACACCAGTTGCTACTTGCCTGAAAAGAGCACATGAGGCTTTCGTCAACAGACATCATTCCGCCAGCATTGTCGAACTCACCACAGTAGTTTGGAGCAGAGAAGAGTGTGACTAACTGGCGCTTCGCAAAGAACTCATAGCCATCCTCAACAACCTGTACAAACAAGTATTTTACATCAAAAGTAATAAACACAATTGCCAAACAACCTGTGTTCAATACAGTGTGTCCAATCATTAGCATGATATTTCTGCAATCATTGAGCTATACTTGCTTTACCACTTCAATGATGAGAGTGTATGAAAAGTGCCTGGGAAACCAATGCAGCTTGTTGTTAAAGTGTTACTAAACAATAAACATAACAAACAAAATTTACCAACAATTAGTTCACAATAACCATCACTTATTAAACAGACATAACAAACACTGATCCTAAAATTACTCACTCTGATTAAACACATATAGGAGAGTAAAATCAGTAAAAAGCTACAAGTTAAAAAGAGCTCCATTTTTAAAAGCTGTGGAGTTGCTTCAGAGATTGTCCTTCATTTTACCAGTAAACATTCTGGTCCGAAGTTGTACACAAATAGGTTTGTGACTTTTCGTCCACTTTTTGGCATCTGGCAGCGCCACTGTGCTTATCAACACTTGTCTGTATAGCACCTTTTAAGGACCTCTCCAGGATAGTCCTCTCGAGCACTGTAACAGATACGCCTGCTATTTCATTTACAACGTTTGCCGCTATACTGGTCATTTGTTTTGCTGATTGTCATTTCATCTTGAGGTTCCAGAACATCTCTGATAATTAATTCTTGGAATGTAATGGAGTTGGCATTTCGATGTTTGGCACTTGTTGCATTCGATCAAGGCTTCCCGTCATTCATTCTGAGAATTTATATAACACCTCTACAACAGACCTAATCAAAGGCGCTCCCAGCCCAGCCACAGCTAAAGAAATGTGAAGTAACTAGTTCCACCTGTTTAAGAGATTGACAAGTTCCAGTTGGCAGCCAAGGTTCAGAACCACATCATTGTCTGCAACTGGAAACTCTTGGATTTGTGAAAGAATGGCGAGGAGTCTTTGGAGTGGCATTGGCCATCAAACGTCGAGAGGTTTTATGACCAACTGGACACTGCTTTACCACATATGAGGGACTGCTGGACAATGGAGTGTAAATGTTCTGTGGAACTCATCGCATATCATCAAGCCTGGACATAACTTGGCCCAGGAACTTTGAACATGGTGTAAACCGAATTGGACTCCATCAATTTTGCAGTGTGTGTGTGGAGGCTTGCCAGTGGTGACCTTTTTAGTTATCTGAGCATTGTTTCCTTACTGATGAACTTTATGTTCTAAATGAACATTTAGTCTAGCATAGGCAGGGCTTTTGTGAGGTAGTTGATACGTCCTGCAGTGTCTAGACAACTAACTTAACTAATACGTAAGTAAAGGTAAGACATTTATTTTTAAATTTTTCTTGAAAGCATAAGAGCACAATAACAAGAGGGCAGAAGGATTTGGAGATGGAGAGGGAGAGAGTGCCTAGTGTTGCTAAAAAGGAAACTAAGTACTGGCTGTAGCCGTTGTCTGGCAAAATCATAATCGTAAATGTAATCGTGAGATCTCCAAACTTCCAAAGCGCCACTCGAAGGCCAAGCGCAAGGCACCAGCCTATTCAAGAGCGCTGCGTCAAATCAGAGGTGTTTCCAGAGCTTAATCCAAAAGAAGTCGAGTCTAATATCCAGAAGGCCAAATCAGAGGGGGTTTCCAAAAAGAAGTCCAAAAGAGGTCCGAGTCCAGTTTCCAGGGGGCCAGATTAAGAGAGGAGGCAAAGCAGCTGTTAAAGCAGGTGTCATTTTGGGCGAGAATAATTGGAAGGCAGAGGATCAGATGAGTCAGGGTAAGAGTACTTGGAAACGTGAGACTTCAATTTTGAGTGGAAAGCCCGAGGGTGATCGATAGAGGAACATGAGGAGAATGGAAGACGGGTTGCAATGATGAAGGCGGAACAGAGAATCTGCAGAATTCAGAGGGGAGATCATTCCAGAGGCGTGGTGCTGTACTGGATATGGCTCGGTTGGAGAACTTGAAAAAAAGAGAAGGTTACACACTGGTTCTCTCCCGTTCAACTTGCCTGGAAGGCCAGCACACAGAAATCAGGCAAACTAGAAACAACGGTTGCTCTGGCTTCATCAGCACAATAACAACCGTTGTTCTAGAGTCTCGAAAACATCTCGACACTCACTGAAACAAAACACGGATCCACTGAGCTAAAGTATCCTCAGAAAAGCCAACTTAAATAGTATTACTATTACCTATTACTTTTATACTATTACCTATTACTACTTACTATTAACCCTTACAACCCATCAGGCCAGAAAACCAGTCGGTTGGAGAGGCATATACACCTGAAAGGCCGGTATACCGGCCTCACTGTTTACCATCTATATATGAACACTTTTATTACACCAAAGGAAGCAGAAGCAACAACCAAAGCAACAACACCAATTAAGACTAAAAATACATAACGCGTGAATTGTAATTGTAATTGAGAATTTATATAGCGCCACTCATAATCAGAGGCGCTCCCGACCCGGGTGAGTGTCTTCACTGACAAAGAGAAATGTTTTCAGGCGCTTGCGAAACTGGCCAGGAGAGAGAGAGAGAGGAGGACAAGCCTAAAGCCTTGAGGGAGGCTGTTCCAGCTGGAAGGGCCCACAACCGCAAAACTACGGGACTGGGCAGTAGCAGTGCGCATCCAAGGAACTAGCAAGTGGCCACGGGCAGATGACCGTAGAGGCCCAACCAGGCAAACTGGAAACTGGGGTGCAGTAAGTCCTGAGATACAGCGGAGCTGAGCCAACAAGACAGTTACGCATCAGGGAAAGGACCTTAAATTGGATGCGTTGGTGAATGGGAAGCCAGTGAAGGGAGTCCCGGATGTAGGAAGAGATATGGGCAAACTTCATGATACCCCCTATGAGGCGAGCAGCAGCATTAAGGATGGACTGAATTAAAGCCAACAACATAACAGTTCACTGAGCATATGTCCCATGAAGAGCTGAAGGTACCAAGATCGAACCCAGTAGACCCCATAAGGTTTATTCAGTGTCTTGCCCAACATTGGTGAAAATCTACAATACCTTGTACATGGGAGGCAAGGAGAAGAATGACTAAAGTGCAACGAAGCAGATGCCATTACAAGTGGCCTAGATCATAAGCTAGATGGCTCATGGTGAAATTACTTGTTTGCTGCTAGGATGTGTAAATATGAATAATACTGCCTTGAAATTGGTTGCAAGTAACTGGGCCAATGGAGGTAAAGCCATACGTAATATTGCCGATTTCAGCTTGTTGGGGGCTTTATTACACAAAAATCTCGTATATCTCGTACATTTTAAGACATTTTTGATTATCTCAGTTCTTGATGATCTGCTTTTAAAATAGCAGCCATAACTAAATTCTTCCCAGCATATTACAGCCACACACTTCATCCTACATTCCCCCACACCTACCTGGCCCGGATCTACCCTTGCAAGCCACTTAGTGAGATGTCATGATCCTCAAGTTTCACCTTTGGACACTGTAAAAATTTGAACTGTAAATCTATTATTGCAATTATTGCACGGTGCACAACAGACTTCAATCAAACAGTCAGTCAATCAATGAAATTAAATGACAGTAAAGTAGAAACACAAGTAAAAAATTATGCTGTCATACATCTTCAAACCTTACACGGTTCTTACCTGATGAGCTCGGCAAATCAGGTCAAGGTCATGTCGGTTGAGGAATTTGCTAACAACATCGGCACCAAACGTGAACGATACCCCCCGGTCATTTTCACCCCAGCCCTGTACGTCCTTGTCAGGGTCAGACCACAGCAGGTCACACAGCAGACCTATAGACACAAAAACATGGTCACTTGAAGGCTACAGACTGACACTCCAGGTTAACACCTGGAAACAGCTGTGCTCACCTGAATAGGTTGAGCAATCCTTACAGATTCTGAGAAGGTCTAGATATCTACATCTACACATACATACATAAATGTTTATGTAAACTGTACAAACATACATACATACATCCAAACACATACATAATGCTGTTACCATTATAAAATACATTTGCACTGAACTAATTGACTAAATAATTTGTATCAGTTCCAAATAACAATATCTAGAATCCTACAATCTACTGCCAAAGCTACAATCAGGCTTCAGAAAGGCCATTCAGCTGAGAGTTCTGAGGTTTATCTGTGACGTCTGTTATGCCACTGACATCAGATATGTCACACTGCTCGCACTCTTGGGAGTGAGCATGGCATTTGATAAGGTGGACCATGACAACCTATTTACAAGACTAAGCACACCTCAAGTGGAGTTGTATGCCAGTTGTTGGAGTGGCTCTGGTGTTTCCTGGATGTGCAGACTGTGATGGTGGTCACTGGCATCAACAACTCAGTTTGTGCACCAGCTATACAGGGCTCATTTCTTGGGCCGCTCCTTTACGCTTGGCATGTGGCCTATCTAACCAAGATAATCTACTGTTGGAGCCCAAGTTCCTCAATATGCTGATGACATCCAGCTGTACTTGATATACCATCCCTCTAACACATTGGTTTGTGTGTCTAAAATGCAGACAACCATGACGAAAGTGTAGATCTGAATGTTTTCAAATCGGCTGAACCCCAAGGAGATGGAATTCAAATGGCTGGGCACAAGCAAGGATTGACATGGAAGCTATAGCATCAGCATTGTCAGGCTGGAAAGCACAACGGGTTGTTTGGGACCTAGGAGAGCCTCTGGACGAGGACCTCTCCATGGCAGAGCACAGTACTTCCCTCTGTAGGTCCTGCTTTTACCAGCTCCAACAGATAAAAGTCATATGGCTTAATTCACCTATTGATGCTGCTTCAACTTTTGTCCACTCTTTTTATTCTAATGCGTCTGGACTATCGTAACTCTGTCCTTGCCAAAGTTCCAGATAGGACAGGTGACACTGCTCCAGTTGGATATTCACTAATAAGCCAAAACTCTCCCACGTTTTGAGCTACGTGTGAAAGACATTGCACTGGCTTCCAGTCGAGGACAGGATTAGGATCAAGATCCCTCTAAAAGAACTTAGTCAATGCAGCCCCAGAATATATCAGCAAGCTTTCTTTTCCTGTCTCCAGTGCACCTGGTTGATGGTCATTGCATTCAGCAGCTGGTGAGGACTTGGTTCCACGCTCCCATATGATGATGTGGATCCACCGCACTTTCTTGTGCATTGGACCATTGTTGCATTAAAAATACGTACTAGTTTACTACAGACAGCTCAGAAAACATTTTAAAGCTATTTTAATTTGCACTTTAATTTGCATTAGGTCTGTATTACAGATCTAGCTACTTACAGTAGCTAGATCTATAATACAGCCAATGTCAGCCATGTTGAGTGCCCTTTGTGAGGACCCAAAACGGTGCTATAGAAATGGAGAACAATAAAGCAAAAGCACTAAAAAGGCACTATATCAATGTCCAGATTCATACAAATGACCAGGAATTTAACCTGTATCCGGGACATCAGTTGGTCTCATGATTCTGCGAATTTGTTCCATTGATTGAAGATCAGGAGAAAGACCTATAACACCCAATCAAACATAATGTAACAACCAAGCAAAATAATCAAACAATGAAAAAACTGTAAAGCACAAACAAATTTAATGTAACATCCATACTAAAGAAATGCAACACCCAAACATAACATAACAGCCAAAGAACTGTAATGTAACACTGAAACAAATGTAAGGAAACAACACCCACAGAAATGTATTGAAACACGTCGAGTGGGTACCTGGCGGCCCAGGTACTTGCTCGAAGGGCCCAAACCCAGTACTTTTAAATGTGAAGAACCAGCAGCCAATGGCACGGGATACCATCATGCAGTTGTTGTTGCCTCCGTCCATGGAGCAGGTGGAGCTCAGGCTGGAGTCACCACAGACTTGCCACTACCTGGCTAGACTAGCTTCAGCAACTATCATGATTTATCGTACTTAATGATATGTAGGTCTAGACCCTTCATCTGATGTACAGAGATTTGAACCCCAACCTATCAGTTGATAGTTCAGCATGTTAACCACTAGATTAAAGTACACTGAATTAGAACAGATTTTAATACGTCAGAATAGAATAGATTAGAATAAGAAGTTGACTCACCACCGTGGCAGCAGAAGATCTTCTCATCCACGATGGCAGCAATTGGCAGACAGTTGAAGCAGTCCGTAAACGTCTTCCATAGGCGAATGTTGAAACGACGCTTGCCTTTTAAAATATACAAAGTGAGTTGTTTTAAGCCAAAGCCAAAAGCACGCTGTATTTTAAAAGAAACAAAGCAGGTCATTTAAACAAAGCTTTAAATTACATTAGAATAGACGAACTAATGAAGAAGTGATTTCAAACAAAGTTCACCCTCATTTTAGAGGTATTCAACCTAATGCAAATGAAATGAATACACAAGTTCCCAAATTCAAAGACTACACTTGTCAAAACCTGTGTATCAATCTTGCTACATAACAGTGATCAGAAGAATGAATGATGCTTTGAACAAATAAATGAATGAAAGACAATGTTGCCTACACTCATCATAGAAGCCGTATATCCTATTGATGCTAGCACATTCATGATTTCCTCGCAGCAGAAAGAAATTTTCGGGATATTTGATCTTATACGCAAGCAGGAGACAAATTGTTTCCAGTGATTGTTTGCCACGGTCAACGTAATCGCCAAGGAAGAGATAGTTGGCCTCTGGCGGAAATCCACCATATTCAAAGAGTCGCAGGAGGTCGGTGTACTGGCCATGTATGTCTCCTGCAACCACATTCACAACACATCTGTAAATATTCAAATAATAAATACACTGGAAATTCATTATACAGCTAAGTTTGGGAGCGACATAAAGAATGTCTGTATCTGCACATTTGTATAGCACCATTAACAAATCTCTCAAAGGCACTCACAAAAGAACGAGGTTTGCCGACTAAACTTGTTAATCCTATGAAATAAAATAGAACCATAAAGCTTTAATTTAAATTTAACCATAAAATCAAATATACAAGTGGAATGTTTTGGAAACTATTAGCACAGACAACACATCATCACGTGCATAATTAAACATACAATCAGCAGAGTTTATATTCCAAGAGTCACACCTTAATTTGTTAGGTTCATCTAGCACAGATGAAGGGTTTACATAATATATTTTCTTCTGTTTCTAGCCTTAGTCTATATCTCTTTCCAAATAAATTTTCACTAATTCCATAAGCCTAACATCGCCTGTCATTGTACTAGCATTCAGCAGATAGCAATTAGCTCCCTCTTGGGTAATCCACGCTCCACAACTGTCTGACTCAAGCAAAGGAACCTACAGGAATAGATATGATGATATTCATTTATTGTTTATAAAGTAAACGCATGATGACAAACCGCAGCATGGAACAAAGTTAGATACAGTTTTGAGAAGTAGATAATGTTGAGTACCTATAGTGTTCAGAAAATAAAGTTCCTATTGTCTTTAACTGGAAGACAGTATAGGGGTGGAAACTCATGCAAAACAATTGTATATCCAGTGTACTCCTACCCACAGGTGTAGCCATGCTTCAATTTTTACACAGGATATGAAACATGATGTTTGCTATTCACACGCAATTTTTACTGAAAACATAATTACTCGTTCATATTTTCATAGATACAATAAATGCATTTGTTCAGTAAACAAGGCATGATACTGCCTGACCACCAGGGGTGCTGCAGTGCACAGGCACTCAAAATAGTCGCACAATATTTAATAAGGACAGTACTGCATATTATTGGTCCTTGACCCAAAGCTAATTTCACAGACTCATGTGTCATGTGGCTTTATTTCATATTTTACACAACATCGTAGAACTGATTCTCAATCAAATCAAATCATTTTATTGCTTCCACCAAAACAAAACAAAAACATGTTATATAACAAACTATAAGTAGTCGGATTGTAGTTCTGTCTAAGAGAGAGCAAAAGGTGGCCCTAAAGGGAGGTTACTCCCGCTAGGCAGGGACACCTACTAGTGCTGTACGTAAGTTATGTGACTGTCAAGTCATGGGAAGCCAGAAGGAGTAGTTAGATGAGGTCTGGTGAGGAAGCATGAGAGAAAGCAAAAATAAATCATAGTTAAACTTATCTAATCATTAATATATACTTAACTAAACGTCAACAAAAGAAACAAAGAAACTGAAAATAGGACTATCGCAAGACACTATGCTATCAGTCCTATAAAGAAAGTATAAGTAGGAGAAAAAGTGAATGGGGAGAAAAGCAGCCCGCAACCCGGCGCGGCGCGCCCACAGAGCAGCATTGGCCAAACCCTGTGGTCGCTTCAAGGTCAGTTAACTACCATTCAAGATAAATGATTTCAAACGAGATTTAAATAAGTTTATATTTGGGGAGTGACGGATATCGGGAGGTAGTTTCCCATACTTTGGGCCCATACGTCTTTAAACTAAATAGTCGTGAGTTGGTACGAGCCTTGACTGGTCTGAGGGCAGCGGCATTCCTAGTGTTGTGAGTGTGGATATGAGATCCTGGGATAAAATAGTGACAGAATGAGGAGGGAAGGTCGAGTGACAGAATGAGGAGGGAAGGTTCTGCTACAGTATATACAAGATTTCTATAAATTTTCACTGGCATTTCACACCACATAACCAATCATTAGCAGCTAGTTCTTCAAAAGAGGATTATTAAAAATACCTAAATATTTTTTGTTGCGTGACTAAGTGCAATATGTCTTACAAAAATGGCAATGAAAAGGAAAAAAGCAAGTTCAAGTAATTTAATTAAACCTACTAACTATATTGAAATGTGTAGTGCATAAACGTATCCACAATGTAATAATAATGAGTAGTAATAATAATAAAGCAACTGAGTTGAGCCATCATTTTGCTGAGATCGCTATATACTCCAAACCTAATTTTTTCAGTCCTGAGGGATAATGTCCACCATGGTCTAAAAATAGCAATTTTAGAGATCATCTCTATCCAGAGTAATATAATACTAACAATAATTTTAATTTCCAATGGATCTTATCTACCACAGTTTTTAAATAATAATAACAAGTGACCAATACTTACCACAGATCTTGAGTGGTGCTTCCAATTCCAGAAGGATTGGCTGACTAAGAAATATCTCTCTAGACTTCAAGCACAGAGCACGCACTTCCGCCTCTGTCATCTGGACCGTCTTTCCAGGACGGCATCCTCGCACTACACGAACCACAAATAAACAAACTTTTATGTTCACGTAAATTGCTATTTAATACAAATCTCAATTTTCACTACGCAAGTATAAGACACGGACCACCACTACCTTTCGCTGTTTGAATTTTTTCACTCTAATATTCAGTTTGCATAAGAGATAAGATTCATCCCTTTCAGGGTGTGGTGTCTGAGGAAGTTGCACCCGAAGGTAAGCGTCCATCGAGGGTTTTGATGCAGCTTCCGTCGCCAGTTCAGTGAATGCTGTAGGACCTTAGCCTTCCTCCCTAGGGGTCAGGGATTCTGGTTTTCACCCTGCACGCACGTGGGCCAAACACTTCAGACCACAACTTGCTTTACAGGCGCCACATCCCAATATCCTGTCGTCTAGCACGGATCTCCCACCCTACCCACAGGTAGCACTCTCTCACGTCCTACTAGCTGTGCGTGGGAGTTTCTGCTCCTCACTAAATACTCCATTCTAACGACGGCCAGTAAATAGTATGCAATCACTACTGCACAGAGGGTTGGCACTATACCCAACTCACTTAGTTTCAACTGTAAGGTCAGTTGTGGGCCCATTCCCAGATTCAGCTGAAGAGAACAAGGTTTGACTACCGGCTCCAATCTCAGAACCTTGAGGTTCTTGACTTTTTTCGCAGCTGGGATATTTGGACTCAGATAGTCCCAGAAATTTCAGTTGAAGAGAGCCATGAACTTCTGGCAGTTCCAGAGAGCTCAACCTAATGAAAGAAGCCATGTAAAGTTTCCAGGATTTAATTTGAAAGTGAAGCCAATAGAATCTTGAAAGCTTTCCAGAGATTTCAACTGAAAAATCAAGAATCTTGGAAGGTTCCAAATATCCCAGCTGCGAAAAAAGTCAAGAACCTCACAAGGTTCTGAGATTGCAGCCGGTAGTCAAAACCTTGCAGGGTTCATGAGATTTTAGCTGAAGAGTGAAGTCAAGATTCTCACATGGTACCACACTTTTTCAGCTTGTTGACCATTTTAGACGTGCCTACAGTTGGGCATAATCTTCACCTCCACCTTGTCATACTCCAACAATGTTCAAACAATATGCATATCACTCCATTTTCACATATGGAAAAATTGTAGAATCGATCTTACATGCCTCGAATGGTCTTGTATTCGTTTCAAATGCCCTGGTTTCAAGCAGACTGAATTACTGTAACTCAATTCTCATAGGTATAACTAAGAGTGATTTGCACAAACTACAAATGACTTAAAATTCTCTGGCTAGAGCCATAACAAAGACAACTACATATTAACATGTCACATCCATCTTGCATTTGTTGCTGCCAGTTGAGCAAAGAATCCAGTTTAAAATCTGTCTTGTTGTCTAAAAGGCATTACATTTAAATCAGCCGACCTCTTTGCTGCTTGCTCATCCCAAGTACAGGCATATGTACTCAAACCGCGGATACTTTGACTCTAGCTGTGCCCCACATCAGAATTGTATTGGACTTAGTTGATTGAGTCGAGTGCTACAATCGACTTGGCTCTGCCGATGATTGACTCGATCAAATTTTTCGACTAGTCGACCTCTCGCCAACTCGATCCACTTTCCAAAAATATGATCGACTTGGTCGACTTGGACTGCAGTCTGTTAGCCAGAATTGCTGGTGACTGTTGCACTGTTATTCATGTAAGCATTAAGCCACGAGCTATTTCCATTGCTGGACCTACCTTTTGGAACTCTCTCGCTGTGTCTGTGCGCTTTGCTCAGTCGCTTGTATCATTTTGTTCTCAACTTAAAGCTTACGTCTTTGAAATTTCTTATCCACCATAGGCTGCCTCTCTGTGTTACAGACTGATCTTCCAGACATTGACCTGATTAGGCTTGGATTTGGTGTGCTATCGGTTGATGTCTTGGCTGAGTTTTGACCAACTGGATTGACTGACTCGATCGACTGACTCGATCGACTGACTCGATCGACTGACTCGATCGACTACAGGGCTTTCGGACATTCTTGGTAGTTGGTTTGAAGTTGTGGAATTAGCTTCCCAATCCTGTGCATTCTGTCGGTTCTTTGTTGTCCTTCAGGTGTAAACTTAACACTCACCTCCAGGGGCATACTTTAGTCTAAAAAGTGGGGGGTACCAATTTCTTACATACATGAAGCAAGGTGAAGACTGCAGGGGCATAACTTTGGTTTAAAAAGTAGGGGGTACCAATGTCTTACATACACGAAGCAAGGCGGAGACTGCGATGTCTGGGAATGCTCAATAATAAAATATTGATTGGCACTGTTCAAAAAGTGGGGGGTACGGTACCCAGTCCAAAAAGTGGGGGTACGGGTACCCCTCGTACCCCCACAAATAACGCCTATGGGAGACTGCGATCTCTGAAAAAGCTCAATAATAAAATATTGATTGGAATTGTCTAAAAAGTGGGGGTATTGTACCCCTCAGTTCAAAAAGTGGGGGTACAGGTACCCCTCGTACCCCCACAAATTCCGCCTATGCTCATCTCTTTCAATGAACTTATTCACCATAGCTTGATTCTCTGGTTTCCTGACCAAATGGAGTTTGCCATGCTTTGCCAATGGTGTCTGATACTCAGTTAGGACTTCACTTGAACCACTCATAAAATGACACACCTGTGCATTATGATAATGGCACAAGTGTGTCATTCAAGCAAACACCATTATAAAACAAAACTGTTGCAATACCAAACCAACTACACCATACAAACACAAACCATATCTAACTTACAACTAACTAAACAGTAAATAACAATGCTCACAGGTCTGTTAAACTTGGCACTCCTCCATTTGTCCCCTCTCTTGCAGCATTTCGCTCGAGACTGAAAACTTGACTTTTCAAGCTATCCCTATCCTCTTTCTGCTCTTCCACTATCTAAATACCACCACACCAACGATTTCCACGATGTTACTATATAGTCTTCTGTGATATAGTCGTCCCACTTTAATCCAGGATTCTGACCTGATGCCATAACCGATCACACAATCTGCCTCTTGAAAATTTCATTTGATGCACCAGAGTGATCAAGCTAGTCTCCTTTACATGGCTTTTGTGTGGCACTGCGAAATTTCCGAGATTCACATTTACAACAAATTAAGAACTACCAACACCTACCTAAGATTAACAGCGAGCTAACAGCTAACACCAATACTATACCAAAGGAAACCTAATTAGCTCTACCTATATCTAAACCCGAGCCAACACCTAATTCTACTTAGTTAACATAAACTTCCCTGCTTGGTCTGTTAAATCGAAACATCGGCAGTGCTCGGCAAGACTTTCTACACTGTATGGAAGACGCTCGATAGACGACCGAAGAAAAGCAACGATAGCGCTACATGCAGAATAGCGGTTCAAAATCTCGATTCGTATCTTAAAGAGGGTTATTTTAACACGATGACCGAACCCAGTCGGCGAACTTTCTTTTGCCTTACCTTCGAGAAGTCTTCCGATTAAACTATCAACATTCAGTTCTGGTTCCGCCATGTTTGAGGTGGGTCGTAAAATGACGTCACTAAGACGGCCTTCCTAAAATTATATTTAATATTTGTTATGCGCTATGACTATACAATGCGAGATAACCGCCAGTTCATGGGAGACTGGCCGAATCGTCACTTTCGAGTCTAAATTTTTTAGATCCTATAAACAAAACTTCTTACATTCTAATGGCATGGCACGTTAACTAACTCCAGACCAGCACAACCACGTTCGTTGCCAATCGTTGGGTCCAAATTGTGCCCATAGGCCTAGTTGGTCACCAGTTGCCAGTGGGTTCGCCAGAGCTATCACAGTTGAGGGAATGATCACAGTATAAATAATTACACAGTACGTCGACTCCCGGCCTCTGCAGCTGTCAGAATGTGTGACCAAACGCCATTTTGAAAGATAACGTTTACATGCCGATACACCGGAAACAATCACATTAAATATTTTTTAAACGTTAGGCCTACAACAACATTGAGGACTACACGCCGATACACCGGAATCCATCAAATAAAATATGTTATAAACGTTACAACAACATCGAGGACTTCATTAGAATCAATATTATTTTTAACGTTAATTTCAGCTTAAATCTATAATTCAAAAGCTCTGTTTCAAGATGGCGTCACCCCAAAAACTAGTCAACAGTTAGCAATGCGAGTCGACGTATAGGTCTACTGTGTAATTATTTATACTGTGGAATGACAGAGATCTGAAGGACTTCCAGTAGAGTAAAAAGGGGAGTACCCTTGCTGGAATATTGGGACTAAGCCTCCAGCAGCTGGAGATTTTCCATTTGTATCCAATATTTTGTATTTTGTGTTAAAATTCAACAAGTTCTGAATTCCTCTGCAGTTTCACTAACACATGATCGAAAGTTTCCAACCCAATATAGGCCTAGTCGTTGCTCTCAAAAACTCAATTAGCAAGTTCTTACGAACAGAATGATACTGAATTTTTATTTTGTTATATTCAGTCACTTAAAATTCTTCAAATTTTTAAGGTTTTGTTCACTAAAATTTTTTTAAAGTAGGCCTAGTTGTTTTGGTTTGTAAGTTTCTACTCATATCCGATTCTTAATTGCTCCATGATCAATGGAAAGGGGGATAGAGTAATGGTAACACTCATGGCCAGGAGCCGTATTCATGAGACAGGCATAAGGTAGCCTACGCGGATCGATTCCCGTAACCCCCTCTAGGGCGGCGCCTTGTATGGTTGCCAAACCGTGTTTAATTAAGATAGATAGATATATATATATCAATCATTCAATTGATCAATAACCTTTATTGGTACTCATGACAACTTTTAACAATTGACAAGAAATCGTTAACATCGGCTAAATGGATAGCGTATAATTATACAGTGTATCATTGCTAGACTGATTAATGAACTAAAAGTACAATAATATGTTGGTGTTAAGCATATATTTTTATATTTAAATATTAGTACGCTCAATTGTTTATCACAAGGTTACTTATGCACATATTGTTGTCTTCAATACCAAAGGGTAACCCTTCAATACCAAAGGGTAACCCTTATATATATATATATATATATATATATTATATATATATATATATTTAAATATAAAAATATATATATATAAGGGTTACCCTTTGGTATTGAAGGGTTACCCTTTGGTATTGAAGACAACAATATATATATATATATATATATATATATATATATATATATATATATATATATATATATATATATATATATATATATATATATATATATATATATATATATATATAAGGGATGGGTGTCCCGCTAAACCAGGGATGCCTATAGGGCCTATATATATATACAGCTGCTCTGCCTCCTCTTGATCTGGAACACCACCCCGGAAACCGGATTCGGGCCTCCTTTAAAAAACCCTCTGACTTGACGCAGCACTCGTGAATAAGCTTGAGTGGCGCCCTATAGGTTTGGAATATAATTATGATTACGATTTTTCGCATTTTCGAACGTCATTAATTTTGTGAAACGGTTCAAATTAACCTATTGGCTTTATAAAGAAAAGATTCAGAACTACTGTTTTCGTTATAGCCTTTTTGATACGTTAATTTCGCCTCATTTATTTGCTGGTGAATCATAGTTCGTTCTAAATCTTAGCTAAGGAATCTATACAGGGTAAGTAAGTAATAACTATTATATATGTATTATATTTATCTAAACTTTTTCAAATCTGTATGCTTGAGCATTAGGCCTATGGAAGCAATTTATGCACTTCTGATTTGTAGTTTGGATTCAAAACAGGGCTGGGATGTTCAATTGCGATCCTTGCAGTTAGAGCAGTAGCTAGTGGACTACTTTACAACAAAAGCCTTTGACAAAGTGAATCACTATGCTTTGTTCAACAAGCTAATGGACAGACAGGTTCCTTGTGAAGTTCTAACCACTCTTATAACCTGGTATAGTCTGAGTGGAGCTTTCATGAAGTGGGACAATAGACTAGTTGAAAAGCTAAGTCGATCCAGCCATGGATGTAGAATTGGGGAGATGTACTTGGGGTATGTAATATATGCAGATGACCTTACTTTAATATCAGCATCCCTGTGTGATCTCCAAGTTATCGTTGACATTGGCTCTGTTGAGGTAGAAAGTATTGATATGAAACTAAATGTAGCCAAATCTCAAGTTATAAGAACTGGATCACAATATCATCACAGTTCCATAATATGTGTAATAACATTAGTGTCAAAGGTTATGTGGACAAGCTAAAATATCTGGGCTGTTTTTAAGTTGCAGCCAAAACATTTAAAAGTAGTATGCTTGAAGTATGTGTTAAGTTTTACAGGTCATTTAATTCTTTGTATATCAAATGCTACAAATTTAGTCGACCTGTTTTGTTAAATTTGGTTAGTACCCACTGTAAACCGTTTCTCCTCTATGGAATGGAAGCTGTCAGCCCTACCAACAGTGAGCTAAACTCCTTAGAATACACTTTCAGCTCTGCAATATGTAAAATTTTAAAATCTGTCATAGCAGTGTTTATCAGTTCTGCCCCACATCGTCTTCATGCACGAAAATAACATTAAAGACAATTGATTATCTGGAAGACTGCGATTTAATATCCAGAAATGCCTTTCACATGACAATGACGTCAGATTTCTAGGTGTTTTCTCTCAAAAATATAAGTGATTGAGATTTTGTTTGGTGGGTTTTCATATTCTTCTTGCTCTGTGCTACCAATGTTTGGTGAGTTAAACATTGATATATATATTTATATTATGTCAATCTTTTATTTCACTGACCATTGCCTTCGATTTGTAATCTTATCTTAATAGGCTCTTTTTACACATGGTGACCGATGCAGTTTAGGCTAACTTATTCAGATTTTTTAATTCAGCGAAACAACCGTGCCAGTTAATGCGGTTATCTACGCAATCATCTGCTGATTTCGTGATCTATCTGTTTTATGTAATTGTTTTGCAGTTTGTGTGAAATTATATGGACTAACTACAGTTCTGTCAGAAATTATAGAAATAACTAAGTTGGAACTAAGTTATCTCTTTTTACGCAGTGATTTGAAGTTACAAATGGTATACTTTTTGAAGTGTTACACATTGTAAATTTGTCAGTTTGAGCAAAATACAGTATTACTTTGCAACTTAGCAGATACTCATGATGTAATCTAATGAAACAACTATGTGCAGTGCTTTTGTTATATGGCACTGCACTCTAGGATTCAAACTAGGGTTAGATTTGGCAAAGATCTTGTTCTTCAAGTTCTATGCCTTTGGGCAGCTTCAAACATCCAATGGCTCCTACCCTCTAGATGCTGCTTCAGTTTACTGTATCCATCCACCATCATCCAGTCCAGCAGCATCCATCTAGTTCCTCTCATTCCTTTTCTCCATTCTGTCCTGTATGTTAGTTCTCAGTAGGGAATACTCCTCAAAATGTGACCAATCCGCTTCCTGTGTCTCTCTTTTAAATTAGCAATAAGAGATTTTTCATCGTCCATCCAATGCAGTGTATTTTTGTTGTTTTATGTTGTTTTATGGCTAGGATCATGGTTATTATTATTTCCAACACTTGTGTTATCCAGATCTCGAGGTGGCTACTGTAGTAGCATGCTGGCCTTTTTTTGCTATATTTCAAATAAGCACAAGGAAACAATCTTATTCAATCATGAATTTGTGTTGCTAGACACAATATTTCAAACTTTCTGTTACCATATATAGGAAGCATAATCACATATTTACAAAGGGTAAGAAACATTCAAGTATCAGTTCAGTGATGTCAGATTTACAGATGGTAACAGAAAAGTGCTTCCAGTGTTAAGTCATCTCTCCTTAAGTCATCTCATAACACCTTGGCTGCACTACCATGCACCCGCTAATAGTATCCTTGTGACATTTCTGAATATTTGTGCTTCATGACTTTGTTTTTGCAATTAGGATTTCATTATTCTTTGTTGTCAGTTTCCTACTGCATCCCATCTTCCTTTAATAATTTTATTTGAACAGTTGCATTTTGTAATTCATGATAGGTTTGCAGTAATAAATTCAACTTACAAATAAGTCCAATATTTGGGCTGTGTTCAAAATGCAAGCGAGTAGCCACAACAAACCTAACCAATCCAATCTGAAAATCCATAAAAGAACGCACACGGGAGAAAAACCATACATGTGCAATTTATGTCACAAAGCATTTGCAGAGAAAACTCATCTGTACTGCCATAAAAGAACCCACACTGGAGAAAAACCATACATGTGTCATTTATGTCACAAAGCATTTGCACAGAAGACTACTTTGGAATACCATAAAAGAACCCACACTGGAGAAAAACCATACAAATGTAATTTAAGTCACAAAGCATTTGCACAGAAGACAGCTCTGGAATACCATAAAAGAACCCACTCTGGAGAAAAACCGTACATGTGTAATTTATGTCACAAAGTATTTGCATGCAATACTACTCTGGAATACCATAAAAGAACCCACAATGGAGAAAAACCATACATGTGCAATTTATGTCACAAAGCATTTGCATGCAATGCTACTCTAGAAAACCATAAAAGAACCCACACTGGAGAAAAACCATACATGTGTAATTTATGTCACAAAGTATTTTCATGCAATAGTACTCTGCAACGCCATAAAAGAACCCACACTAGAGAAAAACCCTACATGTGCAATTTATGTCACAAATCATTTGCACAGAAGACTACTCTAGAACGCCATAAAAGAACCCACACTAGAGAAAAACCATATATGTGCAATTTATGCCTTAAGTCATTTGCATTGAAGAGTGTTCTAGACAGCCATACAAAGACCCACACTGGAGAAAAACCGCACATGTGCAATTTATGTCACAAAGCATTTGCTGAGAAACGTCATCTGGAATGCCATAAAAGAACCCACACTGGAGAAAAACCATACTTGTGCAGTTTATGTCACAAAGAATTTTCACAGAAGGCTCATCTGGAATGCCATAGAAGAACTCATACTGGAGAAAAACCATACATGTGCGATTTATGCCACAATTCATTTGCACAGAAGACTACTGTGGAACACCATAAAAGAACCCACACTGGAGAAAAACCATACATGTGCAATTTATGTCACAAAGCATTTTCATGCAATTTTACTCTGGAATGCCATAAAAGAACCCACACTGGAGAAAAACCATTCATGTGTTATTTATGTCACAAAACATTTGCATGGAATAGTACTCTGGAATACCATAAAAGAACCCACACTGGTGAAAAACCATACATGTGCAATTTTTGCCGCACATCATTTTCACGGAAGACTACTCTGGAACGCCATAAAAGAACCCACACTGGAGAAAAACCATATGTGTGCAATTTATGCCTCAAATCATTTGCAGTGAAGAGTGTTCTAGACAGCCATACAAAGACCCACACTGGAGAAAAACCGCACATATGCTATTTATGTGACAAAGCATTTGCAGAGAAAAGTCATCTGGAATGCCATAAAAGAACCCATACTGGAGAGAAACCATACAAATGCAATTTATGTCACAAAGAATTTTCACAGAAGGCTCATCTGGAGTGCCATGGAAGAACTCACAGTGGAGAAAAACCATACAAATGCAATTTATGTCACAAAGAATTTTCACAGAAGACTCATCTGGAATACCATAGAAGAACTCATACTGGAGAAAAACCATAAAACTGCAATTATATCACAAATCATATGCAGAGAAAACTCATCTGGATCGCCATAAAAGAACCCACACTGGAGAAAAACCATAAAAATATAATTTTAATATCACAAAGCATTTGCACAGAAACTCATCTGGAATGTCATAAAGAACCCACATTGGAGAAAAATCATAAAAATTTAATTTATATCACAAAGCATTTGCAGAGATAAATCACCTGGAATGTCATAAAACAAGCCACACTGGAGAAAACCATAAAAAAAGCATTTGTAGAGAAAACTCATCTGCACTGACTTAAAAGAACCCACACTAGGATAAGCCATACATTTGCAAGTTATGTCACAACATTTGCATAGAAGAGTGTCCTAGATCACCATATAAGAACCCATACCAGAGAAAGCCATACAAGTGCTTTTTATGTCACAAAAGATTTGCATAAAGTGGTGCTCTCAAATGCCATGTAAGAAACTACACTTGAGAAAAATATATACACATGCAATGTGTGTCAAAAATCGTTTACCTAGGCATGTCCTCAGAAATGCCACGCATGAACCCACAATGGAGGAAAACTATACGCATAACAAGAGCTTTTACACGGAGTGGCGCTTTCAAAATGCTGCCAAGAAGAAACACTCTGTGAAAGCCACAGAAGTGTAAATTATGTGACGTGGCATTGCATGGAGTGAGTATCTCAGCTACCATGCAAGATCCATACTGGTCAAAACTTGGGCCTATGTGAGTGAATTCTATAAATTCGTTGTGCCGAACTTGGCACAAATATGCTATGCAAACACTTAATATGTAAGAGATTCAGTACATATACAAACACTTTATATGTAAGAGATTCAGTACATATACCGGTACTGATTATGGGAACTGTGTCGATGGAGAACAGTTGTCAACTACAGGACTCTTGCAAGATCTTCCTCAGCAGAGGACGAATCCAGTTGGATTTTCTGAAACTATTCTAGAGTAATGTCTGATATTATTATTCAATTTTTTTAGACCATGTGGATGTATGACAAAATGTGTGAAACTGAGGAGGATTTTATGGAACATTATTATTATGTTATCACCAGAACAGTATCATTATGTTATCATCGCTACTCTTATTCTCCACAGACGTATATTCAGGCCCGCATTAAGGGGATGGGGAGCTATGGGTGCTGCGGCACCCGGGCCCGCAATTTTGAGGGGCCCGCACTTTCGGAAGTACTTTAAGATTTTTGTTGTACTTGTATTTGTCCCCGCGCTGATGGCTATTTATATACGTAATCACAGCACCCGGGCCCGCACTAGCCTTAATGCGGCCCTGCAAATATTATTTCATTCATTCATTCATTCGAGGATTGATGTAGTGCCCCTTCAAGGGAATTACTCAGAGGCACTCCCGACACCAGCACGATCAAATAGTACAGTCTTAATATTAGTGAGAAAGAGGCCAGGGGGACCCCAGGGCACAAAAAACTAAACACGCACTCGGTTGGTGTTAAGACGCCAAGGCGCCACCTATCTGTCCTTTATCCTATAGGTCTATTTCTTGAAATATATTAAATGTATGGAGTTAGTTACCTACAACAAAGAAGACGAACGTCCGCATCTAAATTTGGTACGTGGTTGTTGCATTAAACATCAGTTATATAGTCAAACGGCATACTGTCTACAGCGTTGAATCTAATTCCTCGCCAAACAAACCAGTCTCCTAGACGCTATTCCTACATGGTTTCTGAAAGAGTGCTTTGATGTCTTGGGTCCAAACAACCATTACAACGCTTGTAAATTTCTCACTCCGTGAGGGATCCTACCCATATGCTTTTGGTCATGCCATAGGCCTAGTTCATCCGCTGCTTAAGAAACCTTCTCTTGACCCTGATGACCTGTCAAATTATAGACCCATCACAACCTTGAATTTTATATCTAAAATCCTTGAACGGATGGGGGGCCATCCACATATTACGTACGCAATGGGTCGGGGGTCGGATTTAGGCGATTTTGCGTACGGGTGGAGTGGGATAAAATGTGTACGTACGCAAAATAAATTTCTAATTATGACGTCCACATTAGCCAATTTATAACTCTGTATTGTCCTATTAGTCGTCCGATGGCATTTTATTACATTATATAAAAGCCATGTGCAGTTATTGTGTGCTGTGAACGAGACACCTATAAATTGTCTATATTGGCCCTCACTCATCCTTTAATCTGGCCTAAAGTGCAGACAGTCGGGCTGCCTGGAGTTGTCGAGACACTGTCTGCAGCTGGTCTTCCGGGGGGGGGGGTGCGTCAAGCGTACGTACGCAGGGGGTGTGGAAGAAAGTACGCTTGCGAACAGGGGGGAGGGGTCCAATTTTCCAGGATTTTTGCGTACGTAATTATATGGATGGCCCCTAGTCATGAATCGCATGCAAACTCACCGATCACCAAACTTACTAGGATCCCCTTTTCAGTCTGCTTATCGTAAGTTTCACTGAACAGAATCCACACTTCATAATGGCATCATATGCTCGATGGACAAGGGTAAGGTTACAGCACTTGTTCTTGGAGTATCACGGTATCTGCTGCTTTTGATACTCAGATCATTCTCTTCTTCGTCGCCTCAAGCACTGGTTTGGGATCTCTGCTCTTACACTAAATTGGTTTAATACTTATCTTAGTTCACGCACTCAGTGTATTAAGTGGCAATTAGGCCTATTCATTACTTTTTTTGGCATGCGGTGTTACACAAGGTTCTGTGTTTGGTCCTCTTGTTTACATTATACACCAAACCACGCCACACCACTAGGAACATTGCTGGATAAGCATTTGATGGATATAATTTCTATGCTGATTATACTCGCATTTCAATAGATAATCTGTCATGTGACCTCATCTGTGCAGCTGTTGTCTGCTGTCTTTGATGAGGTATAGTCTTGGATGGCGGCCAATAAACTCCTTAACCCATCAAAGAGTGAATTTCTGCTACTGGGCACTCCACAGCAACTTAAAAAATTTGATCGGCTTAGGCCTAAGTCATTGAAACTTAGTGACTCAGCTGTTGAACTGGCAGACGCTGCTAGTAACTTAGGCGTTTTTTCAATTCTACCTTGTCTTTCACTGGCCATGTAAACAGTATTAATTTTGTAAGTCATCATGTGGGCCTTATGTTCATTCGCTAGGCCTATATACGCAGAATTGGGCGCTATGTGCCCATGTCTGCAAGGACATCTCTGGCAAATGCATTGGTTTCCAGCCGACTAGATTACTATAGCCTAACTCGCTTCTAACTGGTGTCAATGAGTCAAACATGCTGAAGCTGCGCAGAATTCAGAACTCTGGCTAGAGCTATAACTAATACATCCAAATATTAGCTTAGGCTATATCTCCTGTATTTCAATTTTTACATTGGTTTCCTGTTCAGCAAAGAGTTTCAAATTGGAGCTTTCTTTTTAAAAAGCTTTGAGCTCTGACCAGCTACAATATTTAATTAAAATCAGTTATTTTTCTCCAGACATCATTATTCATCTGATTATAATCTTTGTCTGGTCAAGCCTAAATCAAGAACTGTTCTTGGTGAACGAGCTTTATCGGTTGCTGGATCTACTTTTTGGAACTCCTCCCTGTGTCGTGCGCTCTGCTCAGTTGCATGTGGCATTTCGTTCTCAACTTAAAGCTTGCCTCTTTCAAATTGCTTATCCACCACAGGCTGCCTCTCTGTCTTACGTATGGATATTCTGGATATTGACCTGATTATGGATTGGTTTTGATGTGCCATCTGTCGATGCCTTGTGCATCAAACATCGGCACAGTAGTAGTTCCTTATTACAATTAAACACCTAAGTGGGTTCGTCGTGGGCAGCCCAAGCCCATGAGCCAACACATCGCCCGTCCAAACATCGGATTTTACAATTGTCGATTAATGGGCGTCTGACATTTAGCCCGAGTGGGTTTGACGTGGGCAGTTCAACCCATGAGCCCATTTATCGCCCATCTAAAACTCGGATATGACAAAAGTCGGTTACTGGGCTTCTGACACCAGGCCCAGGTGGGTTCGCTGTTGGCAGCCCAAACCCACGAGCACACTTACGGCCCACCCAAAAGTCTGATATTCCAAATGTCTGTTAATGGGCTTGTGACCTCAAGCCTAGATGGGTTCGATGTGGCAGCCCAAACCCATGAGCCCACTTGTCGCCCTCATATAAGTTTATTCAGATAACGGGCTCCTCATTTCTCTTCCAGGTGGGGCTGATGTGGGCTAGCCCGAGCCCATGAGCCCACCTAACATTTAGATGGGCTGTATATAGGCGTGCTGGCAGGGAACTTTCCTCCAATGATTTAACTGATTGGATTGACGATAAAATTGCCGTTATGGAGGTAAACTCATCAATTTAAGCTTCCCATTTGAGGCTAGCGAGCAAAGGTACGCGCGAGCGGTTAATCGCTCGCCTAGCCGAAGGCGTCGCACCGTCGGCCGTAGCTCGATGAGTTTGAGTTAGACTCCAAAACGACAGACGAACCTGATTCACTGGATTCAACTTCTGTCTGTTTACAGTAATACTGTTACTGTAGTCATTAATTATGGCCAAGTAGCACGCTAGAACTTATTACAACTGTGATGCTGGCCTACTAGATGAGTAGGCCTACTATATGCAGATAGATACGAATACGATACACAAAATACTCTGTACCGGGTACACAAGAGATCCCGAGGTCGACCGCGCATCGCTCACCTACTAATCCAGCGCGATCGATTTTCAAACCGCCTAATCTTTTCAAATGGGAAGCAGATCTGCTTATTGGCGTTTCATAATCTTGCAGTTAAAGTGCAACGAGCTCAGATTGAAAACCAGTCAATTATTCATGGTCAACTCCGGAGAGTAAATCTTCTTGAACTTGACTCAAGTAACTTGAGTCAAGTTCCACTCCATCTGCAGAGTTAAAAGAAAAAGCATAAATATTTTGGGTTAAATATGGCTTGAGATGTTTGCCTCGATGGCTGCCGCATGGAGGCGCGACAAAAGTGATGTAGGCAATAGGCTACATGTTGCTTATGGCCTACATTATTTACACTAATATTGCAATTAAAAGATATTGCTTGTTTTAATTGACACAAATTAACGTGATCTGACGTTCATGTGATCTGATCGGTCATCTTGTAGGGCAGCGGTGCGCAACCTGCGGCCGTGCGGCCGTGACAGGGAGAAGTGGCGGCCGTGAACAGTTGAGCTAATGATAATGTTTTGGCGGCCGTGTTCAGATTAGTTCATAAATAGGAAACTATGGAATTCTATTCCATGAAGAATATAAATTGTTCTTAAGTGGCAATAAATTCCTCACCTCTATGGTATTATAGCCCTACTCTTAAATAACAGTAGCAGATATCTTGGCGGCCGTGCACTGGCGGCGATCTTGTATGACAGGTGGGGGGGGGGGCCACGGGACACTTTTGAACTGATCTGGTCAAAAAGAGGTGAAAATTTTTTTCGTGCTCACGCGCAAACAAATGTGTTAACCTTTTTGGTGTTTCTTCGAAATTTGGGCGAGGCAGGGGCGTCTACACCATAGAAACCTTGGAGCAAATGCTCCATCCAAAATATAGGGGGGGGAAGATTTGTCAGTGTGTGTTTCACCATTTTAGGGGGGGAAGGCACGGGGGGAGAACAGGGGGAAAAGGGACGTTGCTCCAATGACTTAGGGGGATAGACGCCCCTGGGGCGAGGGACAACAGATTTACTGTACAGTGTGTCCCTCCACTGATAAAGGTGGGAGTCTTATTCCCCTCGCCCCTCCCCCCCCCGGGATCGCCGCCCATGCGGCCGTGATGAGAATATGAACCTGTAATGCGGCCGAAATTAACGAAAAGGTTGCGCACCCCTGTTGTAGGGGAATGTAGGCTATACAATTAGCTGCTTCAGCCGTATTCCTCCCTCAAAACTGAAAACAAAATGGTCTCCTTGCCAAAAGCGAAAGTGGAGAAGAAATTGGCACTCTCCACTTTTTAGACCAGAGTTACGCCCCTGCATGCACTGGAGTAGAGACTTGATCTGTGCTTTGGACACATACATATCGTAATGGGTTATATATATATATAATTTTATAGATATATATATATATATATATATATATATATATATATATATCAAGCCAAAGGGACATTTCAACATTTGCTGGTTGAAGGCATCCCATGCATCCTGTGGATCAGAGATTTTTTGAATGAAGGATTCATCATAGATTTTAAGATCAGACAAAATGGTTGCGTGTTGTTTACATTACATTACAGCACAAGAGAAGCGTGATGTTGGAAGTTGTGGATGGCACAAAGGAAAATGTATACGTACGCAAAATAAATTTCTAATTATGACGTCAACATTAGCCTATTTATAACTCTGTATTGTCCTATAATAGTCGTCCGATGGCATTTTATTACATTATATAAAAGCCATGTGCAGTTATTCTCTGCTGTGAACGAGACACGTATAATTTGTCTATATTGGCCCTCACTCATCCTTCAATCTGGCCTAAAGTGCAGAGAGACACTTTCTGCGGCTGGTCTTCTCGGGGCGGGTATGCGTCAAGCGTACGTACGCAGGGGGTGGGGAAGAAAGTACGCTTGCGGACAGGGGGGAGGGGGTCCAATTTTCCCGAATTTTTGCGTACGTAATATATGGACGGCCCCTTATTGTAATTACGACAGTTTATACAGCAATTGTCAGTAGCAAGCTATTTCTACAGTATATGATGCTATGCACTGTCAACAGTCGGGACAAAGCTAAGAGTGTAGAGATAAGATATAGACGTTAGGGTATACAGAAGTGTGGAGGAATACGATTAGATGTGCAATGGGCAACTTCAGATTTTCAGTCCATGTAGACAACTGTTATCATGACCTTATTACATCTTCCCTTACATTACGTTACATCACAAGGCATATATAATTACAGTTGAAACAGAAATTGTTTCTGTGTTTGGTGCATACAGGTCTTTTGATTGTTAAGGTCCTGCCTTTGATTTGGCCTGACCTTGATTGTTCTGTTCTGGATGTATGATGTAATATGGTCCAATCTGATTTAAGATAATGTAGCCTTTCATACGTTATGATTGTTTCTTGTCAGATCTAGTCGCTTTACAGAGCCGTTTTTCTTCTTATTGCACAGCCTATAAGATCACATTCACATGATTTTCAAACACTCGAGAAACTTTGTAGTTTCCTATAGTCTTAAAAAACTATAATGCTCGGGCTTCGGCCTATAATTCTATTAATAACGCTGATGAATTGACATGGCAAACAGTAGCCGTTGTAACTATAGCTGTTACTACAATACAATACTATAACTGTAACTATAGCTGTTACTACAATGGCTAATAACAGATGGTATAATATTCATCAAAAAGCTGTTGTAGCTGCTATAGTTATTAGTTAGGCGTAAATGCTGCTTCAGCTGTTAACAACACCATTTGCATACACTCCAGAAAGTGTGTTGCAGCTGCTACAGCCAATTATTGTTGTAGCAGTGAGTTGTCAGCATAAGTAGCAACAGATCTGTTTTAGCTGTTTATTAATATAGCGCATTAAAAACCCTCTCAGAGTCTATATAAACATGAGTTTTTATAGCGAAATATTACTGGCAACAGTTGTTAGCACATGCAGCTAAAGATTTGTTAATAGCTTAACTAACTGTAGGCTATATGTTAGCAACACGCTCATGAATATCGCTTTCTAGCTAAGCATGGCCTAAGCTTTATAATCACGAATTTTAACCATCCAACTAGTAGCTGACGAGAGAGAGATAGAGATGCTACTTCCTTCCGATTCCAACCATCATCAGCATCGGATCGACGGTCGAAGTCTTTCTTGGAACGACGCGACGAAGCAGGCAGTCCTTCTTGTACTTGGTCTCGCAGTTCCTTTTCTGCGGGTGCTCGATGCCGTCCTTGACAGATGATCGGCTGGATGCCATCACTTGTCGCCATTTGGCCAAAAGCAGATCGTCGTCTGATCGTGGTGTGTCTCGATTTAGAGTCGGGAGTGGCCAGAGGGAAAACAATCGAGTCAAGACGATCTGTCTTGCCGCTGCTTTGTCACTCTTGGCATTGCCTATCTCTTGCCCAGAGAATATAGAAGAGGAAGAGGAGCATGGTTCGATATGATGCCTTCGCAGATGTCGTTCCACTGGAGGTACCTGGAACTGGTTGATTCTCAAGTTGTTACTTTTAACAAGGACCCTGTTGTCTTGTAGCGGAAGCTGATATTCGGAGGAATAGGAAGGGAACGAAGAGGAAGATGCAGAGGAAGAGGAGGAGGAGGAGGAAGTTGCAGGCCAACGACACCGGAAGTTTCTCTGAACGTTTCTACGCGGCGCAGTCGAAACCTCTAGGAAACCAGGCTGCTGCGCAGTACTCGCATCACCTGGATACCGTCTGGCGATCGTCCTCGGTCCTGGTTTTCCAGGAAACCAAAGCCCGTGATCGATCCCCGGTTCAAGGTCTAATGAGTGAAGGTCACGAGACTCCAGCAACGGATCTGCTTGGATGCGCTCGACTGCCGATTCCAGATCCACGTCATTATGCAAGATTTCATTTCCAAGTCCAAGTAAGGTCTCTGAAAGCCAAGAATAACTATTACTTCAAAGGAATGGTATTACATTTAAAATCAGCCTACCTCAGTCCAGGCCTCATGCTGCCAAGTATTACACTCGAACATTGGAAACTTGGATTATTGTTGTGCCTGGCACCAGGACAGTGCTGGTCTGTCTGGAGTTTTCGAAATGAACTGCCCTTTTCTGTGCGTTCTACTTTTTCTTTAATTCTGCCTATAGATATTAAGACTCGCCTGTTTCAACATGTTTACCCACAAAATTTGGTATTTTGGTTTTTGAAATAAATTTCTTATTCTGGTAGAAGTTATTTTAATAACGTCTATTTAGGCCTAGGCTAATGATTTTTTATTTCGGAAATCTCAACTAAATTAAACTGAGTTGGAGCTCTTATTCATGCCATTTTTATGATCCGAAATCCGAAAATCTTTAAACAAAAAACCAAAACAACAAAACCTTAAAAAATGAAAACAAAACCAATAAACCAAAGAATCAACTTTTCATCTTGAAGAAACTTGTTTTGCACCCCTTTTCTGAGCAGATATCCTAAAGAGTCCCTACTGAGTTTACTGACTGAATAAATGTATGAATTAATTAACTAAAGGTGTATTCAATCAATCAGTCAATCAATCAAGGAATCAATCAATTAAGATAAGGCATTTCAAAGGCAAGACAAGATTATAGAAGATTGGACATAGGGTTTAGAGAGGCCACGTCTTTGTGGAATCTGGGATATAATACTAAAGCAGGCAGTCAGTCGAGTGATTCATTGACAACGTCATCGTTGCTATAGCCAGATTTTTCCATTGCTTGCTCTCCGTTGTTTGTTACTCTAGTTCTTATTTCGACGTAGTCAAGTATGTAATTAGAATTCTACGCATGTCACCGACCATGTCGGCCATTAATCGACTTCTGCGTAATTTCGGCGGATTATATTGTCTAAATGCAGAATTTGCTCGGTAATTTCTAACATGCTGCAGTTTACTGTGGCTAAGTTTGCGTTCCGGATTTATTCTTCGTTTGTGTTACGGATTTATATGCATTTGAAAGGTATTTTGTCTGCAGGTCGTCTTGGCCTACAGGACTGAAATGCGGTTGTCACAGATTGTGCACGCCGTGTACAGCGAGGCATTTACCGCCTCGTCGGAGGACGACCGACGTTGATCTTTGACGTGACCTCGGGCCAGAAACTCTTTAACATCCATAATTATCATCTGCCAACAATTCACGGGAATCCGTTTGTTGTGCTTCACGTGGCACGTGGGTGCACCGGCCCATCACCGGTGACTCTTCTAATTTGCTGTGCATTGTTTTGCTAAATGATAAAACTCCAGTTAATGACAGTTAACGAAATACAGGCTAACAGTAACAGATTACAACGCAAGATCAACAAATGGCAGATGAAAAACTTCAGGATATGTTTAATAGTTCTGAACTAAAGAACACTTAGAACACATCTTAACTAAAGAAAAAAATCGTAACTAAAGAACACATCTATGTAAATAAAGAGAAGACTCTGTCTGTCTGTCTGTCTGTCTGTCTGTCTGTCTGTCTGTCTGTCTGTCTGTCTGTCTGTCTGTCTGTCTGTCTGTCACAGCGATCTTTGACCGCGATGCATTTCTACAGCTTTGGACCTTTTCACTCCAAACCTTCACTACTGTCTCGGGGTGGGCATTACACACCCAGTGTGAGGCTTCGCGTCCCCCGTTTTCACCGCTACCATGATGTCCCGGGCCTAAACCTACCCGGGCAATCCATTTTTAGCTGCTAAAAAAACTTACACTCAACCTATTTTCACTCGCCAGATGGCGCCGCCGGGTTAAGCAGCTACAGTACGGATTCGCTAGAGGGATTGAAACTTTCACTGAACTAAACGCGGCCAACGCCGAGTTAAGCAGTGTTTTGTTGCTTATTCGTTAGAGGGATTGAAGCACCCAAAAGCCGGGTTAAGCAGCTTCGCGTCCCCCATTTTCACCGCTACCATGGTGTCCCGGCCCAAAACCTCCGAAACCCGGGCAACGCCGGGTTCACCAGCTAGTCTTAAATAAAGAACTATCTTAAATAAAGAATGCATCATAACTAAAGAACACATCTAAAATGAAGAACCATCTTAACTGAAGAAGACATCTAAAGAACAGATCTTAACTAAAAAGGACATCTTAACTAAAGAACTATCTTAACTTAAGAACACATCTTGCCTAAAGAATATACCTTAACTAAAGAACACACCTAAACTAAAGAACTATCTTAAAGAATACATTTAAACTAAAGAACTATCTCAGCTAAAGAACACATCTTAAATAAAGAACATCTTTTGCCTAAAGAACACATCATGATTAAAAAGACATCCTAGCTAAAGAACATATCTTAACTAAAGAATTACCTTAACTAAGGAACACATCTTAACCTGATAAATATCTAAACTAAAGAACCCATCTAAACTAAAGAACAATCTTAACGAAAGAACATATCTAAGCTAAAGACACATCTTAACTAAAGAGCACACCTAAACTAAAGAACACATCTAAACTAAGGAACTTACTTAACTAAAGAACATATCTTAATTAAGAAACACGTCTATAAGCTGGTCTAACCTAAAGAACACATCTTAACTAAAGAGCACATCTAAACTAAAGAACATATCTTAACTAAAGAACACATCTAACTGAAGAACGATCTTAGCTAAAGAACACATCTGAACTAAAGAACTTACTTAACTAAAGAACATATCTTAAATAAAGAACACATCTGAACTAATGAGCATATCTTAACTATGGAACACATATTAACTAAAGAACTATCTTAACTAGAAAACACTTCTAAACTAAAGAACTATCTTAGCTAAAGAGCACATTAACTAAAGAACATATCTTAACCAAGGAACACATCTAAGCTAAAGAACTTTCTTAACTAAAGAACATATCTTATATAAAGAACATATTTCAAGGAAAGAGCTTTTTTAAATAGAGAACACATATTAACTAAAGAACTATACTTACTAAAGAACACATCTTAACTGGAGAAGTATCAAAACCAAAGAACACACCAAAACTAAAGAACTATCTCAACTAAAGAACGTATCTAAACTAAGGAGCCATCTTAACTAAAGAACACATTTGAACCAAATAACTATCTTAACATAAGAACACATCTAAACTAAAGAACTGTCTTAGCTAAAGAACACATCTAAACGAAATAACATCTTAGCGAAAGATCATGTCTAAACTAAAGAGCACATTTAATCTAAAGGACTATCTCAACTAAAGAAAACATCTTAACTAAAGACCCATCTTAACCAAAGAACAGATTTAAATTAAAAAAATCTTAGCTAAAGAACACACATTAACTAAAGAACACATCTTAACTAAAGAACATATCATCTTAGCTAAAGAAAACATCCAAAATAAAGAACTATTTTAACTAATGAACGCATCTAACTAAAGAACTATTTTAGCTAAAGAACATATTAACTAACGACATATCTTAAGAACTTCCTTAACAAAAGAACATATCTAAAGAACACGTCGTAGCTAACGAACATATCTTAACTAAAGAAAACATATTAACTAAAGAACTATCTTAACTAAATACCATATCTAAGGAAAGAACTATCTTAACTAAATAACACATATAAACTAAAGAACATTTTTATTTAAAGAACATGTCTTATCTAATGAACACATCGCTGCGAAACAATTATATTAACGGAAGAAAACGTATTAAATAAAGAACTACATTAACTGACGAACACATCAAAACTAAAGAACTAGATTTACTGAAGTACACGTCTAAACTAAAGAACTATAGTAACTAAATAATACACCTTTACTAAAGAACACATTCAAACTGATACTATCTTAATTAAAGAACATGTCTTAGCTAAAGAACATTCTTATTCGAAGAACATATCTTATCTAATGAACACATCTCATTGAAAGAACTATATTAACGAAAGAACACATTAAATAAAGACCTATCTTAACTGAAGAACACATCTAAACTAAAGAACTATTTTAACTAAAGAATACATCTAAATAAAGAGCACATCCAAACTGAAGAACTATCTTAATTAAAGCACATGTCTTAACTAAGGAATATATCTTGACTAGATAACTAACATAGCTAGAGAACACATCTTAACGAAAGAACACATATTAAATGAAGAACTATCTTAACTAAAGTATACATCTTAACTAAAGAACGCATCTAAACTGAAGAAATATCTTAACTAAAAGGACATGTCTTAGCTCAGGAATCTTAACTAAAAAAACTATCTTAACTAAAGAACACATCTAAACTAAAGAAACTACTTTAGTTAAATAAAGAACCTGTCTTAACTAAAAATCACATCTTAAATAGAGAATATATCTTAACTAAAGAACACATCTAAACTAAAGAACTATTTTAACTAAAGAACTCACATGAACTAAACAATCATCTAACCTAAAAAGAACACCTGTTAACTAAAGAATATATCTTAACTAAAAAACACATCTAAGCTAAAGAACTATTTCTGCTAAAGAATACCTGTTAACTAAAGCGCCTATCTTAATAAATGAAAACATCTAAATTAAAGAAATTAGAGAACTAAAGAACATGTCTTAACTAAAGAACACATCTTAACTAAAGAAATATCTTAACTAAAGGATACACTTAAACTAAAGAACATATCTTAACTAAAGAACACATCTTAACTAAAGAACTATCTTAACTGAAGAACACATCTTAACTAAGGAGCATTTCTTAAATAAAGAAAACATCTAAACTAAAGAGCTATCTTGACTAAAGAACTCATCTAACTGAAGAACTATCTTAGCTAAAGATCACACTAAAGAACATATCTTAACTTAATAACACGTCTATACTATGGAACTTTCTTAACTAAAGAACACATCTAAACTAAAGAACTAGCTTAACTGAAGAACACATCTAAATTAAAGAACTATCTTTATTAAAGAACGCATCTAAATTATTGAACTATCTTATCTAAAGAACAAGTTAAATATAAAATAAGTTAATTTCCATATAATTTAGATAATAAATTATTACTTTATAAATTGCTAGAAGAAATGATTTTATTTAAAACATATGCATATCAAATATGTCGCGCCAGTTGCTTATCCAAATGAGCCGCGCAATAATACAAATTACAATAATATTAAAATGCGTTAAATATAATTAAACTGTATTTTAGGCCTATATAAATAAAATAATCTGCTCTTAAACGCGCACTGGGGTTGAAACTGCACTTGCACGCGCCCTATTTCAAAATAAACGAATATTATTTTACAATAATATTAAGTTATATAAATCAAATATAAATTGTATATATAGGCCTGTGTATATATTATATATATATTTATATTTATTATTAATGGTCGAACAATTTAGGTTGCGCGGGTATAGATAGGTCCTATTTATTGAAAACAGCAATTATATGTATAGGGCTATTGTTTCTGTATTGTTGTATGAATCTATGCGAAAAAGGTACTGTCATTGTTACGAACAATTATACGCCTCATCAAAGGGGTTTATGATTCTCTTAGGGGTCGTCCATTAATTATGTCAACAAATTTTAGGCAGTTTTTGACCCCTCCGTCCCCCTTGTCAACAACTGTCAAACATTCAAGGACCCCCTAATAAAATTATGTCAAAATAAATTTACCTCCCCCCCCCCATTATCTTTCCGTCGAAATGAAACTCGAAATATTAGATTTTCGAAAAGAACCCAGGATATTCACATTTAAAAAATTATGCAGCGCCTTTTCTCATTAATCTGGGAACAATAAGCAGGATAATTTAAAACGAAGAAAATATTGCGTTTGATTAAATTACAAACAAAAAAGAAATAGATCACTCATAAAGACTTTCCAAATCTATAGTTGCTTTTTGATTAAATTATTGTTGACGTCACTTTGTCCTGAACACCCCTCACCCTTGTCAAGAATTGTGAAACTTTTCCAAACCCTCCCTCCCCATTTTGTTGACATAATTAATGGACAGAGTCGAACAATTGAAGACGGCTTAAAAAGCATTTAATAATTGTCTTTGGCTATATGGTAAGTGCAAATGTTTTTTGTGGGTCAGTTTCATATTATTTGCGCGACCCCACATTCCTACTGTGTCAGCTCCTTATTGTTTTGAAAGCGTTAGTAGGCTACGGGCGGGGAGGGGCGGGAATGAGTAATCGACAATTGTTTGGCCTCAAATTGGTAGTAGATACCACTACTCACAATAACAAATACACCTTAGTTATCAAATAATTAAAACAACAATTACCGAACTCCAGAGGTTGCGGAAGAGCCTCAATTAATATTTAATATCAGATTAGTGGATGTGACCATATCCTACATCGGCGTACCAAGCTTTCCACAAAAAGCTGGGCCTCTGCATTTTACTCGTCTTCTGTCCGACAACAAACCCGCTTTGTCACACTAAAAGAATTTTGTAAAATTGAAGTGCTAGATAGCATAGGTATAAAAAAAACGTATAGGCCTAATATCGCTGTTTTTACAAAAATAGGCAGTTGATGTGAAGTGCTAGTGTCGTTGGATTAGGAAAAGCCTAAAGCAGCCCGTCAGCTATTAGCAGCTACAATGAGCGCTTCTGACGCTCATTTCAAGATGATTCTCCACCATCCTCCTCATGCTTCTCTATCTAGGCCTATCATCCCCTGGCTTTCCACTCAAAACTCAAGTCTCACCTTTTCAAGAACTCCTACCCTGACTCATCTGCTCCTCCGCGTTCCAATTCTCGCCCTAAACGACACTCGCCTTACCAGTTGCTCTGCCTCGATCCTCTCAATCCTTAGGCGTTTCATAAGAGTGGCGCTATATAAATTCTCGATTACAATTACAATGAAATATTGTACATCTACCACGCAACGGTTTCAACTATAGAGTTAAGAGCATCGTCAAACAATTCAGAAGTTTTGTCAACTTACGATTTGCGTAGCCGGCGTTCTGCCCTGAGGAAAAACTTAGTTAGCGATGGCAGGCTGCTTGGACAACACTTGCTAACTCCGATAACGAATCAACTTAGCAAAACCGTTCGCAACCAGTTAACACTGATGAAGAGTAACCAGAGCTTAGCAAAAGGTCAGCATCCAGTTAACTACGATGAAGACTGTAGCCCGTACGTCTTGTTAGGCTAACAATGAATGAATAAACGGAAGCGATTTCCGTAACTAAGAGATATTATCAGAATGACGTCATTTAACTTGTATGACAATTTGACAAATTTCTACCTTCGATTCACGTCCATGTAATAAATTAACGGAATACACGACACTACTCTAAAGTCTAAACTAAGAATTTCTACCGCGCCAATGTCATAATGCTCAAGGCATCTAGGTGATGGCTCGGTGGACGATTGGCCTGTAACGTGGAGATTACGGGTTGCAGCCTCGCCTGAGGCAGTTACTGTGTGGAAACCTTGAGCTAGCCATTCACTGTCAGTTGCTCTGCGTCATCGGTGCTTTGTAGCATGGTTGTGTGCACTTCTGAACTTTGGAAAGAGACCAATATCAAATACAGTTGTATTGTATTGTTTTGTATCAGTCGATGGCCGCTATATACTATGTATGCAAAATCGCTGTGAAAGCCAAATCTACGGTGAGTCTGTTAAGCCGAAAGCCAATTAATTGAGGAATCCAAGACAACACAGAAGCAACATCAGGAGGAAATGACTCTAGGAAAAGACGAGCTTAGTCGAGGTCTGCTCGAAGGCCTGAACAGAATTACGGAACGAAAGTTTGCCGTAAGCAGAGGCGGCGATCCCAGAGGGAGGAAGATGGGGACAAGTCCCCTCCATTCTTAACAGTGAGGGAGACACAGTGTACAGTTGTCCCCTCCGATTTTTAAAGACACGTTTGGTTGCTATTTTTTAAATAATTGCCAAGTTGAAAATTAACTACTGAGACCAGGGAGCTGACATGTCAACACGTTGCCAACAACAACTAACAAAAATTAACGAGTTTTTATTATTATTCTATTTATATTGTTTCGCACTATGTTACTAACTAATAAAAATCAATTAACTTTAGATTTGAATTAGTTTGCATGTGATTATGCAATCTGGTGAAAATATATAGCTACATGCCGTTACAAATTGCCTGCCCTTTGCCTTTTTAACGCATTTTTTCGTGCATAAAAATAGGTCAAAATTTGTTTCGCACGTGAAATAAATCTTGGCCCAGTTCAAAACTGTCCCCCACCTGTCAAGCAAGATCGCCGCCTATGGCCGGCAGAGAGTTTCAGAAAAGGCGCGCCTATCCAGAGCCGTTCTTATCCACGGAATGTTCAGAATGAGAAACTTAGAAGATTGGATGGAGTACAGATCGAGAAGTCTTTGGAGGTATATACCAATAAGATAATAAGGTACGTTGAAAGAAATGAACAGTCTTGTATACAGTTTGCCCAGTCTGGAAAGTTATTCGCTTTTCAACCAAATGGGCAACCAATGTAATGATTTAAGTATCGGTGATATGTGCGGATTTTGGACATTTAGTGATCGCTCTGGCGAAGGAGTTTTGGATTCTTTGAGTCAGAAAGAAGTAAGTTGCAGTAGTAGAGACGGATAGAGACCTGAGCATTAGCCAAACAAATCGGGACAAAAAAGGGAATTTGGCGTCTAATCATGCGGCTATAGGCCTAAGGGGCCATCCATATATTACGTACGCATGGAGGCGAGGGGGTAACCGAAATGTATGTGCTTGCGTATGCTTGCGTGTGGGGGTCTACTGATAATGTACGTAAATACAAGAAACCGGGAGGGCCTTCAAATTGATTGGCCTTCAAGTGAGCTAGAGTTCAGTCTTTCCAGCTATCCGGTACTACCAGAGGAAGTAGGACTGTGGGAGTGGTGTCACTTGTATGCCACCTTACCTCTGAACGCTATTATTCAACTATCACACAACTCAGCAGTGAGTCCATAAATTACTCATCCTTCAATCTGGCCTAATGTGCAGAAGTCGCTGCCTGGACCTGTGGCACTGACACATTCTGCAGCTTGTCTTGGGGGGGGGGTGCGAAAACCGTACGTATGCAGGTGGGAGTGGAAAAAGTACGTGTGCGTACAGGGAGGGGTCAGATTTCTGCGTACGTAATATATGGATGACCCTAAGCACTTCTTTTTCTCCAGGAAAAAGGTTCCGGAACTGAGACAATTATGGAAGGGCTAAATCGAGGGCGAAGCGAGACCCCTTCCCAAATCCCACCAGAGGTGGGATTTTGAGAGTGGTCTCGGTGAGACCCCAAGAAAAATTTTGGACGTCACATAAAATTAAAATAACTAACTTATTGTTTTATAAAAATAGGTAAATTATTTTTAATAGCTGTCTGACTGCTTGTGACTCAGTTCGTCTTGGCTCTCGGTTTACCTGAGTATCTATGTACTTTCGTACTTTTGTGGTACATACTCCTCACTCTGTCTATATACACGATGCAAGGCGGAGACTACGATCTATGGGAAGACACGTGCAGTAATAGGCACAATAATAAAATATGGATTGGCATTGTTTAAAACGTTGGGGCATGGGTACCCCTCTAACCCCCAACAAATTACGCATATGTCTATAATTATTATTATGCTTGTAATACAAACAATGCCGTTATAATTATTTATTGGATACCACATACTTATTCCAGCGGATTTCGATGGCTCTTCAACGGGGGAACGCCATCTGCCTCTCCAGGACATCGAACCAGTATAACAGTTTTCAGAACATTGACTGGATGAGCGATCCGGATTCTAGGGCCGGCAACGGAAAAGGCACTGCAGCCGAGTGCTTCCCTTGTCCACGGTCCAGTCATATTAAATTTAAGACGGTTAGTGGACCCGGGTCGAGTAGAAATGTAGCGTTCCCATCATCGCCCTCTAGCGACGACCCGCCCTGTTGCAAGGCATCGACTGACTGGCCAAAACGTGCGGGATTTGAACCCGAGTCCATGTGGGGCTTATTTCTTATCTCTACACCACTTGTGTTGAGCACTATATAATTTTCTGGTACCAAGGATATTTCCTGACATATGTCTGCGTGTGTTAAAGGTCCTTCTGCCTTTACAACAGTGTTTTCGGCGGGAAAGTTCCCGCGCAAACTGCCAACTTCCCGCGCTAACTGTGCCATACCGGTTTCTACCTGTTCTTGGCGGGAAATAAAGTTTCTCATTAGCGCCGTCATCTCGGACATTTCCTCGACTAAAGCGGCCACCACTTTGTCAGACATAATGATTTTTAATTCCAAGTAGACTTATTTATTAAACGAAATGAAATATGCAAATTAATGTCTGTACAGATCCGAAATTCAATGTCCGAAGATTAACTGACAGTTTATCGGGTCTAATCACCGATCTTGACAAAGTTCACAATTATCGATTCACAACTAGCGATATTTACCAATTGCCAGTTATTCTAATTAAAATCCAGTTCGATCCTATCTCAATTTCTTATATAATCGACTTAATATGGTCTAACTAAGCACGCTATACAAATGTCTACACTTTGTACTATCAACGAAATGATCTTAAAACTAGGGCTGTATTAGCCTGTATATATCTCTTACATATGGCCACATCAAAATATCAATCCACCGATCGATACCAAAATGCCTTCAAAACAACTGGAATCGATACTCAACCTTCAATACCAAAAGGTTCGATGAGTTACGGTTATCTCCCGATCAATCGTACAACTTCGATTTGTCAAATAGTCGTTTCAGACCCAGATCAGCGCATTGAACGATTAAACTTCACCAAAACGTCCAACAGCGACGAAAACAACACAGAAAAGGCAGCACGTCCCACTGCGACGGCATCCACACAGAAAAGGCGCGTAGCAGGCCAGGCCTCGCTGTTTTATAGACAGTTCACTTGGCGCCAAATATTCCCGGGCATTTCTGACCAATGAGAAACCTCCATTCTGTCAGGCGCACACAGAAATCTACCGCGCTAGTTCAGGATTGGTGCTCTATTAATAGAATTAATGAGATGCGAAAATATGTAAATTACTCGGTGTGCGTGGCCACATTTATGTTGCGCTAACCATTTAATTAAACACATACCATATAAATTGACGCTCGTCACACCCTCCACCCCCTTAGAGAAAATTTTCAAACATTGAAAATTTTACTTAAAGCAAAGTTCTCAAGTCAGCAATGTTCATTCAACAACAACAAAACCTCAGAAGAATTATACATTACTAGTAGACTCCTCTACCTAGTCTCTCAATGGTTACTAAACTGGTTCCGGGTATAGGATCCATCCTTCACAGTAATTAGCTATGGATGAAACAACCCACATACACACAATTTAAGGTCTTAATTATCTAAGACACACACCAAAACAACTACTACACAGTGAGATTGAATTAGGTAAACCACTAACAAGCAATGAATAAATGGAGTCCACAATGTCAATCTTTATATCTAGCTGGCTTCACGGTATTTCGTTTCGGCCGCTGAATGCGTTTATTTCCATCTCCCTCAGAATCACTCCCTTCGGATTCGAACTCAGTTTCTTCTTCTCGCGAATCAAGGTAACCTTCACCTTCATACTTCTTCAACTTATCAACGTACACAATTTTCGGCTGTGCCCGTGGTGATTTTTGTATTTTATACAAAACCGGACTTAGCTTTTCTTTAACTTGGTACGGACCAGTGTACCATCGGGTCCATTTCTCTTTCAATCCGACTCTGGTCCTTGGATAGAAATACCACACCAAACTACCAGGTTCAAACTCCACCGGTTTAACTCTCATATCATAGCGAAAAGCACGTTGCGTTGCTTGGCGCTGCATAAATTTTCTAGCAATTGTAAAGTCTTCTTGCATCCTGGAAACCTGTTCATAAACAAAATAATCAACAGACAAACTAACAGGTAAAACTTGACTATCTCCTAAAACAAGATCAATAGGCAGACAGGTTTCACGAGAGAGAAACAGGCGATTCGGCGTGAATCCTGTGCTCTCGTTCTCGCTTGCTCGGTACGCCGCAAGAACATAGGGTAAGTGCACGTCCCAATCACGTTGACGTTGAGAGATCACTTTGCCCAGTTCCGGGTCGTTCCGTTGTTCGTCTTCTATTGGAAGTAGAGCCAGTGATCGACGTCGTAAGGTTTGTCGGACTGGTCGTTCTCCTCCAGTGTCAATCTTGTGCTGCAAAATATCCGTGTAGCCATAGTCCCATTCGTGTAAAGAGAATGCTTTACGGTGTTGCAACACTATTTGCTTCAGCTGCAACCGTGCTTCTGGCGTGACATCCTCTGCTACATCAGTCCATAATGGCGACAACACTTTTTCGACTTCTTCGTTAGAAGGCTCCGTGTGACTCTCTATCACTTGGCCGCAGCTGGACACCTGGCCATCGTTAGGATTCTCGCCATAGACTGTGACGATTTCGGTCGCACATTGGAGTCCTTTCTTTAGTCTTACTGCACTAGCTGTCGGATTCAAAATTCTCAGAGGCAAGTCGATAGCGCGTTCTGGCAGCAGAGTCCCAGCCACCAGCACTCCGGAGTCGAGCAGTTGAGGTTGAGTCGCCCAACTTCTTCCACAGACATCACCCAATTTCTCTAGGATGGCGTATGCTTCAACGTTCATTTCGCTTAACGCTGGCACTTGCACGTCATGCGCCAACGCCACTTTGCGACACATTGAAGGTGCTGCTCGACAATGAATGCCGACTTCATGCCCATTGATCGTGATTGTCTTCTTACCAAAGTTCCACTGGACTTGCTGACTTTCAAGCCAGGACAGACCCAGGATCAGTTCTGAAATCTGTTCTGTCACCAAGCAGTGTGCATCGAACTGAAGTCCATCGATTTCAACGGTTAGCTTCGTTTCGCCAATGACCCGGATCTCAGTTCCATTTGCAGCTTGTAGCAGTTGTCTGGAACATTTCACATCTGCTTTCTTTACCATGGAGCTCGGAACTAAAGATAGTTCGCATCCTGTGTCAATCAAGGCAAACATCGTTTTACCATTGACTTTCACCGACAGGTAAGCGTTACTGCTACCCTGTACATGGTTCGAGCGGACAGCTACTGGCGGTTCCTCACTGGAAGCTGGACCAAGTTGTGTCGAAACCGGACCAGGACAGTCTCTCACCAGATGATCCGACTGGCCACAACCGAAACAGGTTCTAGGAGACTTTCTTCTCACTTGATTTGGCGGTTGACTTTCCTCAGCGGTTTCTGGTCGACCACGAGTTCTTTCCCATTGACGTCTGGTTGTGGAGGCGGTTGCCGCTGGTAGTTCCTTCGGCTTCGACTCCCAGTGTCCTCGTCCGTCCAAACGTTTCTCCAGACTCGCCATCTGTCGTCGCTGCGATTCCAGCTCGTCTCGGATGAGTTGTAGCATTTTCTCCAAATGTCCATCATCTTCTCTCACCGTCTTAGCTCGTGTAGGTCGACGGTCGGATTGATCAGAATCTCGTCGCTCGGCTTTCTGATAACCCTCGAACCTCATGGCTAGGTTGTATGCTTTGTCCAACGTTTCCGCTTCACGCTCACGAACTTTCATTGCCAGTTCTTTGTCTCGGAGAGCGTCAATAAACGCTCGAATAGCTATGGCTTCACTGTGGCTCGTTGTCGGTCCAGGAAAAGCAAGGATCATTAATCGTCTAATATCTTGCACTAATGAACCAAGTTCCTCACCTTCTCTCTGTCGTCTGGTGTTTAATTGCGTTTGGTACAATGTGGTTTGATCTGTTCCACCGTACCTCGACTTTAGTTTCTGAATCAGGTCGTCTGACGTCATCACATTGGCTGAGTCGAACTCCCATAGCAGTTGATTGGCCGGTTCCACTAACGCACACATCAGCTGATGGAGTTTTTCTTCTTCCGTCCATCCATTGTGTTTTGCGCACACCTCAAATTTTCGGACAAAAGCTTGGACTGCAGTTTTACCATTGTACGTACCAATCTTAATCCATTGTCTATTGGAACGCAGTGTAGACAGCATGGTTTGGTTGTCCGACAACTTCTCCAACTGTCCTTTTGCATCCATTGGCTTCACATTCGGACCCGGTTGTGGTTCTACGGTCGACCCAGGTTGACCTTCATCAGCCATCACCGTTTGAGTGGCGACGGACGTTGTGACCTTCGGCGCTGGGTTTGACGCAGCAAGTTCAAGAGTCATCGGCAAGAGCGGAGGACGTCCTTCAGTCCTTCCCTTCCCGACTTGCACTGGAACTTCTTGGCATGGCTTTCTGTAGATTTCACGGCTCCACGTTTCCGTTGTTGTCGTTGCTCCAAACGAAGTCGGAATCGACATCACCGTTGGTAGGTAACCGGAACTCAGGTGCCCACGACTGATTGCAACCGGACGACGTTCCTGAAATGACCCAGGCACCGCCCAGATCGAAGGTTGGTTGAAAGGCGTTGCACTTGAATGGGTTGGTATACCAGCGCTTTGTTTTCCGTAGGTGAAAGGAACCGAAGACAACGACGCAGAACTCGTGAGACTGGGACGTGCACTTTCGTCGAGGGCAGCGTACCAAGCGCGAGTCGGATGACGAACACTATCGCTCATCTGCTGTGTAGTCTGCGGTTGTCTCATCTGTCGACCAGTATCTGAAACTAGACACTTAATATTAGTCTGTGTTTCATAACATTTATCAATAAACATCTCCTGTTGTTCAAACACATTCTTTTTCCAAGGGTGTTTAAATGTAATTTCCTGATCACTAACTTCACTCATTTCATCCATTTCATGATCCTGTTGACCAAAATCACTCATTTGTAGTTCAAACTCACCCATGTCCATTACGTCTATAGGTCGAGTAAATCTTCTATCTAAACCCACTTCCTGTTCTACTTCCGCCTGTTTTTCCAATTCAGCCATTAAAACTCCGATTCTGGTACCACGTGTAGCGTTCCCATCATCGCCCTCTAGCGACGACCCGCCCTGTTGCAAGGCATCGACTGACTGGCCAAAACGTGCGGGATTTGAACCCGAGTCCATGTGGGGCTTATTTCTTATCTCTACACCACTTGTGTTGAGCACTATATAATTTTCTGGTACCAAGGATATTTCCTGACATATGTCTGCGTGTGTTAAAGGTCCTTCTGCCTTTACAACAGTGTTTTCGGCGGGAAAGTTCCCGCGCAAACTGCCAACTTCCCGCGCTAACTGTGCCATACCGGTTTCTACCTGTTCTTGGCGGGAAATAAAGTTTCTCATTAGCGCCGTCATCTCGGACATTTCCTCGACTAAAGCGGCCACCACTTTGTCAGACATAATGATTTTTAATTCCAAGTAGACTTATTTATTAAACGAAATGAAATATGCAAATTAATGTCTGTACAGATCCGAAATTCAATGTCCGAAGATTAACTGACAGTTTATCGGGTCTAATCACCGATCTTGACAAAGTTCACAATTATCGATTCACAACTAGCGATATTTACCAATTGCCAGTTATTCTAATTAAAATCCAGTTCGATCCTATCTCAATTTCTTATATAATCGACTTAATATGGTCTAACTAAGCACGCTATACAAATGTCTACACTTTGTACTATCAACGAAATGATCTTAAAACTAGGGCTGTATTAGCCTGTATATATCTCTTACATATGGCCACATCAAAATATCAATCCACCGATCGATACCAAAATGCCTTCAAAACAACTGGAATCGATACTCAACCTTCAATACCAAAAGGTTCGATGAGTTACGGTTATCTCCCGATCAATCGTACAACTTCGATTTGTCAAATAGTCGTTTCAGACCCAGATCAGCGCATTGAACGATTAAACTTCACCAAAACGTCCAACAGCGACGAAAACAACACAGAAAAGGCAGCACGTCCCACTGCGACGGCATCCACACAGAAAAGGCGCGTAGCAGGCCAGGCCTCGCTGTTTTATAGACAGTTCACTTGGCGCCAAATATTCCCGGGCATTTCTGACCAATGAGAAACCTCCATTCTGTCAGGCGCACACAGAAATCTACCGCGCTAGTTCAGGATTGGTGCTCTATTAATAGAATTAATGAGATGCGAAAATATGTAAATTACTCGGTGTGCGTGGCCACATTTATGTTGCGCTAACCATTTAATTAAACACATACCATATAAATTGACGCTCGTCACAGAAACACAGCCTGCTGCGAACCACGTATACAATATTCTGCTGTGTGTGGCGTAAAACTTGTTGCGTTGTTTGCCGTTTGATTGTTCAATGGTATTTACTACAATTTATGACATAGTGTTCATTGTCATTACAAGTGACGTCACCTTTGTCTGTGTGTCTGCTTCCAGAGACTTTGGACAATATTTTTGACTAGAAGAAAGAGAGCAGTCCTCTCAGGAAAGTTTCAGTTAGCTAGAGAGGCAACCATGGGCACGAAAATTTTATGTCATTATTTTCTTACCCTCGGTGTTTGAAGGCAGGATGCTAGTCATCACCCTCGCCGAGCGGCTTCCTGTTACCAAGTCTAGATTCTTTTCTGATCATTCCTACCTGTTAATGACTTCACTGGACATGTTGCTATGCTGTAACCTATGTGACAACATTCCTGTTTTGTTTTATTGCGTATCTGTTTCATTATTCAATTGTAGGCCTATCATTTCATAAAAATGACGTCACAGGTCAGCTGTTCAATTGTATCTTAATTGACGCCATTGACCCATTGTTCAATTGTATTTTGGTGATGTCACAGGCCCATTGTTCAATTTTATGTTACCTCGTTTTTATATTAAATCGTCTCATTGTTCAATTGTTTCAAATTATTGCACCCTAGCAGGCTAGCACTGAGAATGACGTCACAGGTCCATTGTTCAATTGTAGGGCCTATGTGAAATCAAATAATTGTAAAATTATCTCATTTATCGATTGCACAATAATTATTGCTCAAATTAAATAAGTAAGTAGTCTTCTAATTATGCAAAACTAACGCTCACCTTTTACAAATATGGGACGGTTGTTGTGAAGAGTTACTATCGTTGGGTTAGGAAAAGCCTAATATTGTTCAGCTACCAGTAGGCAGTAGCTACTAAGAGCGCCTCTGACGCTAGCTTCACGATAATAAACTGTTGGAAGAATTGTACCGTTAGTTCATCGGTAACCAGTGGAGGCAGATATATTTCAAGTACTCAACTTATGACGACACAGGCCTGTCTTATTGCTCCTTTGTAGCTGACATCGCTTGATTGTTCAATCGTGTCACTGCTCAACTGGGCAATTGTTTCAATTCATTGCAACTTAAAAATTACAGGACCACGGTTCAATTGTATCGTACATCATTTTATTGTTAAATCGTCTCATTGTTCAATTGTACAGTTGTTTCAATTCTTTGCAGTCTATACAGAATTTATTATTATTTATTAACACAGTTATGTCAAACTGATTTATCTTTCACAGCCTACAAGCCGATTTTAAACAAAGTAGGCCTAGGTCATACGAAAAAGGTTTAAAGCAAGTCGTTTGCAATGCAATATAGGGAATATGCAGTGATGGGCACTAATTAAACTAATTTTTTTTAGTTAAACTAAAACTATTTTCCAACTAAAAAAAATAGTTTAACTAAAGTTGGTAACTGATTTTGGAAATTAGTTAACTAAACTAAAAAGAAGTAGTTAAACTTTTTACAACTATTTTCCAACTATTTACGACAAACATTTTCACAATAAAAGACATTAAGTGAACTGTAATAATGCAAAGCGTCAATGACAATTTCACCTTCAAACTCTGCAATGTGTACTGTTCTGGCATGCAGTTACATGTGTACTGTAAGTAGTGTATGAATTTGAAAACACAGGCTGTTAATGCTAAAACCATGCAGTGTTAAAATGTTTTTTGCTGACAGTGTTCAATGTTCACTGTGGAAAAATAGTTGCATATTACTGATTTTTTTAGTTAAACTTTTTAGTTAGCAACTAAAAATGTTTAGTTAAACTATGGTTTAACTAAACTATTTTTTTAGTTAAACTTCTTCCTTAACTAAAATTTTTTAGTTAAACTAAAAGTTAGCAACTTTTTAGTTAACTATTGCCCATCACTGGGAATATGTGAGGTCTTAATGTGCTTGGTGCTTTTGCTTCTTCTCAGTTTGATACCTGAAAGTTGGATTCTTATATCAGAGGCAGCATATTTTACCACGGAACCCTTTGGCTTCACCTCGCAATGTGATTATAATCTTACAATACATTCAACCAACACTTTTATCCAATTTTCTTGCCGCTAACTCATATTGCGCCTCTGATTAATTGCTCTTGAGGTGGCGATAATATATAATATATATTTATATATTATATAAACACTCTATACTTACAATAAATTACAATTAGTTAAGCATCCCGCATTACATGTAGGCCCCTACGCTTATTATGTTTATATATATATACTATATATACACTAGTGTATTTTCCCGTCATAATTATGACGTTGGTTAAAATGTTCTGAACGCCGTCGTCAAGACGACCGTCGTCAAGACGACAGTATAGTGACGTCACAAACGGTTTCACAATAGAACAGAAAGGCTTTGTGACGCAGCGTTATACCAGGACAAATTTGCATAGAAGGAAACTATATGTATAGATAAAGATAGACAGACAGATAGATAGATAGACAAACGGATATATATGTATATATTATAGATTGAGAGAGATAGAGAGAGAGAGAGAGAGAGAGAGAGAGAGAGAGAGAGAGAGAGAGAGAGAGAGAGAGAGAGAGAGAGAGAGAGAGAGAGAGAGAGAGAGAGAGAGAGAGAGAGAGAGAGAGAGAGAGAGAGAGAGAGGGAGAGAGAGAGAGAGAGAGAGAGAGAGACAGACAGACAGACAGACAGACAGACAGACAGACAGACAGACAGACAGACAGACAGACAGACAGATAGACAGACAGACAGACAGAGACAGACAGACAGACAGACAGAGACAGAGAGACAGACAGACAGAGAGAGAGACAGACAGACAGAGGCATATATAATTTTATAGGATATTATGTCTCTATTTCAGATCGTACCAAATGAGTTCCTCATATGTACTAATAAGCTGTTGTCATTAGGCGACCACCTTCCTCCCCTTTTCCACCCCAAATCTCCTCCCCCGCCATAGACTGCTTCTGGCGGACAGTTGTCGAAACGGACCCGTATTCAATTTCCTGTCGACAATTCGACTAAAACTTTGTCTGTACACAGATTTCTTTCGCGATCGCCATCGCCAGATGGAGCGAGCAACGCCGTCCTCGTAACCAAGGGTAGCGCCGTCTCTCTGTCAGGCGCTATATAATGGCCGTCCGCTGCGATGGCAGTTGGAGACTAATGCAACCGTCTGGATAGATTTTCAATTTCATGTTCTAATCAACAGAGACACAGTCTGTGTGCATGTGCTCTCTTAGAACACGAAGGACAACGAAATACCATGTTAAGTAAGGCATGTTAAGCTAAAGTAAAGTAAGGTAAGGTAAGATAAGATATCGTTAGGTAAGGTATGGTAACGAAAGGAAATGTAAAGTAAGGCGAGGTTACAGCTTACAGGTAGGACTAAATAAGAAAGGCGATGAAAGCCAAAGTAGTAAGGTACATATGGTATCTTCGAGTGTCAGTGCTACTTGAGTTTCGAACCTCGGACGCACAATAGAACATCTAACATGATCTAGAAGCTCAGTATCTGCTGGTATTTGTGCTAAATCACATATTAAAAGGTCCTCCTCGTCTGTGTAAAACTGTGTTTGTCGGCGGTGACTAGAATGGTGCTATATAAATTCGCGTGCCGAGTCGCTCTTCTGCTTGGTCGCACCGGTCAAATAAAATCCGATTTTAAATCGAAGTCTATGTGTGTACGACACCTCTGAGGGGTCCTGAAAAGGCGCTATATAAATATCCAGAAACACAGGTCGTCATGTTAACTGCGTTTCCATAGTTACAGCCTATATTCGACAAATGATGACGTATGTGTTTCGTGGCAAATGACACGTTATACTTTGGAGAGAAAGATGTCTGGCAGCAGCAGACACTATGCATAGAGAAATTTGCATGTATTTATGTAAGTACGTACGCACGTATTTATGTATGTATATATATATATATATATATATATATATATATATATATATATATATATATATATATATATATATATATATATATATATATATATATATATATATATATATATGTATTTGTAAATGTAGGCTGTGTATATGTATCGAGACACTCAATGTCGTGCCTTTAACGGTCTCTTTAAAGTTTAAAGACGCTACATTATTATCAACAACATACACAGGCCTACTGTGTGTAGGCAGGTGGATATGTGTGTGTGTCGATGTGTGTGTGTTTGCGTGTTTGTGTTTGAAGGAAGGTTGTTCAAGAAAGACAGTCGAATGCATGAGAAATAAAGGACCATAGATAACAAACAATTAGCTGATAATCTGTTGATTTCCACCACCTAATTAATGACTGCTTTAATGAGTTTGGAGATTTAACCGAACTGACCAGCTTCGTCCAGCGCATGATCCGTTCTATATTCTTGATGACACATTGGCGACTCCAGAAATCAGGAAGAGTCAAATTTGATGTCGCAAAATAATTCTGGCAATTCTTGCAATTCTGACAATTCTGCAAAATAATTCTGGCAATTCTTGCAATTCTGACAATTCTAGCAATTCTCAATTCTTGCAATTCTTGCAATTCTGGCCATTCCAGCAATTCTAGCAATTCTAACAATTCTTGCAATTTTGGCCATTCTGGCATTGATCTTGGTCCATCGCTGGCAAACGCATTGGTCTCGATTCGCCTTGGTTACCGGTACTGTAACTCGTTTCTTCTTGGTATCACAAAATGTGGAATTCCAAGCATCCATGCATCTTTGGCTAGAGACATAACTAATGCGTAAAAATATGAATAAAATATAACCCCTATGCAAAATCTTTGCATTGGCTTCCTGTTGAGAAGAGAATCTCAAACTGGGGCTCATCGTTATTAGTCAATCGCAGTATTTAGGGGTAGCCCTTATAATCCCCAGACTTATCACTGTTCAAGTCGTCATCCGACTTTCTTTCCCTGGTGACCTGGTCATATCTAACACTAGAACTGTTCTTGGTGACCGAGTTTTTTCTGTTGCTGGACCTAGATTTTGGAACTTTCCTCTGTATATGTCCATTTTCCCCAGTCACTTAAGTCCTTCCGTTTTCAACTTAGGACTGATCCTTTTCAAATTGCTTAACTACCATATGCTGCCTGTTTGTCGCAATGGACTGATCTTCATGGATAGTGGCCTGATTACGATTTGGTTTAGGACTTTAGGTGTGCGTCGGGGTTGATAACTGGTGCAGTTACAAATTAATAGCATTGATTTTTGTGAACCTCTCGATAGCATGAAGGACGGAGAGAAGGAAGGAAGGATGGATGAACGGTCGGAAGGAAGGACGGAAGGAAGGACGGAAGAAAGAAAGAAAGGATGGGAGTAAGGAAGGATGGAAAAAAGGAAGCCCTAGGAAGGAATGAAGGACGGACGGAAGGAAGGAAGAAAGAAAGAATGGGAGTAAGGAAGGATGGAAAGAAGGAATGAAGGAACGACGGAAGAAAGAAAAAAGGATGGGGGGGTAAGGAAGGATAGAAAGAATGAATGAAGAACGGAAGGAAGAAAGAAAGGATGGGAGTAAGGAAGGATGGAAAAAAGAAAGGAACGAAGGAAGGAAGGACAGACGGTTCGAGGGATGAAGGATGGACGAACCGACCAAAGGAAGTCCGGAAGAAAGGAAGGAAATTAGAAGGAAGGAATGAAGAATAAAAAAAAATGGGAAGTAAAGAGAGGATGAAAGGAAGAAAGGAATGACACAAGAAAGAAAGGAAAGGAAGCAATGAAGAAAATAAAGAATGAAGGAAGGAAGATCTAGCAAAGGTCTGAAAGGAAAGAAAGAAGGATGGAATGGAAAACAAAGGAAGTGGAGGAATTAATGAAAACTCAAACAACAAAAGAATGGCTGGGAGGAAGAATAACGGAAAGAAAGAAGAAAGGAAGTAAGATGTAAGGAATGAATAGACTTGCAAATGAAGGAAATAAATATCCTGTAAATCGCCTATGGATTTATTAATCTTACTTTGAGTCATGTTATATAAAGGTATGCTCTGCATTATCTAGTAGAAGCAGGCACGCCGAGAGGGAGCCAGAGGGCAAATGTCCAGGGGAGGGCGATTTTAATGACCCGGGCCGGACCCGCAATCAACTTATGAAAAATATTATAATCAGTTATAAAAAGCTTATGATTTATGCCTTTTAAAATAAAATATTACTGACACTTGACTACAATCAGTTTAAACTTCAAACATCTTCATAAAATCATAGTTGTATATAATGAATATAATATCGTGCGGTCGTACCCGCACTTTTATTGTTTCAATTTTTTTATTTTTATTTTCTCATAAAGCCTAAGGATAGTTTAGAGGCCCGTGACTACTCTGCCTAGGGGCCCGTGACTACTCTGCCTAAGAGCCCGTGACTGCTCTGCCTAGGGGCCCGTGACTACTCTGCCTAGGGGCCCGTGACTGCTTTGCCTAGGGGCCCGGATTTTCCGTCGGCGGGCCTGAGTAGAAGTCTATGAGATTTCCGAAGCTGATTTGATTGATTGTATTAAAGAGGCGTAGGCAGGAACTTCTTAAGGGACACAACAAACTTCAGTTCATTACTGTGTGACTGGTAGAAACTGTTGAAGTTCTAGTCGATCCAGAACTTCGGAAGGGGAAAATAAGCATAGGTCGTACTTAAACCCTCTGATTTAACTTGTAAGAAGAAAATTTTATTTTAGTCCAGAATTTTTCTTTCTTTTTAGTTTCTTAAACTATATTTATGACTTTCTCTTATTCGTAAAATTCATTGTGATTTTTTAAGTCGTCAAGGTTACTTTACTTATTTCATGACCAATTTTTTTATTCCTTCTTATATATTTTACCTTGGTTTTTTCTCCCAGTTTTACAGTTTTGTAAGTTATCATTCTCCAACTAGCGGGAAGAGAATTAGATGGCCAAATTGGTTCCCCCATGGAGCATACATGGGCTCCTCCTACAAGTTGAGACCTTACTTACTGCTCATTGTCTCTGATCCAAGACGCCTGGTTTTCGCGCCGTTGACAAACACGAAGTCGAGAACAATGATGAGGAAGACGAGACGGCGTCCAATGGCAGAAGATACGCTTGAGTACATCGTTCCAGTTGACTGGTTGGAGTGCGAAACGTTCAGATAGTCTCTTCAACGTTATGGTACGAATTTAAATGAAAATATTGACTTCACTTCGTTACAATTCGCAAAGATATAATACTAACTTATATTAATATGTAATTATTGTTAATTTTTTATTAGTGCTCATACTGAACACTAATAACGCTTCCTTTACTTTATCGATGATAAGCTTTGCGTTGAATTATTAATGGCGCAAGAATTGCGCACGGAAATGTTTCTTTGTAACGCGACTGCTAGCTTCGCGTCCTCAATGGTGGAACTTGCCTTCAGTGCGTGCACATTTATATAGCGGTACATGCCTCGCATTCACAGTTCGGTCTACGTGTGGTTGCTGTAGTTCGTACGACGTTCGTTGTGCGTGTGCTCCAAGCGCGATGACCGAGAATTGGTTTATAGAGGCAGCTCTAGCACAGGATTGAAAATAAATGTGCTTCAGAATGGTTTCATTCTATTTCTATAGTAATCTTAATTTCTATCATAATCGTAATCGTCATAATCATGCACTCTGGTCTCTGGATATATGTGTCACCCTGAAGCTGCAGATTTGTTCAGTTTTATTTAATTTTGTGCAAATTCATTTTAGAAATCGTGATCGTGATAGCAATCACGGATATTTCTAAAGCTCTAACGTGAACGTGAGTTTGCTGGCGTAACATGCAGGCGATGAATCAATGAGTTTATGAAGGGTTTCGCGCTCCCTGCGCAGTGACATTTCTTAAATCTCGTAATCGTAATTGTAATCGTAATCTCCAAACTTCTAAAGCGCTACTCGAAGGTCAAGCTCAGGGCACTAGCCTATTCACGAGCGCCGCGTCAAATCAGAGTTTTCCAGAGAGTATTCCAAAGGAGGTCCGAGTCCGATTTCCAGAGGGCCGCATCAACAGAGGATGCAGAGCAGCTGTTAAGGCAGGTGTCGTTTAGGGCGAGAAGAATTGGAAGGTGAAGGATCAGATGAGTCAGGGTAGGAGCATACTTGAAAAGTTGAGACCAGTTTTGAATGGAAAGCCTGTGGTGATAGACATGCGCAATGCCGAATAATAATAATGATAATGATGACGATGCTGATTATATTAATAATAACAATAGATATAATAATAGTGATAATAAGTGTAATGATAAACATAATAACAGTAACAATAATAATATATAGTAATAATGACAATAATAATAATAATTTAAACTTGCTAACAATAGATGTGTTTCATTATTCAAGAGACGTGTCTCGATCATAATTGAAGGTACGTGAAAATAGGCCTTTATTCCCTAGATTTAATCTAGTAACAATAAACTTTTTCATAATTGAAGTGACGTAACAAAGGCCTTTATTCACTAAATCTAAAATTACTAATATTATTATAGACGTGTTCAATAATCGAAAAGACGTAAGTAACAATTAATTGCTAGTCTTTTTTTCTCTAACTTTAAACTTACTAAGAATAGACGTTTTCATAATTTAAATAATGTAGCCAAGGCTTTTATTCTCTAAATCCGAGAATAAAACTGATAGACGTTTCAACAATTGGAATGACGTAACAATAAGCCTTTATTTTCTAAATTTAAACTTAATAACAGTAGACTTTTTCATAGTACTGTTGAAGTGACGTGCCAAAAGCGTTTCTTCTCTAAATGTAAACTTAATATGACAATAATACACTTAGCCTAATTGAAGTGACGTAACAAAGGCCTTGATTGCATAAATCTAAAAACAACTAAATAATCTGTTTCATAATTGAAGTGACGTAAAAATAGGCCATTGCATATGGTTTCAAAATAAGACTTATACAATCAACGTGTTTCATAATTAAACTGACGTAAAAAGGGCCTTTATTCTTAAAATTGAAATTTACTAACAAAAATATGTCTCATAGGCCTATATAATTGAAATGACGTAATAACAGGCCTTTATTGCCGCGCTCTAGTGACAGCTCTAGTTAGTGAGTTTTGGATAAGCTGCAGACTCTTGATTTGGGTGGATTCAAGGTTGAGGAAGAGGGAATTGCAGTAATCAAGCTTCGAATCTCGTGACAGTTTCTCTGACATCGAGGGATTGTCCGTGAATAAGCTTGTGCTCTGCATGCATGAGCTTAGCTTTAGAGAAGCGTTTTGGACATTTTGAGTTTACCGTTACGATGACGACTAGTGCACAGAACGTTGGAAGCAGTCGGTGATTGGAGGTGACTGTGAGTATAAAGATGTTGAATGCATAGGCCTAAAGGCCTAAATGGAGTTCGAGCTATAGCAGGATGTAAGATTCGCGTGCCTTTACGTGACGTTTAATCTGCAGACCTATCATTGGATTAATCGTGTATTATTTAATAATATGATTAATATCAAGAAAACTCAAGAACTTTGCATTTCGTTCCAGTTGCGCTATATAAGCTACTTAACGGGCTATTGAATGTGAGGCCCAATCGTTTGAAGATTCAACAAAAAATTAGGTGCACGTGGACAATTTTGACCAACAAGTAAGGGCTATAGTTGGAAAATTGAGGTTACCAATGTTTTCAAGCAAAGAATACACATTCCTACACGAATAGCATGTGTACGATTATCTTCAAACAAAGAGAATAGGCTACGTAGATATAGTTATAACTTTTTAAAACAAAAGAAAACGTACGCCTAGATACATAAATTTTAGCGTTTTCTTTCACAAATCTTTTTTGGGTTATTAATAAAGCTCTGGTTCATTGTGAGATGTATGACCTTGTGAATTGTGTACTAATAAATTTTGTGATGTCATCACTTTGAGGAGTTTAAGCTTCAAAAGTATTTATCGAAATGGCTTTTCGAACTGATTCTAGCAGAGTTCCATTCAGCTGGACCATCCACTTCAAACGTTCTAGCTATTTCCAAGTTGAAGATTTGATCTTTTGACTATAAAGTCTCCTTTTGACGCTGAAAGTAAACCTCGCCTTAATTGGTTAAAGGGCAGCACATGGTGTAACTATATAGAGATGACAAGTAAGGTGGAGCTGAACCTGAACCCCCTGGGGGGGTCCATCGAGTAGGCCTAGTGGTAACATCACTGGCGTGAAGAGCAAGATCAATCCTTAATCAATCAAGATCAATCCGCCAATCCTTTGAATGTGGCCCGCGACAGTCACTCACAAATTTTGAAAAAAAATTAAATTACCTTGTTTTCTTGATTTTCGATTTAAGTTAAGTTAAGTTCTTTTTTTCTATTATTTTGTTTTAATCTTAGTTCACTTTTCGTCAAGCTATATATGCAGCGTATTTACACTTCCGTTGAAAAAGACGTGTGTTTTCATTCTTGATTATTGACAATTTCATTTTAATATTTTAAATTTAAACTTTAAATAAAATATTTTAAGTTTGGGTTAAAAAGGATGAGTTCAAATTTAAGTGACAGGATGAAACGAAAACTTGAGGAAAGCTCGAACCTCTCTTGTCGGGAATTTAATGACGATTGGAAAGATATATGTAGGCCTATATGTTCCCAGCTAACACACCCACACGGGACCCAGACGGGTCCCATACGGGTTGCCATACGGGACCCGTACGGGATACCCGGCGGGATCCCGCCGGTTTTTGTCCGCGGTTTCCGTACGGGACCCATACGGGATTTCCCGCCGGGCATCCCAATTCATTCCCAGATGACTAAAAAGTGATACCCAGTTTAGCACAGTTAATGGGCGGCGATACCGGGGTCGAGGGGGACAAGACCCCTTTTAACAGTGGGGAGGACACACCATACATCTGCCCCCCCCAATTTTGAAGAAACACCAAAAAAGTCAACCCAGTTTCTTAATCTCTTTTTGAGCAGATCAGTTCAAAACTCTTTTTGACCAGATCAGTTCAAAAGGGACAAGACCCCCTTGAACAGTAGGTGCACACACCATACATCTGCCCCCACCCCAAATTTTTAGGAAACAGCAAAAAAGTCACCCCAGTTTTTTTATACCTCTTTTGAGCAGATCAGTTCAAAACTCTTTTTTGACCTGATCAGTTCAAAAACGTCGCCCCCCACCTGTCAAACAAGAACTCTGCCAGTGGCACAGTTTACAGTATAGTATGCAAACTGTACTGTAAACTGTGCTATATAGTTAAAGCAATAAATAATCAACAAAAGCGTTAAATGACACATCAATTTAATAAAGTCAATTTAATAAAGTAAAGTAATCATGCAGTCGATCTGCTCTGTAATTTCATTTAACAATAATGTCATCAGCAGTATTGGTGAACTCCTGATCAACACTGATCGACTCTGACTCGGTCTCTTTGAATGGCGCCGATTTCAATAGTTGGCGGCCTCCAGTGCCATGATCCCTAGCATTACCAAACCAAATGGCCAACTCGTCTTCAACCATTTTCCTCGTGCTGTCCTTGGTAGCAATATTATGTTTTACCGAACCTGAAATTTCAAACATGCAACATTTAGATTAAAAATAACAAGTTACAAAGAACAAGAATTAAGAATTTGATGTGCTCTGATTTGTATTGTAAAATGGTATTATTCCAATAACTCTTTCTGTTATTAAATGACAATATTTAGAGACACTGCCTGCACAATGTTGACTAATGTAACATAATAAAACAAAATGTAATCATTACACCCGTCAATCACACAGGCTGTTACCAAGCTACTAAGAACTAGTGAATGCAAAGCTTAAGAGTGAATCATTCATATAAAAGTAACTAAGAAACCATTTCATTCTACAGAATCATGGCCTTTTTAATATGTTTGTTCAACACGTACTCCCGTTTAAAATATTCTAATTGCACCTTGTTTTCGATCAGTTCATTAAGGATTGCAGAGATATTATAACTACATCACAAAGACAATTAAATGGTTGTGTACTTTAAAATTTCTCAGACTAGTCTTCAACGTTGTCGACTCTTGTTGCATGAAGCCCTGCAATATCGTCATTCTCATCTTCACAGAGTGCAGTACTTATTGATCTCGACAACTATCCAGTTTTGATGGTCACGGCAGCTGCAATGTTTAATTCAGCAGCAATTACGCTAGTTTTCAAGTTTATTGCAAACGTTCAACAATGTATAAGCTAAATTTAAAGGATACTATGTTCAAATGAAACTTTAAGCTAAATTTATAGGAAGTTTAAGCTAAACGTTCAAGTATAATCTATGAAACTTTAAGCTACATTTATTGGATAAATGTTCAAAATGTTTAAATGAAACTTTAATGCGACTTAACTGAGAGATGTCAACATCTAACACGGATAAACTTGAAAACTAGCGTCATTGCTGCTGAATAGGCCTATTTGTCGATGTGCTTTCATTTAAATAGCCTTATTGGTGTCTGGGCGCTAACTAGTGTTAAGGTGCGACCTCTTGTCACACAGTAATACATAGCCCCTTGAATTTGGGTCAGACCATAACATTAGGACCCTCATAGCGCAAGTTTACCGTACAGTCCATAACACTAACCAGGGCTGTAGTCGAGGGTATACGCGGGTATACACTATACAGTGTGTACTCACCTCTAGAGACGGTATAGGCCTACTCACCTCCCAAATAGTTATATTTATTTATATTAAAATACTGTAGCGTATACTCACAAAATACTGTAGCGTAGACTCACCTCTAATATTATTTGTTTCGGAAAACTAACCCGTAGCGTGTACTCACCTCTAGTTTTACCACTACAGCCCTGACCCTAACCCACTGCAATCTCCGTTTCGTCTCCGTTTCGTCTATCCAGACCACAATTAAATAGGCCTACAGCATTTACATAAACTGTTAATATACGCAGATATAGGTTCATTAGTAGGCCTATAATAAATATAACGTAATCTTACTTTTCACAGAAACACATCGCGATCTGTCAAATATGTGTACATTCGAAACGGCAGGCACACAAAATGGCGGACCGGCGGTAGAAATACGAATACCGGTAGGAGGCGCCACCGAGCCGGGCTGGACCGTAAGGGTCCCTTACGCAAACCGTGGTCAAAAACCGCGAGAATTCCGTACCGTCAAACCGGATGAAACCCACAAGGGACCCGTGCGGGTGTGTTTGCTGGGTTTGTTCTTGGACGTAGTGGAAAACCAACCTGTTTAGTATGCGGATTTTGTGTGTCTGTTCTAAAAAAAATACAACATGGAAAGACACTACAACAGTACACATCCCGATTTGACCAATAAATATCCATTGGGCTCTGATATCAGATCAAAATTCATTGGCAGAAAAGAGATTGGCGTTAGCAGCCAGCAATCAATGTTTTTAAAATTACAAGATCAAAATAAAAGCGCACTTGTTGCATCTTACGAAGTTGCTTTGCTCCTGGCAAAGAAAAAAAAACCTTTCACTGATGGCGAAGAAGTTATTAAACCGGTTCTGGAAATTGCAGCCAAAATGCTTGGTGACAAGAAAATAGAAACAAAATTCAAAGAAATTCCACTGTCAAATAATACAATAACAAGACGCATAGAAGAACTTGGAGCAAACGTCATTGAACAGGTTGTTTTTCAAGCCAAAAACTGTGCATTTTTCTCATTGGCAATGGATGAGTCCAACGACATTTGTGATTCTGCACAAGTATCCATATTCATCCGGGCTGTTACCCAGCCAGCATGCCCAAGTCCGCCCCATGTGGGCCCCATATGGGCTACTTAGTGGGGCCCATATAGGCGGCCCAGATGGGCTCGGTGTCCATTTGGCCGCGGGCTCCATATCCGGCCCAAGTGGGCAGCCCAGGAATTAGCCTACGTGGGCTAAAGGTGGGCCCCATCTGGGCAGCCTATATGGGTTGCCAATATGGGCCCCACATGGGCAGCCCAGATGGGCTCGATGTCAATTTGGCCGCGGGCTCCATATCCGGCCCAAGTGGGCAGCCCAGGAATTAGCCTACATGGGCTAAAGGTGGGCCCCATCTGGGCAGCCTATATGGGTTGCCAATATGGGCCCCACATGGGCAGCCCAGATGGGCTCGACGTCAATTTGGCCGCGGGCTCCATGTCCGGCCCAAGTGGGCAGCCCAGGAATTAGCCTACGTGGGTTAAAGGTGGGCCCCATCTGGGCAGCCTATATGGGTTGCCAATATGGGCCCCACATGGGCAGCCCAGATGGGCTCGATGTCAATTTGGCCGTGGGCTCCATGTCCGGCCCAAGTGGGCAGCCCAGGAATTAGCCTACATGGGCTAAAGGTGGGCCCCATCTGGGCAGCCTATATGGGTTGCCAATATGGACCCCACATAGGCAGCCCAAATGGGCTCAATGTCGATTTGGCCATGGGCTCCATGTCAGGCCCAAGTGGGTAGCTCAACTGGGCCCCATCTGGGCAATCCACATGGGCTCAATGTCAATTTAGTTATGGGCTCCATGTTAGTCCCAAGTGGGTAAACCTGGGTTGTCCATTTCACCCACTGGGCAGCCTCTGGAATGCCAATATGGGTTAAATAGGAATCCCAATGGCTTGCCCTTGGTCCCATATTCAGCCCACATGGCCAGAGCAAAAGGGTTGTCCCTGTGATCACATTTAATCCCAATATGGCTCTATAGCACAAATAAAAGTATGCATCATTATACTAAAATGTAAATCCTACTGATAAAATCATTCAAGCAAGACATCAGGAAACACTCAATTCTTGGTACATGACTAAAAGCATGGCTTAATAAAGTTCTTATGTTAAGCAGTCAATAAGGAAGTTATATTTTAAATCACAAATATTAGAAATCCATGGTAAGTTCCAAGATCATGTTTAAATTCAGATTACGGAAGCATGGAATTTAAATAACTCTTAGATGAAATCGGAAATCAATCATTTAAAAACTAGAGTGAAAAGTTTGGCGTATGATAAAATTAGCATTCATCACTATCAATGTCAACTGCAGCAGAAACACGTTGCTTTTCTTCTCAGCTTTGCTGCATTGCTCCTGCCATGAATTTGTGCACAGTCAAGCACCTGCCTTCCATCCGACTATACTGTGACGGTGGATTTCACGTTTCTTTTGACTGCACCTTGGACAGAGAAATATTATCATCATTACAGACAATTACCAAAAATCTATCACATTCCAAAAATACAGCTAATCAGTAAAATAATAACATTTACTAGTAACTTAGACTGAGCATATTTGCAGTAGCTTTATGATACAAAGAAAAACTGCCCAGAGTCATCCATAAAGGTCACCACCAAAGGGTTCGAGGTAGGGCATAGCCGGGTGCCGTTTTTCAACCGGGTACCGGGTCCGGGTAGTTTGAATAAAATCTGCCGGGTCTGGGTACCGGGTCCGGGTATTAAAACTAAAAGCGGACATTCAGATATATGCACCTGTATGCTACCGTCTACTATTATATTGACGTCTGTTGAGTGTTGACCTACCAAAACCAATATATACATGTATGTCGTTTCCGGAACTATACAGAGTGTGGCATGAGAGAAGGTAACTATAGGCATGAAAGAGAGCTAAGAAACTGTCTTTCACGGCTTTAAGGACACGCCGCCTACCGGCCGAAGGATGAGGGAACGGGGGAAATAAACGGGGACTTTAGAAGCTGCCTTGTTTCAATAACACACCGGCTACATTCCGAAGGACTTCAAAGGCTAACGACTCTCGCTCGACCGGGTCTATTACCTCCCCAACCATACGACTTTTGTAAAGACTGACCATGGGAACTTACAGCCCATTTATTGCTCTAATTAACGGTGCTCTTATTTACATAGAAAGACTGCTGGTTTCCCACGGTCGTCTTCTTTAGTGAGCGCACCTAAAATTTCTCAATTCAACACCTCTGGCACGGGCCGGGTGAATTGGGCTTACTAAAAAAAGTGGTTTCAGTGTTATGTGATTTCGTCGTTCATAAATTTATTTTGATAAACAAATTTACCCACCCGGACGACCTTTCAGCTCCGGGTGTCTTCCGGGTGTTCAACACCCGGAATTTCCGGTTATCCGGGCCAGTACCCGGCTATGCCCTAGTTCGAGGGATGGTTTACGTAACAGCAGAGAAATTCAAAAAAGGGTGTGTGCCCGATGTGGACAACACCTGCATCTAAATCTAGTGTATGCGGTTATTTGTATAGCCTGCTCCCTAAAATTCAGCATCGAGTTTACACACTACATTGGATCTAATTAGATTTTTTGCTGTATGCAACAGTATCGAGAACCCCACCATGTATTAGAGTTAGCCCTGCAAGATCAACAGGAAAGGGTGCAATGTAGGTCGTTTGACTAATTTCTATTGTCATCTATAGATGACCTCAAACTAAAGAAAATCTAGTCAAAAGTTGCTTTAAAAGCGCATCTGAAGCTAGCATGTAGTACCAAAGCGCCTCTGATTAGGTTGTACTAGCGCCTCTGATTAGGTTGTACTGCGAGAGGCGCTTTATAAATGCATAAATACAATACAATACTGTAAATAAACCTGAAACCAATTGCTGAACTGCATTAAATTTATTTAGTACATTTTTAATAGCACACAATTAAATGAACTATTTCAAACATACAAGAACTTTACAATCTGAAATTGTTATGTTAAGGCATGCACCAGCAACTGTTCAGCTATATTTAAATGACATAGAAACGTTTATAGGCACCTTGCAAAACAGTAGCTATAATCATTGTTATAATGATTTAAATACTTATATAAATTTGTCATCTAAACTGCCACTTATTCTAAAAGGAGTTTCAAACATAAAACATAATATCCATACAACTAATCATGTACTGTAATTTGTAGAAACTGCAGGGAAAGTTGCAAACACCTTCTCAATGTTTCCATCACTGTGTAACCCTGAATAATGTCAAATCAGTCAAATCACATCCTAACAAGCAGTGTTATTTCAGTTCCAAAGAATAGAATAGGAATAATAATTATTTTAAATTAGTTCCACGGAACGAAAACTGGAACGAAAAATAAATGTGGAACGAGAATAGAATAGGAATAAAAATTTCGATATTTTTATAGAGCGAGAACGGAATAGAATAAAAATTAATTTTTAAGACGAGAACGTAATAGAATAAAAATTAATTTTTAAGCTGCCCAACCGATAATTCTAACGTTAACTAATAACTATGCGGAATGACGACGGCTCTTGATTGACGTCACGGTGCGGCGCTGATAGACTAAAGCTCCAAAGCTCCTACGTATATTCTATGGTCTATAAATAATATACGCTCTTTGATTCAAACTTCTGGCAACAAGAGTGAGGCACTCAGACTCCCCCATGAAACATGCTCCTGACAGCAGAACTTTCTAAATACATTCAGGAAACTGAATAACATGTCGCTGTTCCTAGTCCCTTTGACTTCTGGCAGAGTAGACACTCGGTTTACCCACAGCTCGCTGTTATAACAGAGGATTTAGTTTCAGCTCCCACACCAGAGGCATTCGTAGAATCTTTTCTGTTGCAGGATGGATGTCTACAGGTCGCAAAAATCGATTGAGCAATTCCCTTGAGATGCGGGTGTTTTTGAAACTCAACAGTAAAATAATTGACTGGTAAGGTTTTAGTGTGTCTACCTATAAACTGTTTTATTAACAGTCGCATTCACATTGTCCGACAGACATTAACCGTTCATGTTAGAACTGTGAGAACTGTACGTGGATTTGGAAGTGGAACTACAAATAATTTTTTTAACTAGAACTGGAACTAAAATTAATTATAAAGAGGAAGTGGAACTAGAATAAGAATAAAATTTATTTCATAGAGGAACTAGAATAAGAATAAAAGTTATTTCATAAGAGGAACTAGAACTAAAATGATAGCAGTGGAATAGAATAAGAACTGGAATAGAAATTAATGCTGGAACTAAAATAACACTGCTAACAAGTCAATAAATAATTTTGTGGCAGTTAGCACTTTAAACTGAACCAATTCGCATACCTCTTCGAGTTCTTGGTTTGACGTCATATGTAAAAACATATGTGCTTAGCAAGAGGACAGTCAATAAGATGAAGTTAGTCAAAAGACAATGATAAAGATAAAGATTAATGTTATTATTAATTAGAAACTTCTATCACACTGGTGTCTAATACATGAGGCATCAACTAATGGCACAACAAAACCGAGCTATAAGGTCAATATCCAAAACCTGAGCCTGCTACAAGAAAGAAGCAGCCTATGGTGAATAAGCAATTTTAATAAGGCAAGTCTTAAATTAAATGGATTGCTGGTGAATAATCTCCGATTTGTTGATGACATTGGCCTCCTCACTAGAACAGGACGAAGTTAGAACTACAAGATATTACCAAACAGATTGACAAAACCAGTAGAAGATTTAGCCTAATGATCAACGCAGAGAAAAGCAAAACAATGGTCATTAAAAAGACCAAAGAGACACCAATGACCATCACAATACAAGAAGCTATTGAGCAAGCAGAACATTTATTCATACGAATAATTTATATAGCGCCTCTTCAAGGTATCTACTCAGAAACACTCCCGACCCAACCCCAGCTGAACAGTACAGTCTTGAGATTTGAGTAAAATGTTGTAGAATGGGTGTTTGGGATCAAGTGAAGCACTACAGCATTCCATATTGCAGGGCCAGCGATGGAAAAAGCACTTGCTGTCTAAGGGCAGTCAGTGAGCCTGCTTCGAAGAGTGCGGGGATGTTCAGGGTGAAACAGCAGTACTCTCGCAAACACATACGGGCCTCTCCCACAAGCAGCACCACACTAGGGCCGAGACCCGATAGGCAATACGCTGCAGGACAGGAAACCAATGCAAAAGAAACCACATGTACTCAGTGACATGGCCAAATCTCGGGATGCGACCAATAAGGCGTGCCGCTGTGCGCAGGACCCGGTCCACACACCCAATTTGAGATTCTGGGAGACCAAGGAAGACAGCACTGCAATAGTCAAAGTGAGAGACAACAAATCAGTGGACAATTCATCTATCTAGGAGGGTGAATAAACACAGATGGCAGCAACGACAGAGATATACAAAGGAGAATTAGATGCACTTCACAGGCATTTGGTTCCACATGGTCACCACTCTCTTCGCTCTGCCACCTGCGGTGATCTCTCTGTTCCTTTCGCACGCACTGCTACTATGCAGCAGCGCACTTTCTATGTCGTTGGACCCGCAGTTTGGAACGGGCTTCCTCCTGAGCTGCGGTCTCTTCCTCGAGACTCGTCCACCGCTTTCTTCTCTGCTCTAAAGACGACTGTTCTCTTTCGCCAGGGATGGGCTGGGAGTGCCTCTCAATAGCTTCCTTGAAGGGGCGCTATATAAATGCTTGATTGATTGATTTGGAATAATGAACAGGATATGAACAGGAAGTAGAGACTTAACAAAGAAAACTAAGACAAAAATATATACGAGACGATGATACAACCGAATTTCCTACATAGATCAGAATGTTGGACAATACTAAAACAAGGAGAAGAATTCTGACAGCAGAAATGAGCTGGCTGCAGTAGATCACAGGGATTTCAAGATTACAGAAATGAGAAACGATGACATAAGACATTAGGTATCCAAACAACTCTACTAGACAAAGTCATTCAACGAAGACTCCGATGGTCTGGACATGTAGAATGAATGCTAGTTGACCAAATCCCACACAGTGCACTACATGCAAGATTTGAAGGAAAAAGACACAAAGGCAGACCAAGACTAAGCTGGGTAGATAATATACATGAGGACATAACATAAATGAGGACATAACATCACTTGGACTAACATTAAGGGGCAATGGATTTGACAAACGACCGAGGACAAGGGAGATCATTTATTCATACCCATTGCCGCCAAATGGCTGGCGTCAAGAACTGATTGTCTTCAGCTGAGAACCAAGTGACATAAGCGATTGAGCAGAATGTACAGATACAGGCAGGTCTGTAGTGGTAAAATTAGAGGTGAGTACATGCTACCGGTTAGTTTTCCCAAACAAATTAGAGGTGAGTATACGCTAACGGTTAGTTTTCCGAAACAAATTAGAGGCGAGTAGAAATATTTTGTTGGGCGAGTATACGGTCTCTAGAGGCTAGTATACGCTGTATACCCGCGTATACCCTCGACTACAGCCCTGGATACAGGGAAAACGTTCAAAATTCTTGGTCCAACAACAGGAACACCTCGTTCACCATGAACAGTTCTAGTACTAGGTACGACTAGATAAAGATAATGAGATAATTACGGCTTGATGTTAGTGCACAGTCGGTTGAGGCCTTGCGCATTAGATATCAGTGCAAATAGATGTTCCTAACTATTATCATTATTAGATGACCTTGTTGACTAATGTTAAATATGAGAAATCAAGACTCACTAAATATTGTGGTTGGCCAGTATTTAAAGTTTGGTAAACTATGAGTCCCGACTTAAAACAAATCCTTTGCTAAACATGGAAGTCAATGCGAAGATTTAAGCACAGAGGTTATATGGTTATATATAGACATATCACTTATAGCCATAGCCACAGTTCTGAACTCTAGCGTTTCATCATGTTTGACTATCTAATAACAACAAGTGAGTTACAGAAAATCAGGCAACTTAAAACCAATGCATTTGCCAAAGGTGGCCTTGAACAAATGGGAACGTTAAGCCTAATTCTGTTTATGAGACGAATGTTCATGGCTTACATAAATGGTAAGAGACATAGAATAAAAAACACCCAAGTTATGACCAGTCAAACCAACAAGAGAGTCACTTAATTACATTCATTTAAATTTCTTATGCAACTTACGTTGCTGTTGAGTGCCCAATAATAGGAATTACGTTTTCAATAGATTAAGGAGTTTATCGGCCTCTATCCAAGACTGCACCCTCTCAATGGTAGTGGACAACAGCTGCACAGACAAGTGACAACTCAAACAGACAAATGAAATGTATGTTTCAGTATCATCAGCTCAGAGAAATGATATTGGGTCATTCCGTCTCAGATCAACAAATTTTTTTTAAGTTTCACGCTTGACCATCTCAGATTTTGATGAAATTTGCACAGAATGTGTATTAATGTATTAGAATATGATGTGCAAAAGTTTACCTCAATATTCTTAGTATTTTATTTTTGTATTGTATTGTATCTAAACATTTATAAAGCGCCTCTCACAGTATTCGCTAATCAGAGGCACTCCCAGGGCGAAAGAAACAGTGAATAGAAAGTGGCTTTAAGACAGCGGAACGAGGCACTTGGACCACCAGCAAGTAAAGAAGCACGTGTCAATGGAGAGAGTTGATTCCATAGAGCAGGATCAGTGCAAGAAAAGGCTCGAGTTTTGGCCATAGTGATCCTGGCTCGTGGCACAAGATCATGGCAATTAAGCGATCGCAATGGACGGAGGGAAGTTAGTTAGTACCGATGACACTAATAAGGTTAGTTTCTAGAACAATGGTTCCGACTATTTAAACAACTGCATAGACTCTAAACATGCATGAAACGCTAATCATCATTGACATGAAGGCGTCATAAAAGAAACGGCATAACTATAGCACCGGGGACTGATTTTTACGCATGGTCGGAATGGCACAATGTGATTGGCTGATTTGAAGTATACCTGGAGTATTCATTTACACATGGAGCATACTCATTAGTATCCGTCATTTACAGGCATTATCATAAAAATGTTCGAAGTTTGAAGCGAAAATGAATATTTTCCAGATCAATACTTTTTGTAAAGACAATTTAAGCACACTGGAGTATCTCTACAAGAGAAAAATATTTGGCGAACGTGTAGAATCGGGGTGCCTATGTACTCTGAGTGGGTGTCTGCGTCGTGAGGGTCGGATAGGGTCAGGCAAGCGTCGAGAGGGTCGGTTAGGGCCAGTGTAGCCTATGTATTTGTGCGACTAAAAAAGCTATACCTGCGAGTTAAGCTGTGTTTGGAAGTTTGTGTACATTCTCTTCAGGATGTACAACGTTTACCTTTAGCTTTTTACGTGATATTAAACTCTGTAAAGTAACCTCTAGGGATATATAGTCCGTGGTTACTTCTGTCAACCAATCACAGTGCTCACACAAACATTCCCAAGCCACGCATAAAATTTCGGTCCCCGGTTCTATAGTTATGCCAAATAAACGTCTAAACTTGCACAATTTTAAAACGGTCAATCTTTACTTTACACCTTCATGAACCTGTTCGAGTTGAACGAGATTTGCAAAGATGAGTTGAGTGTTTTTGCAATATTTGCAAGACACAAAATTATTAATAGCGAGGTTCATTGTGGCACGTGTGCACACCCGTATACACTATTGAAACAATCAGCCAAACTGGGTGAATGTGTGGCGGTGCTGCAAATGCAGAACGAATATTTGCTGATAACTTGTTTCATTAAACTAGGCCTATTAGTGTTACGGTTAGACCTCTTGTTATACAGTCACCTTGAATTTTGAATATAGCCAGGTTGCACAATTAGGGACCCCGATAGCGCAAGTTTGCCGATACCAGCGCTCTACTAAGCGAAGTTAGTGGCAACCATATTGTTTTTATACACAGGCACTCAGCCTTCGCATTTACCAATATAATGACGCAACCAACTAGAAATTGAATTCACCCCAAAATACACAAAAATTACTGTTCAGACATCTCGATTCTAAAGAGACGTCGCACTGACTTCGCAAAAACACGGTCAAAATGCAAAATGCAATCGTCGATCACCAGACCAAACGGGTGAGCCAACGCAATGTTCAATATAAAATAAGAAATATCCTTTATAAGCTGTACAGTTCTTATAAACATCAAACGCATTACTTGCCTTTAGTGTTGTGCACCGCTAGCTCAATAGTTCAGTATTATTTTTCTACATTTACTTCAGATGAATATAGATTAATCTCAGCATGCTTCCATCGTAACATCTAACATTATTCGACCGGAAACAGCCATGAGGCTGAACGCAGCGACTAATTAGTAAGGGAGTAAGTTTCAGAGCATTAAAATTTGTAACTCTAGACACAAATTTTCATTACAACTCATACGAAAATGGAAATAAAATTAACAAGACAATTTTCAGAGAGTCGTAATAATAAGTCTAGAGAACCTCAGCTATAGGCCTAGTCAGGGAGACACGTTTACGTCTCATTTTTTTAATTTAACCACTGATACACAGACAGACAGACAGACAGACAGACAGACGGACGGACGGACGGACGGACGGACGGACGGACGAACGGACAGACAGACAGACAGACAGACAGATAGATAGATAGATCGAATGATGGATGGATTAATTCATTAGATTGTAATTGTAATTACGACAATTAATATAGCATCGTTGATATCAAGCTATAGGCCTACAGGTCGGTTTGGGTATTGGATCACACCGTTTCTGTGATGGTGCTGGTAGTTATTTTAAGTGATAAATTTTACATTTTAAATATTTGGGTCCGCGAGCTATGCCTAGAAAAATAAGGATCCATGGGCCAAAAATTTTCAAACAACTAATTTGCCTGATGATACTTAGATAGGCATCCTTGAGAAACATATTTCTGAAAATTTTACGTAAAATAGCTGGGCCGTCCAAAGAGATTGACAGATCGACTATCATAGACAGACAAACAGACAGACTATCACAGACAAACAGACATACTATCGCAGACAGAGACAGACTATCACAGACAGACAGACAGATAATCACAAACAGACAGACAGATAATCACAAACAGACAGACTATCACAGACAGTCAATCACAGACAGACTATCACAGAAGACTATCACAGACAAACTATCACAGACAGACTATCACAGACTATCACAGACAGACAGACAGACAGACGGACAGACAGACACAGAGGGATAGATGGATGGATGGATGGACGGACGGACGGACGGACACAGAGGGATAGATGGATGGATGGATAGACGGACGGACGGACGGACGGACACAGACGGACGGACAGACTGATAGATAGATAGATAGATAGATAGATAGATATATAGATAGATAGATAGATAGATAGACAGACAGACAGACAGACAGACAGACAGACAGACAGACAGACAGACAGACAGATAGGTAGACAGGCAGACAGAAAGATGGACAGACAGACGGACAGACGGATGGACGGATCTCTTGATTTATGCGTTCATCTCATCTCTTTGTCCGTCGCCTCTACAGCCTTCTGACGTGCATTCCATACGTCTGAACTTTGGACAGCGAAAGATTTTCGCAGAGCTGCGGTCAGAGGTCAGAAGTCACTATGCACATATCGTGTACCCTGAGTCATATCAGTTCTCATCCGAATTGGAACGCATTACACTTTTAAGCATTTCGACACCTGGGTTATGTATGTAATTTAGTAAGTATGTATGCATGTATGAACGTATGTATATAAACTACATGCATATATGTATGCATGTATTTGTGTATGCGTATGTATGTATGCATGCGTGTATGTACGTGTGCATGAATGTATGTATGTATGTATCTATGTATATATGAATATGTGTATGTTTATGTATGTGTGTATCTGTCTATCTCTCTAGCTGTCTATCTATCTCTCTATATATATTTCTGCTAATCTATGCCTATCTGTCTATTTGTCTATCCCTCCCCTATCTGTCTGTCTGTCGCTCTGTCTGCCTGCCTGTCGCTCTGTCTCTCGTTCTGTTTGTCTGTTTGTCGCTCTGTCTGTCGCTCTGTCTGTCGCTCTGTCTGTCTGTCGCTCTGTCTGTTTGTCGCTCTGTCTGTCGCTCTGGCTGTCGCTCTGTCTGCCTGCCTGTCGCTCTGTCTGTCGTTCTGTTTGTCTGTTTGTCGCTCTGTCTGCCGCTCTGTCTGTCGCTCTGTCTGTCGTTCTGTTTGTCTGTCTGTCGCTCTGTCTGTCGCACTGTCTGCCTGCCTGTCGCTCTGTCTGTCGTTCTGTTTGTCTGTTTGTCGCTCTGTCTGCCGATTTGTCTGTCGCTCTGTCTGTCTGTCGCTCTGTTTGTCTGTTTGTCGCTCTGTCTGTCGCTCTGGCTGTCGCTCTGTCTGGCTGTCTGTCTGTCGCTCTCTTTGTCTGTTTGTCGCTGTGTCTGCCGCTTTGTCTGTCGCTCTGTCTGTCTGTCGCTGTGTTTGTCTGTTTGTCGTTCTGTCTGTCGCTGTGTCTGTCGCTCTGTCTGTCTGTCGCTCTCTTTGTCTGTTTGTCGCTCTGTCTGCCGATTTGTCTGTCGCTCTGTCTGTCTGTCGCTCTGTTTGTCTGTTTGTCGTTCTGTCTGTCGCTGTGTCTGTCGCTGTGTCTGTCTGTCGCTCTGTCTGTCGCTCTGTCTGTTTGTCTGTCGCTCTGTCTGTCTGTATGGATGGATGGATGGATGGATGAATGCCAGCTTGCCATATATAAAATAATGTGGGCTTGTGGGCTTGGGCTAGCCCATGTCAAGCCCATCTGGGAGCGACATGAGGAGCCCTTTATCCGACGAAAATTTACGTGGGTGACAGGTGGGCTTATGGGCTTTGGCTGCCCACGTCGAACCCATCTAGGTTTGAGGTCAGAAGCCCATTTACCGACATTTGTAGTGTCCGACTTTTGGTGGGCGAGTAGTGGGCGAGAAGTGGGCTCATGGGCAGTCCATCCATCCATGCATCCATCGATCGATCGATCGATCGATCGATCGATCTATCCATCCATCGATCCGTCCGTCCGTCCGTCCGTCCGTCCGTCCGTCCGTCCGTCCGTCCATCCATCCATCCATCCATCCATCCATCCATCCATCCATCCATCCATCAATCCATCCATCCATCCATCCATATATCCATCCATCCATCCATCCATTCATCCTTACATTAATCCATCCATCCATCCATCTATCCATCCATCCATCCATCCATCCATCCATCCATCCATCCATCCATCCATCCATCCATCCATCCATCCATCCATCCATCCATCCATTCATCAATCCAACCATCCACTCACCCACCCACCCGCCCATCCATCAATCTATCCATCCATCCATTCATCCTTACATTAATCCATCCATCCATCCATCCATCCATCCATCCTTCCATTCATCCTTACATTAATCCATCCATCCATCCATCCATCCATCCATCCATCCATCCATCCATCCATCCATCCATCCACCCACCCACCCATCCATCCATCCATCCATCCATCCATCCATCCATCCATCTATCCATCCATCCATCCATCCATCCATCCATCCATCCATTCATCCATCTATCCGTCCGTCCGGCCATCTGTCTGTCTGTCTGTCTGTCTGTCTGTCTGTCTGTCTGTCTGTCTGTCTGTCTGTCTAGATGGGTTCGACGTGGGCAGCCCAAGCCCATGAGCCCACCTCTCGCCCACCAAAAAGTCGGACATTGCAAATGTCGGTAAATGGGCTTCTGACCTCAAGCCTAGATGGGTTCGACGTGGGCGGCCCAAGCCCATGAGCCCACCTCTCGCCCACCAAAAAGTCGGACATTGCAAATGTCGGTAAATGGGCTTCTGACCTCAAGCCTAGATGGGTTCGACGTGGGCAGCCCAAGCCCATGAGCCCACCTCTCGCCCACCAAAAAGTCGGACACTGCAAATGTCGGTAAATGGGCTTTTGACCTCAAGCCTAGATGGTTTCGTCGTGGGCAGCCCAAGCCCATGAGCCCACCTCTCGCCAACCAAAAAGTCGGACACTGCAAATGTCGGTAAATGGGCTTTTGACCTCAAGCCTAGATGGGTTCGACGTGCGCAGCCCAAGCCCATGAGCCCACCTCTCGCCCACCAAAAAGTCGGACACTGCAAATGTCGGTAAATGGGCTTTTGACCTCAAGCCTAGATGGGTTCGACGTGGGCAGCCCAAGCCCATGAGCCCACCTCTCGCCCACCAAAAAGTCGGACACTGCAAATGTCGGTAAATGGGCTTTTGACCTCAAGCCTAGATGGGTTCGACGTGGGCAGCCCACGCCCATGAGCCCACTTGTCACCCATGTAAAATTTTAGTCGGATAGAGGGCTCCTCATGTCGCTCCCAGATGGGCTTGACATGGGCCAGCCCAAGCCCACAAGCCCACATAATTTTTTGATGGGCTTGATATGGGCATGCTGGCAGGGTAGTAAGTCGTTTGATATAATTGAAGAACTGCTTAGTTTGGAGACTATTCAAGGCACTACAAAAGGAACTGATTTATTTACAACTTTGAAAGCTTGTGTCGAAAAATACAATTTGGACTGGACAAAATTGGATAGCATCTGTACTGACGGTGCAGCAGCACTGACAGGCAAACATGTAGGTTGCTTGTCGCTTTTAGCAAAGTTTCTTGAACGTCCTCTGCTAACATATCATTGCATCATTCATCAAGAGGCGTTGTGTGGAAAAACACTGAATATGAAACATGTCATGGACGTTGTTCTCAAATGTGTCAACAAAATACGAGCACAAGCTTTGAACAGGCGAATATTCAGACAATTCCTTTCAGACTTAGATGAAGATTATGGTGAACTGTTGTTGCATTGTGAGGTCAGATGGCTATCAAAAGGAAAGTAGGCCTATCTGAGTTACCCTTGCACCAAGCAGTATGCATCTTATTATACTTCCGCTTAAAAACGTGTGTTTTATCTTGCATTGTTGTAAATTGGCACTGACAATAATTATTATGCCAAAAACATGTTCCATTCGATGTCAGATGTTACCAAATGCTGCGCATGGGGAAACTTACGACGCTTCCCCAGAGACCACTATTTGCTGGCGCTCCAGCGCACGCATTCGTCCACAATGAAAGCAACTGAGGACGGCTCCTCAGATCTCTGTGGCCCACCATGATATTTTAAAAGTAAGACTTTGCCCTCCATCAAAAGAGCTTGGGAACCACTGAACTAGACGATCTGCGGTGTGGATAACAGAGGTAATTAAGCGGTGCTAAGGTGGTTTTAGATAGCCCGGGAAGCACCGAATCGCTGCATAGCCATAGCTGTTAGCCTGTTCCGCCTCTCTGGAACAAACTCCCGCCAGTCTTATAAACTCGACCTAGATCTCATATTGCCAGGGGCGTAACTTTGGTCTAAAAATTGGGGTACCCATTTCTTACATACACGAAGCAAGGCGGAGACTGCTCTCTCTCGGAAGGCACAACAATAAAATATTGATCGGCATTGTTCACAAAGTGGGGGGCATGATACCCCCCCAGTCGAAGAAGTGGGGTACGGGTACCCCTCGTACCCCCTTCCCCCCCAAAAATTACGCCTATGCATAATTATTGCTGTCTCGTACAGTGTTTTCAGTTTTGAGCAAAAGACCTGTGGAGATCTCCACAGGTCTTTTGCTCAAAATCTCCACAGGTCTATTGCTCAAAACCAGGCCCGCCGAGAGGGGGGGGGGTCAGGGGGCAAATGCCCAGGGGCCCGGCGACTTTTAGGGGCCCGGGCCGGTAGGCCCGGCTCAAGACATTTGGCGGCCCTAGGCAAACCGGCGGCCCTAACAAACCGGCGGCCCTAACAAACAATCATGCAGTTTAAACTTCAAGCATCTGAATAAAATCATAGTTGTGTATAGGCCTAGGCTATAGGCCTATATAAATGCAGTCTTGTTGTCAAGACCTTAAACCTCAAGACCAAGACCAAGACCTTGAACCTCAAGACCAAGACCAAGACCAAGACCTTGAACCTCAAGACCAAGACCAAGACTTTGAACCTCGAGACCAAGACCAAGACCAAGACCTTGAACCTCAAGACCAAGACCAAGACCAAGACCCAAAAAATCGCAATCAGGTACCGTCAAGACTTCTAAATTGTCAAGTCGGAATATTCGCTCTTTTAATGAAAATATGAGTCTTTTATTTTATTGAAGCAAATTAACTTTAAATGCAAACTGCAGAAAAATCCGAATTTGTATTCAAAAGTCCTTCATGCAAGCTATTATTCCAAATGCCTTTTGTATTTTATAAAAACCAATTCGCTCAGAATTTTCTGACCAAGACGTGCCTGGTGGGCCTCATAAAAATTCCGCCATGTGAAAAAATACGTTCTACAGGACCTGGTGCTGAAGTCGCTGACAAACACAAATAAGCTTTTCAAGCACTGGATGTAAATGTACAGATAGTGAGTCCTTTTGAAATCTTCCCAGGGTTTATCATACCCTCTAGCTGATACAGAATAACTGTTGCTGCTGCCAATGGGTTTTCCTGACCAACAAGACTTTTATCCATCCATAGATATTGGTCGTATGATGCAAGCAGGCTTGATACAGAATTCTTGAGTTCTGTTAAATGACTGTTCATATTGACAGCCGGTCTTGGTCTTGGTCTTGCGAGACCAAGACCAAGACTTTGAACCTCAAGACCAAGACCAAGACCAAGACCTTGAACCTCAAGACCAAGACCAAGACCAAGACCTTGAACCTCAAGACCAAGACCAAGACCAAGACTTTTAAAAACGAACTCGAGTGCACTCGAGACCAAGACCTTGGTCTCGAGGACAACAAGACTGCATAAATGTAATATCGTACGGTCGTACACGCACTTTTATTATTTCAATTTGTGTTTTTTTTTCGTACGACCCTACGATAGTCTATATTTATATAAAGCCTAAAGATAGTTTAGAGGCCCGCGGCTGCTCTGCCTAGGGGCCGTGACTGCTCTGCCTAGGGACCCGGAATTTCTGTCGGCGGCCCTGCTCAAAACTGAAAACATTGTAATTCTTTTACAAATCCTATCAGATTCCTGGAACTCGAGATCTCCTCTTCCCTTTGCTTCAACTCTAAACACCATTCACATTATAGCCGTCTGCCTGTTTGCCTGCCTGATCCTTTGGCCTTTGGATTGGAACCTTCTTCGTCCCGCTTATCGACTATATTTTGACTAAGCACTTGTGAATAAGCTGGTTCCCGTAGCTTCGCTTTTTTGGGCGCTGTAGAAATTTCGAGATTATTATTTCGACCTAAACCTGGGATTAAGATTACTAGTAATCTTAGTCCCAACCTAAACGACATCCGCCTTAGCAGTAACCCCTTGTGCATCTCTTTGGACTCTGACCACAGGATTGAACCTCCTTTTGACTACCCTCTGGACAATCTCTTTGACTCAACGCAGGGCTCGTGAATAAGCTGGTGCCCTGAAATTAGCTTTCAGTGAAGCTTTAGAAATGTGGAGGTTACGACATGTAGCCGTCTGCGTGTTTATCTGGAAATTACGATTACGATTAGGCATACGGTGTAACAGCATTTCTGGGGCGCGAATTAGATTTGGGCTGGATGTTATTTAAATTGTTGTGCGCATAAATTATCTTGTTATCACAACGTCCTAACGCGTATATCGTTACGTTTGTCACAAAGTCGTGACAAAATTTGGCTCCTTTTGCCTTAAGCTCTCATTTAAAGTCTCGAAAATTGTTTGAATTGAATTTATAAATGGAACAAAATATAGTAATCGCTCTCGACCACTCGGCACAGGCGGAAAGTGCGGTCAAATGTGAGCAAATTGTTGAACATGTAAATAATAATAATCGGGGCTGAAATCATGGACACCGATGACGATATAACTAGACCGTTGTTACAAGGAAGACCTGTTTATAAATAATAGATTTCTATACATGTTATAATATATTGTTATTGTTAATTCATCATAGAGATCCTTCATTCTAAAGACCACGCCATACAAGACTTGTTGATAGAGGCGTGTAATACACACATTATCGTCATTAGGGGGCCCGATAGCGCATTGGATAACATCTGGCGTAGAGTGCGAGAGGTACAGAGATCGAGTCCCATAGGCACCTCCGTCAAGTTGGTTTGATATTCACATTCGGATATTGGATATTCGGTATGGAAAGCCGCAGGTCAAATACAAGTTTAAACATCTTCAAAAAATTCGCATTTCTACATAAAATGTTATATCAAACCCACCACCAATCAACAGTTATCCACTGTAGGCAATCAGAAATAATCGCAAACTGATTACTGCATGTGGGAAAGTGGGTCAAATTTAGGCCTAAACACGGGGAAAAGCCATTTTCATACATTATCTCACTGTAAGTGTCTCATGACATGTGCTTCTATGACTTTCACTATTCCTATCATGAGTTATCCACCTAGGAAACCAGAAAATAATTTCAAACTGATTTTGCCATGTGGGTAAGTGGGTCAAATTTAGGCCTAAACACGGGGAAAAGCCATTTTCACACATTTTCTCACTATAAGTGTCTCATAACATGTGCTTCTTTGACTTTCACTATTCCTATCATGAGTTATCCACCTAGGGAACCAGAAAATAATTTCAAACTGATTTTACCATGTGGGTAAGTGGGTCAGATTTAGCCCTAAACACGGGGAAAGCCATTTCGACACATTTTCTCACTATAATTGTCTCATTGCATGTTCAACTTAAGAGTTTTTCTCTTCCTATCATGAGTTATCCACCTAGGGAACCAGAGAATAATTTCAAACTGATTTTACCATGTGGGTAAGTGGGTCAGATTTAGGCCTAAACACGGGGAAAAGCCATTTTCACACATTTTCTCACTGTAAGTGTCTCATGACATGTGCTTCTATGACTTTCACTATTCCTATCATGAGTTATCCACCTAGGGAACCAGAAAGTAATCTCAAACTGATTTTATTATGTGGGTAAGTGGGTCAAATTTAGGCCTAAACACGGGGAAAAGCCATTTTCACACATTTTCTCACTGTAAGTGTGGCATAACATGTGCTTCTATGACTTTCACTATTCCTATCATGAGTTATCCACATAGGAAACCAGAAAATAATTTCAAACTGATTTTACCATGTGGGTAAGTGGGTCAGATTTAGGCCTAAACACGGGGAAAGCCATTTTCACATATTTTCTCACTGTAAGTGTCTCATGACATGTGCTTCTATGACTTTCACTATTCCTATCATGAGTTATCCACCTAGGGAACCAGAAAGTAATCTCAAACTGATTTCATTATGTGGGTAAGTGGGTCAAATTTAGGCCTAAATACGGGGAAAAGCAATTTTCACACATTTTCTCACTATAAGTGTCTCATAACATGTGCTTCTTTGACTTTCACTATTCCTATCATGAGTTATCCACCTAGGGAACCAGAAAATAATTTCAAACTGATTTTACCATGTGGGTAAGTGGGTCAGATTTAGCCCTAAACACGGGGAAAGCCATTTCGACACATTTTCTCACTATAATTGTCTCATTGCATGTTCAACTTAAGAGTTTTTCTCTTCCTATCATGAGTTATCCACCTAGGGAACCAGAGAATAATTTCAAACTGATTTTACCATGTGGGTAAGTGGGTCAGATTTAGCCCTAAACACGGGGAAAGCCATTTTCACACACTTTCTTGCTATAATTGTCTCATAGCATGTTCGACTTAGAACTTTTCTCTTCCTATCATGAGTTATCCACCTAGGGAACCAGAGAATAATTTCAAACTGATTTTACCATGTGGGTAAGTGGGTCAGATTTAGGCCTAAACACGGGGAAAAGCCATTTTCACACATTTTCTCACTATAAGTGTCTCATAACATGTGCTTCTTTGACTTTCACTATTCCTATCATGAGTTATCCACCTAGGGAACCAGAAAATAATTTCAAACTGATTTTACCATGTGGGTAAGTGGGTCAGATTTAGCCCTAAACACGGGGAAAGCCATTTCGACACATTTTCTCACTATAATTGTCTCATTGCATGTTCAACTTAAGAGTTTTTCTCTTCCTATCATGAGTTATCCACCTAGGGAACCAGAGAATAATTTCAAACTGATTTTACCATGTGGGTAAGTGGGTCAGATTTAGCCCTAAACACGGGGAAAGCCATTTTCACACACTTTCTTGCTATAATTGTCTCATAGCATGTTCGACTTAGAACTTTTCTCTTCCTATCATGAGTTATCCACCTAGGGAACCAGAGAATAATTTCAAACTGATTTTACCATGTGGGTAAGTGGGTCAGATTTAGGCCTAAACACGGGGAAAAGCCATTTTCACACATTTTCTCACTGTAAGTGTCTCATGACATGTGCTTCTATGACTTTCACTATTCCTATCATGAGTTATCCACCTAGGGAACCAGAAAGTAATCTCAAACTGATTTTATTATGTGGGTAAGTGGGTCAAATTTAGGCCTAAACACGGGGAAAAGCCATTTTCACACATTTTCTCACTGTAAGTGTGGCATAACATGTGCTTCTATGACTTTCACTATTCCTATCATGAGTTATCCACATAGGAAACCAGAAAATAATTTCAAACTGATTTTACCATGTGGGTAAGTGGGTCAGATTTAGGCCTAAACACGGGGAAAGCCATTTTCACATATTTTCTCACTGTAAGTGTCTCATGACATGTGCTTCTATGACTTTCACTATTCCTATCATGAGTTATCCACCTAGGGAACCAGAAAGTAATCTCAAACTGATTTCATTATGTGGGTAAGTGGGTCAAATTTAGGCCTAAATACGGGGAAAAGCAATTTTCACACATTTTCTCACTATAAGTGTCTCATAACATGTGCTTCTTTGACTTTCACTATTCCTATCATGAGTTATCCACCTAGGGAACCAGAAAATAATTTCAAACTGATTTTACCATGTGGGTAAGTGGGTCAGATTTAGCCCTAAACACGGGGAAAGCCATTTCGACACATTTTCTCACTATAATTGTCTCATTGCATGTTCAACTTAAGAGTTTTTCTCTTCCTATCATGAGTTATCCACCTAGGGAACCAGAGAATAATTTCAAACTGATTTTACCATGTGGGTAAGTGGGTCAGATTTAGCCCTAAACACGGGGAAAGCCATTTTCACACACTTTCTTGCTATAATTGTCTCATAGCATGTTCGACTTAGAACTTTTCTCTTCCTATCATGAGTTATCCACCTAGGGAACCAGAGAATAATTTCAAACTGATTTTACCATGTGGGTAAGTGGGTCAGATTTAGGCCTAAACACGGGGAAAAGCCATTTTCACACATTTTCTCACTATAAGTGTCTCATAACATGTGCTTCTTTGACTTTCACTATTCCTATCATGAGTTATCCACCTAGGGAACCAGAAAATAATTTCAAACTGATTTTACCATGTGGGTAAGTGGGTCAGATTTAGCCCTAAACACGGGGAAAGCCATTTCGACACATTTTCTCACTATAATTGTCTCATTGCATGTTCAACTTAAGAGTTTTTCTCTTCCTATCATGAGTTATCCACCTAGGGAACCAGAGAATAATTTCAAACTGATTTTACCATGTGGGTAAGTGGGTCAGATTTAGCCCTAAACACGGGGAAAGCCATTTTCACACACTTTCTTGCTATAATTGTCTCATAGCATGTTCGACTTAGAACTTTTCTCTTCCTATCATGAGTTATCCACCTAGGGAACCAGAGAATAATTTCAAACTGATTTTACCATGTGGGTAAGTGGGTCAGATTTAGGCCTAAACACGGGGAAAAGCCATTTTCACACATTTTCTCACTGTAAGTGTCTCATGACATGTGCTTCTATGACTTTCACTATTCCTATCATGAGTTATCCACCTAGGGAACCAGAAAGTAATCTCAAACTGATTTTATTATGTGGGTAAGTGGGTCAAATTTAGGCCTAAACACGGGGAAAAGCCATTTTCACACATTTTCTCACTGTAAGTGTGGCATAACATGTGCTTCTATGACTTTCACTATTCCTATCATGAGTTATCCACATAGGAAACCAGAAAATAATTTCAAACTGATTTTACCATGTGGGTAAGTGGGTCAGATTTAGGCCTAAACACGGGGAAAGCCATTTTCACATATTTTCTCACTGTAAGTGTCTCATGACATGTGCTTCTATGACTTTCACTATTCCTATCATGAGTTATCCACCTAGGGAACCAGAAAGCAATCTCAAACTGATTTCATTATGTGGGTAAGTGGGTCAAATTTAGGCCTAAATACGGGGAAAAGCAATTTTCACACATTTTCTCACTATAATAGTCTCATTGCATGTTCAACTTAAGAGTTTTTCTCTTCCTATCATGAGTTATCCACCTAGGGAACCAGAATATAATTTCAAACTGATTTTACCATGTGGGTAAGTGGGTCAGATTTAGGCCTAAACACGGGGAAAAGCCATTTTCACACATTTTCTCACTATAAGTGTGGCATAGCATGTGCTTCTATGACTTTCACTATTCCTTTCATGAGTTATCCACATAGGGAACCAGAAAATAATTTCAAACTGATTTTACCATGTGGGTAACTGGGTCAGATTTAGCCCTAAACACGGGGAAAGCCATTTCGACACATTTTCTCACTATAATTGTCTCATTGCATGTTCAACTTAAGAGTTTTTCTCTTCCTATCATGAGTTATCCACCTAGGGAACCAGAGAATAATTTCAAACTGATTTTACCATGTGGGTAAGTGGGTCAGATTTAGGCCTAAACACGGGGAAAGCCATTTTCACACACTTCTTCACTATCTTTGTCTCATAGCATGTTCGACTTAGAACTTTTCTCTTCCTATCATGAGTTATCCACCTAGGGAACCAGAAAATAATTTCAAACTGATTTTACCATGTGGGTAAGTGGGTCAGATTTAGCCCTAAACACGGGGGAAGCCATTTTCACACACTTTCTTGCTATAATTGTCTCATAGCATGTTCGACGTAGAACTTTTCTCTTCCTATCATGAGTTATCCACCTAGGGAACCAGAAAATAATTTAAAACTGATTTTACCATGTGTGTAAGTGGGTCAGATTTAGGCCTAAACACGGGGAAAAGCCATTTTCACACATTTTCTCACTATAAGTGTCTCATAACATGTGCTTCTATGACTTTCACTATTCCTATCATGAGTTATCCACCTAGGGAACCAGAAAATAATTTCAAACTGATTTTGCCATGTGGGTAAGTGGGTCAAATTTAGGCCTAAACACGGGGAAAAGCCATTTTCACACATTTTCTCACTATAAGTGTCTCATAACATGTGCTTCTTTGACTTTCACTATTCCTATCATGAGTTATCCACCTAGGGAACGAGAAAATAATTTCAAACTGATTTTACCATGTGGGTAAGTGGGTCAGATTTAGCCCTAAACACGGGGAAAAGCCATTTTCACATATTTTCTCACTATAAGTGTCTCATAACATATGTTTCTGTGAGTTTTACTATTCCTATGGTGATTCATCCGCTTAGGGAAACAGAAAAATCTCTAGCTGATTTTATTATGTGGGTAAGTGGGTCATATAAGGGCCAAAATATGAGGAATTTTTTGCATCAGTGAAGCTATCATATTTGGTAAGCTTTACTTCTTTTATTCATTTTATGCATTACAAATTTTGCACAAGATTAAAGAAATTAACTAAAAAATCAGTATGGTACAGTAGTTGTCATATATTTTATTAATATTGTATTTTGCTAGATTTTTAGGTGAGTTAAATGTGCCTTTTGCAACATAACACACTCAAAATCGATTCAATTTAGAAGTGTTTTTAATGTTGTATAGTTTATAGACCTAAGCATATCCTTCCCACAGTATATTTTCACACGAGAATTTAAATTCTTTACAGTATGCATAGCATGCACATTTTATAGGCTTTTTCTTACATTTTTATTATTCTTTTCTCCAGGCTAGTGTTCAACCTCTTCTATCGTACACGGTTGCGGTGTGTCAACCAGTATAATTATGATCAATAATAAAAACGAATATGATGATTTTACTGCAAACATAGGCATTATTAATTATTTTCACTGTGCATCTTTGGTAATTTTGTTTTGCATAACTGGGATATATTATGTAATTGACCGATCTGGCTAGTCTTCATATTCTTGTTGAAAGTGATTTTCTCCAATGGCTTCATTGCACGCAAGAACCAAAGCAGCTTTTCTACATTACGTTCAGCAGGGTATTGTGCAGCAGCAAATTCAATGCTTAGACTATGGAGGTGGACCACGGGTAAGTGTAATTACATATCTGTATGTTAGTTGCATGGCTGAATTTTATCTAAGACTAACCTCTCCTAAACACAGCATCTGCATGCTAGTTTTCCAAATGTCCCTTCTCTGAAAATCCTGTTGGTCTAGTAACCTGTTGGTCTAGTCACTCTCCCTTCCTCTTGCCTCTCACTCTCCCTCTCCTGAATTTTAAAACCCTCTGTTGCTCTCCATTAGCTACATGTTATGAAAGCAATTGCTTCAAATGTCAACACAATATTGTCCAGACAAGACTCCAGTCAGATCATGGACATCTAAGTAGTGTTGTAAATTTATGGGTAAAATGTTTTTGCAGTAAAAATCCGGATTTTTTACCAGTTGGAATGGTAAAATATGGTAAAAACACATGTGGTAAAACGTGATTTAAATCATGGAATATCTTGGTTGCTCATGTTGCCAAAAGGTGTGTTTAGCCAAGTTCCAGGTTGTTTACCAGTCTAAAAGGTAAAATATGGGGGGAAAATGGTACAAATGAATTGTCAGTGTAGTGTCTTGGTTATGTTTCGAAAGGTGTGTTTAGCCATTAAAGAAATGGTAAAGCATGATTTAAGTGATGGAAATGGTCAAATATTTTGTACATTTATTTGGTCGACTTTGATGCTATCTGGCAAATGAGTGATTGACTCGTTTATTGAATCACCAAAAAGAGGATTACGGAGATTGGAATTTGTACCCCTGAAGCTTACATGCTACTCTTGTGAAAAGGACAAACCTGAAGGGTCTAATGCTTGATTCAGGGTTTTACTGGTGAAAAATCACTTCACATCACTACATATAAGTCTTTTTGGCATAATGTCTAACAAGTTCTCAAATATGAAATTGGCCTAGTTATTATTTGGTTATTATAAAAAGAAATTGACAAAGGATCTTTGCAAAATTATTGAACTGCCACAGCTTGCACTATTGTGAAGCTTTTCTGAGGAATGTACCATCTGTAAGTCAATTTATGATTTAATGTAAAGGTTAGTTCTTTAATTAGTATAACTACTGATTGAAAAGACTGTGTTGTAACTTTTATCATAGAGTGCAATGATTTTATTTACATTTGTGTTGCAGCTTAGTTAAGTAACAAACAAACTTTAAGCTGTAAAGTTTGAAAGCAAGCCACCTGTAACATAATCAACAGGAAATGGAATGGACATTGGACAATCCTGAATCAACCATTAGACCCTTCAGGTTTGTCCTTTTGACACCTGAAGAGTAGCATGAAAGCTTCAGGTGCACAAACTCCAAGCTCTGTAATCCTAGAACTGTTTGTATCATATTCGACCAGTAAAAAATTTGGACTTTTACTGCAAAAATTTTACCTGTGAATTTACAACACAACCTAGATGTACATGATCTGGCTGGGGTCTTGTCTTCACAGTATTGTTTTAACATTTGTAGCAATTGCTTTCATAACATGTAGTTAATGGAGAGCAACAGTGGGTTTTAAAATTCAGGAGAGGGAGAGTGAGAGGCAAGAAGAAGGGAGAGTGACTAGACCAACAGGTTACTAGACCAACAGGATTTTCAGAGAAGGGACATTTGGAAAACTAGCATGCAGATGCTGTGTTTAGGAGAGGCTAGTCTTCTCAGAGAATATTCAGCCATGCAACTAACATACAGATATGTAATTACACTTACCCGTGGTCCACCTCCAGAGTCCAAGCATTGAATTTGCTGATGCAAATTACCATGCTGAATGTAATGTAGAAAAGCTGCTTTGGCTCTTGCTTGCAATGAAGCCATTGGAGAAAATCACTTTCAACCAGAATATGGAGACTACTGAGATTGGTCAATTACATATCCCAGTTATGCATAACAATTACCAAAGATGGACAGTGAAAACAATTAATTACTTAATGCCTATGTTTGCGGTTAACTGTGCATGCTATGCATGTATACTATAAAGAATTTAAAGTCTCGTGTGAAAATATACTTTGGGAAGGATATGCTTAGGTCTATAAACAATAACATTTTAAAAACACTTCTAAATTGAATTGATTTTGAGTATGGTTATATTGCAAAATGCACATTGAACTGACTTCAAAATCTAGCAAAATAAAATATTAATGAATTATATGACAACTACTGTACTTCACTGATTTCATAGTTATCTATATAAATAAAGCAAAGACTCTGTCTGTCCCTCTGTCACAGCGATCTTTGACTGTCTGTATCTATGTGCGTATATGTAAGTATGTATGCATATATCCATCAGGAAAATCGCTACCATTGTTGAGAACCCCTCTATTCGTCCATGAATTCATACATTCACACATGCATAAATACAAAAACAGAAATGCATAGACAAAAGTGATTCTAAATGCATATAACCATAAAATAAATCCCAAAGGAAATTAATGCAAATATTCAAAATGTAACTTATAGCTTCACTGATGCAAAAACAAATTCCTCATATTTGGGCCCTTATACGACCCACTTACCCACATGGTAAAATCAGTTTGAAATTATTTTCTGGTTCCTAGGTGGATAACTCATGATAGGAAGAGAAAAGTTCTAAGTCGAACATGCTATGAGACAATTATAGTGAGAAAGTGTGTGAAAATGGCTTTCCCCGTGTTTAGGGCTAAATCTGACCCACTTACCCACATGGTAAAATCAGTTTGAAATTATTTTCTGGTTCCCTACGTGGATAACTCATGATAGGAAGAGAAAAGTTCTAAGTCGAACATGCTATGAGACAATTATAGCGAGAAAGTGTGTGAAAATGGCTTTCCCTGTGTTTAGGGCTAAATCTGACCCACTTACCCACATGGTAAAATCAGTTTGAAATTATTTTCTGGTTCCCTAGGTGGATAACTCATGATAGGAAGAGAAAAGTTCTAAGTCGAACATGCTATGAGACAATTATAGCGAGAAAGTGTGTGAAAATGGCTTTCCCTGTGTTTAGGGCTAAATCTGACCCACTTACCCACCTGGTAAAATCAGTTTGAAATTATTTTCTGGTTCCCTAGGTGGATAACTCATGATAGGAAGAGAAAAGTTCTAAGTCGAACATGCTATGAGACAATTATAGTGAGAAAATGTGTGAAAATGGCTTTTCCCCGTGTTTAGGCCTAAATCTGACCCACTTACCCACATGGTAAAATCAGTTTGAAATTACTTTCTGGTTCCCTAGGTGGATAACTCGTGATAGGAAGAGAAAAGTTCTAAGTCAAACATGCTATGAGACACTTATAGTGAGAAAATGTGTGAAAATGGCTTTTCCCCATGTTTAGGCCTAAATTTGACCCACTTACCCACATAATGAAATCAGTTTGAGATTACTTTCTGGTTCCCTAGGTGGATAACTCATGATAGGAATAGTGAAAGTCATAGAAGCACATGTCATGAGACACTTACAGTGAGAAAATGTGTGAAAATGGCTTTTCCCCGTGTTTAGGCCTAAATCTGACCCACTTACCCACATGGTAAAATCAGTTTGAAATTATTTTCTGGTTCCCTACGTGGATAACTCATGATAGGAAGAGAAAAGTTCTAAGTCGAACATGCTATGAGACAATTATAGCAAGAAAGTGTGTGAAAATGGCTTTCCCCGTGTTTAGGGCTAAATCTGACCCACTTACCCACATGGTAAAATCAGTTTGAAATTATTCTCTGGTTCCCTACGTGGATAACTCATGATAGGAAGAGAAAAGTTCTAAGTCGAACATGCTATGAGACAATTATAGCGAGAAAGTGTGTGAAAATGGCTTTCCCCGTGTTTAGGGCTAAATCTGACCCACTTACCCACATGGTAAAATCAGTTTGAAATTACTTTCTGGTTCCCTAGGTGGATAACTCGTGATAGGAAGAGAAAAGTTCTAAGTCAAACATGCTATGAGACACTTATAGTGAGAAAATGTGTGAAAATGGCTTTTCCCCATGTTTAGGCCTAAATTTGACCCACTTACCCACATAATGAAATCAGTTTGAGATTACTTTCTGGTTCCCTAGGTGGATAACTCATGATAGGAATAGTGAAAGTCATAGAAGCACATGTCATGAGACACTTACAGTGAGAAAATGTGTGAAAATGGCTTTTCCCCGTGTTTAGGCCTAAATCTGACCCACTTACCCACATGGTAAAATCAGTTTGAAATTATTTTCTGGTTCCCTACGTGGATAACTCATGATAGGAAGAGAAAAGTTCTAAAACAGCACCGACTGCGAAGTCACTACTATCGCAGTACAAATTGAATGGTTTTCCCACTTCAAAAACATATAACACTACTTTGGATCGCACAGCCTCTTTAAGTAAATCAAATGCTTGCTGATGTTCAACAGTCCAATCAATCTTATCAGAAACACGTTTACTAGTTAAATCAGATAAAGGTTTCGCAATCTGTGCAAAGTCCTTAATAAACTGTCTGTAATAATTAAAAAATCCAAGCAGTTGCTTAACTTGCTTCTTAGTTTCTGGGATCTTCAAATTAGTCAAACTTTCAATTCTGTCTGGATTCATCTTTATCTTACCAGACCCAACCACATGACCGATAAACCTTACCTCACTCTTACCAAATATGCATTTTTTCAAATTCAAAGTAACGTTATGCAATCTCATTTGCATCAAAAATGCATCTAGATGCTGCAAGTGAACTTTCCAACTGTCAGAATGCACAGCAATGTCATCAACATACGGTTCTGCAAAGTCACTTATAGGCTGTAAAACTAAATTTATCGCCTTAACAAAAGTTCGGCCTGAATTTATCATTCCAAAAGGAACACGAGTAAATTCATACAGTCCATTATGTGTTACAAAAGCTGTCTTCCATTGATCAGATTGTTTTACAGGACAAGTCCAAGAAGCACTTCGACAGTCCAAAATAGAAATCACATTAGACTTTCCAACTTTGTTCAAAACGTCTCTGACAATCGGCATAGGATATTTACAATCCACTGTGAATGAGTTAATGTATCTGTAGTCACAGGCAAGTCTTAAAGATCCGTCTTTCTTTTTAACAATAACCAAAGGGCTTGCCATTCTGCTCGATGATGGTTTGATAATGTTTGTTTTTAACATTTCTTTGATCTGACGTTCCACTTCTGATCGATAAATCAAAGGAATTCGATATGCTGCAAATTCCTTTTCACGAAATCCTGGTTTTAGTTCAATTTCATGTTCAACCAATGTACATAATCCGGGTTTTTCTGAAAATCTATCACAGTATTTGTTCAAGACTTTCAACAACTGTTCTTGCTGAGTTACTGTCAAATGGCTAATTTGTTCAGGATCGAGGTTAAGTGAATTCTTGTCATCTTGAACCTCATTCCTCATTGGTAATTCAACCACTGAACCAAAATCTTCATCTTCTTCAACGATTAGACCACAACTTAATGCTCGAGTAACATATTTTCTGATCTTGTTGGCGTGAATTATTTTTCGACCATTTTCACCCATATCGACTAAATAAGAGTACTTTGATCTTCGATGTATGATCGTACATGGACCATGCCATCGAGAAATAAGTTTGTTTGTTGACGTTGGATACAAAACTATGACTTTCTCACCAGCTTCAAATTCTTTGTGCTTTGCTCTCTTGTTATACTGATTCGTGTATTGTAATTGCTTTTCTCGAGAGTAGGATTCTGCAAACAATAATGCTTTCTCCATATTTTCTTTGAGTTCTTTTAAATACTTTTCTGGTTTAACTCCAACATGAGGTGGTAAGTTTATTTCTCTAGTCCAACTCTCTTTTAATATTGCCAATGGTCCTCTCGGAATTTTCCCATAGACAAGCATATATGGTGATACTCCAGTAGTTGCATTCGGCACTTCTCGTAATGCCCACACTGTGAAAGGAATTATCTTGTGCCATTTCCTCGGGTTGTCTATTATCACATGATGGATCATCTTTTTAAATGTCTGATTCCATCTCTCTACTAATCCAGCAGCTTCTGGGTGTCCTGGTGTGTCGAATCGTGGACTACAGCCCATTAAATTGAGAAATTCTCTTGTCAAACTGGCTGTGAAGTTCGTTCCTTGGTCACTTGTAATCACGGACGGCACACCAACGTTCATGAACAGTTCCGTCAACGCTTCACACACAGCCTTCGCTGTCAGCGATTTCAATAAGAAGATTGTAGGCCATCTGGTGCACGAGTCCACAATGCATAAACAATACTTGTGACCTGCAGCAGATACTGGATCAATCGGGCCAACGAGGTCCATCGTCATTCTCTTGAAGGCGACCTCTTCTCTTGAGACTGGAGTGATAGGCACTCTATCCATCACCAGACTCCTTGCCTTTAATTGACACTTCTCACAAGACTTACAAAATTTCACAATGTCTCTTCTCATCTTTGGCCATACAAAAGATTATTTTATTCGTTCTCTTGTTTTCTCTTCTCCTAGATGTCCTCCAAATACCGATTCATGCGCCAATTCCATCACTTTAATTCGTCTCTCTTTTGGTAACACTAGTTGATATATCGTCTGGTCTAATATCTGATATTTCTTTTGCAATAAACCGTTGATCACACAGAATTCAGATTCTTTCTCTTGTGCTAACTTCCACCACGGCTTCAACGATTCATCATTTCTCTGTTGCTCTTCGAACTTCTTCGAATCGGCAATCTGCACCTTTTGTTCTTCATCCATCTCTTCATCTCTATACAAGTCTCCTATCCCCACATCACATTCATTGTCTTCTTCCGTTTCATTTAATGTGCCATTCTCGCATGCAGCCATCTCTTGCTCGTTCATCTCTGATGTTATACCATCTCGCGATAAGCTTCGTTGCTCATTACTGTCGTTTTCCTCATCACTTGAACTTTCAGTTTCACTCTTCTCATCAACATCTACCATTTCCTGTTTCCGACTCTGCGCTCTCGTCATTACATTTGCTTGTACACTCACATCTCCTTGTATCGTTTTGATCTTCATCTGTGGTACGGCTTTTAATTCGGCAATTATCTCTGGATGCAACAAGAATCTTTCTGTACTGCCCATCTTTGCAATACTAGCACACATCAAGGTGACATAAGGTGTAAGTGAACACTGGATTTTACGCGGAAATCCCTCTTCTTCCACGTCACTACCACACAGTCTAACATCGACTTTCACTAACTTCGCAGGAATGGCATCTCCTGCCACACATTGCAAATTCACTTTTCCAATTTGTTCCACCTTCATGCCTTCCAGTAATTCTTCACTAATCACCGGAATCTCTGCTCCCGAGTCGCTCAGTGCTTTGACTTTCACTGGCTCTTTACCGTCTACTGCACGAATTTCAACCTCGACATATTGCAAGAACGATTTCTTCAATATTCGACTGTCATCTTTTCCTATGACTTCTCTCTGAATTTCAGCATCCAATAGAATTTCTTTTTGAATACCACATTTCATTACTGACTTTACTTCAGTCTCTTGGTTTTCTTGACTCGCGGTTTGATTATCTGTATCACTAACCACTTGAATCAAATTCACCCTTGTGTGTTCTTGATTTCTGCTAGAACTAGCTGCTGCCACTGGAACTGGACAAAATTTAACCAAATGTTTGTCTGAACCACAGTTGTGACAACGCTTCACCACCATACCTCGTTGTTCATTGCCTTCATATCTCTTATACTGCGTAAACGATGTGTTGCCTTCCCTCTTGGCAAACGGCGCTGACGATTTGTTAAATCCCTGACGACCAAACGCCACTTCTCTGGTCTCATTGGGTACAGGGACATTAGCCTTGACTTCTTTACCTTTGAACTGATTCCCTGTTCCTGGATTACTTTTCCACTTTCCACTCTGGCTTTGGTTTACGGAACGTTGAGAAGGATAACTGTTTATATTTGGAAATGCAAACCCAATTCGATTGTTTACATGAATGTCTGCTAGGTCTGCCACTGCACTAGCTTGGAGACAGTCAGTTCCTTCCTTCGACAATACAAACTGTAGTGGACCTGGCGGTAAACATTCTTTCAGCTTATCCGCTACCAGCAAATCAAAGAGCGTATCATACTCTTTGTTCACGTTTCGACTTCTCACGTAATAGTTTAACAAGTTCTTCAGTCTTGCCGTAAACATCGTATAAGTCTCTTCTGTTGTCTTCTTAGCATCCACAAATCTGGCTCTGTATTCTCTCGAGGTCAATTTAAATTCTTTTAATAAGTGCTGCTTGACTTTATCGTAATTGTCTAGATCATCGAATGACAATCTATTCAGAACAGTTCGAGCTTTCGGCGTCATCAATGGTAGTAATAATTTAACCCAAAACGGCTTCTCCACAGCAAAGCTACGAAACGCGTTCTCGACTGTTTCAAAATATAATGGCACCTCCATCATATCAGTTGGCATTTGAGGCAATACATGCTTCATTGCATCACCTATTTTCTTAATTTTTGACACCAAAGTTTCACTTTCTTGCTGTTTCCTTCTTTCAGCTTCCCGTTCTTCTCTCATTTGCGTTTCTTTCAATGTCAATTTTGATTTCTCCAGTTTCAGACGTTCTTGTCTTTCTGTCTCTGCCTTTTCCAAACTTTCTTTCTGAAATTTGAGTTCTTCTTGTCTTATCTGTTCTGCGCGTTCCAACTCTAACGTTCGCGCTTTTTCTTTTTCTTCTTCACGCATTCTCTTTGCTTCAATCTGTTGCTGACGTACCTCTTCATCACTTTTTCTAGCTCTTTCAAATTCAATCATCTGCTCCAATCTTCTTCTTTCAGCATCTTCCCTATCTCTTTTCAACTGTTCTAACTGAATCTCAAACTGATTCTTTTGCAATTCAAGTTCTGCCTTACGCACTTGTTCTGCTTTATCTTCTCTCTCTCTTTGCAGACGCAATTCCTCTTGCCTTGCAAGTTCCGCTTTCTCTTCTTTCTCTCGCTGCAAGCGCAATTCTTTCTCTTCTTTCTCTCTCTGCAAACGTTCTGCTTTCTCTTCTTTCTCTCTCTGCAGACGTTCTGCTTTCTCTTCTTTCTCTCTCTGCAAGCGCAATTCGTCTTGTCTTACACGTTCTGCTTCTTGTCTCAGCTCTTTCTCTTCCTGTCTTCGTTTATCCTCTCTTTCTTTCTCTTCTTGTCTACGTTTCTCCTCTCTATCCTTCTCTTCCTGCCTAGTCATCATCATCCACTGCATCAACATCTCCATAGACATAGGCGCAGGAGGTTTTTCAATAGCCTTTTCTACGGCACCGCCAACGGCACCTTCTTCTTCGACTTCTTCTTTCACCCACACTTCGGCGAGTTCCTGTATCATGTCACCACGTGACATACCTTCTAATTGTTCTTCTTTAAAACCGGCTTTCAACAAACGCTGTTTTAGCCTTTCTGTAGACATCTTCTTAATATCTGCTTGTCTTTCAGCACTTAATTTCTCCATCTTACTTGTTTACTTTGGTGATTTCTCTTTTCAAAGAAGTCACGGTTTTTCTTGGTGTGTGAATCGATAAACAAACGGGATTTCTTTTGTATTTGTTCGTGGAAAACAACGAAATTTTTATACCGTTTTCTCGTGTTCCACCGTCGTTGATATCGTAGACACGTCACACAGCAACAACGCGTAAATTCTTTTATCACCGTCGTAGATTCTTCTATCCGCCGAAGGAGGTGATAACGTGAATTTTAATCCACCGTGAGTTTATATCCACCGTGAGTAATTATTCCACCGTGAGTATTTATCCACCGTGAGTTATTTATCCACCGTGAGTTCTTATCCACCGTGAGTTCTTATCCACCGTGAGTTCTTATCCACACCGACGCTGTTCCACCGTGAGTTTTTATCCACACCGACGCTGCCACCAATAATGTCAACCCAATCCTTCCGTTGACAATCCTTCTGATTAAATCCTTGTTCTCTTCGTACTTAACGCCTATTTAACGTTCACCTTTTGAACACTAATTCTACGTATAAGTATAACCTGAATTAATCAGCAACACAGTTTAATATCTTCTAGTTTAATAAGAAACAAACAGACAGAACTCAATTCGATTACAACTCAACTAGTCAGCCACACTACTACAGCGAACACACTCGAATTCAAACTTCTCTAGTCAGCATAATTCTTCGCGCCTCTTGACACACCTGTCTTCTGTGCGCCTAGGCGAACTCTAATAATATACATATAGCGCGCCGCTGCCGAGATTGGCCGGCCGCGCGTGTCACTAAGACTAAACGTTATACATCTATCATATATACATATACACGTGAAACTAAAGTAAACGCACTAAATATATACGCTAACATCTCGCACTGCAAGACTGTACACAAAACTCAGTTCACATCGAACATGCTATGAGACAATTATAGCAAGAAAGTGTGTGAAAATGGCTTTCCCCGTGTTTAGGGCTAAATCTGACCCACTTACCCACATGGTAAAATCAGTTTGAAATTATTCTCTGGTTCCCTACGTGGATAACTCATGATAGGAAGAGAAAAGTTCTAAGTCGAACATGCTATGAGACAATTATAGCGAGAAAGTGTGTGAAAATGGCTTTCCCCGTGTTTAGGGCTAAATCTGACCCACTTACCCACATGGTAAAATCAGTTTGAAATTATTTTCTGGTTCCCTAGGTGGATAACTCATGATAGGAAGAGAAAAGTTCTAAGTCGAACATGCTATGAGACAATTATAGTGAGAAAATGTGAAAATGACTTTTCCCCGTGTTTAGGGCTAAATCTGACCCACTTACCCACATGGTAAAATCAGTTTGAAATTATTTTCTGGTTCCTAGGTGGATAACTCATGATAGGAAGAGAAAAGTTCTAAGTCGAACATGCTATGAGACAATTATAGTGAGAAAGTGTGTGAAAATGGCTTTCCCCGTGTTTAGGGCTAAATCTGACCCACTTACCCACATGGTAAAATCAGTTTGAAATTATTTTCTGGTTCCCTAGGTGGATAACTCATGATAGGAAGAGAAAAGTTCTAAGTCGAACATGCTATGAGACAATTATAGCGAGAAAGTGTGTGAAAATGGCTTTCCCTGTGTTTAGGGCTAAATCTGACCCACTTACCCACATGGTAAAATCAGTTTGAAATTATTTTCTGGTTCCCTAGGTGGATAACTCATGATAGGAAGAGAAAAGTTCTAAGTCGAACATGCTATGAGACAATTATAGCGAGAAAGTGTGTGAAAATGGCTTTCCCTGTGTTTAGGGCTAAATCTGACCCACTTACCCACCTGGTAAAATCAGTTTGAAATTATTTTCTGGTTCCCTAGGTGGATAACTCATGATAGGAAGAGAAAAGTTCTATGTCGAACATGCTATGAGACAATTATAGTGAGAAAGTGTGTGAAAATGGCTTTCCCCGTGTTTAGGGCTAAATCTGACCCACTTACCCACATGGTAAAATCAGTTTGAAATTATTTTCTGGTTCCCTAGGTGGATAACTCGTGATAGGAAGAGAAAAGTTGTAAGTCGAACATGCTATGAGACACTTATAGTGAGAAAATGTGTGAAAATGGCTTTTCCCCGTGTTTAGGCCTAAATCTGACCCACTTACCCACATGGCAAAATCAGTTTGAAATTATTTTCTGGTTTCCTAGGTGGATAACTCATGATAGGAATAGTGAAAGTCATAGAAGCACATGTCATGAGACACTTACAGTGAGAAAATGTGTGAAAATGGCTTTTCCCCGTGTTTAGGCCTAAATCTGACCCACTTACCCACATGGTAAAATCAGTTTGAAATTATTTTCTGGTTCCCTACGTGGATAACTCATGATAGGAAGAGAAAAGTTCTAAGTCGAACATGCTATGAGACAATTATAGCAAGAAAGTGTGTGAAAATGGCTTTCCCCGTGTTTAGGGCTAAATCTGACCCATTTACCCACATGGTAAAATCAGTTTGAAATTATTTTCTGGTTCCCTAGGTGGATAACTCATGATAGGAAGAGAAAAGTTCTAAGTCGAACATGCTATGAGACAATTATAGCGAGAAAGTGTGTGAAAATGGCTTTCCCCGTGTTTAGGGCTAAATCTGACCCACTTACCCACATGGTAAAATCAGTTTGAAATTACTTTCTCGTTCCCTAGGTGGATAACTCGTGATAGGAAGAGAAAAGTTCTAAGTCAAACATGCTATGAGACACTTATAGTGAGAAAATGTGTGAAAATGGCTTTTCCCCATGTTTAGGCCTAAATTTGACCCACTTACCCACATAATGAAATCAGTTTGAGATTACTTTCTGGTTCCCTAGGTGGATAACTCATGATAGGAATAGTGAAAGTCATAGAAGCACATGTCATGAGACACTTACAGTGAGAAAATGTGTGAAAATGGCTTTTCCCGTGTTTAGGCCTAAATCTGACCCACTTACCCACATGGTAAAATCAGTTTGAAATTATTTTCTGGTTCCCTACGTGGATAACTCATGATAGGAAGAGAAAAGTTCTAAGTCGAACATGCTATGAGACAATTATAGCAAGAAAGTGTGTGAAAATGGCTTTCCCCGTGTTTAGGGCTAAATCTGACCCACTTACCCACATGGTAAAATCAGTTTGAAATTATTCTCTGGTTCCCTACGTGGATAACTCATGATAGGAAGAGAAAAGTTCTAAGTCGAACATGCTATGAGACAATTATAGCGAGAAAGTGTGTGAAAATGGCTTTCCCCGTGTTTAGGGCTAAATCTGACCCACTTACCCACATGGTAAAATCAGTTTGAAATTATTTTCTGGTTCCCTAGGTGGATAACTCATGATAGGAAGAGAAAAGTTCTAAGTCGAACATGCTATGAGACAATTATAGTGAGAAAATGTGAAAATGACTTTTCCCCGTGTTTATGGCTAAATCTGACCCACTTACCCACATAATGAAATCAGTTTGAAATTATTTTCTGGTTCCCTAGGTGGATAACTCATGATAGGAAGAGAAAAGTTCTAAGTCGAACATGCTATGAGACAATTATAGCGAGAAAGTGTGTGAAAATGGCTTTCCCCGTGTTTAGGGCTAAATCTGACCAACTTACCCACATGGTAAAATCAGTTTGAAATTATTTTCTGGTTCCTAGGTGGATAACTCATGATAGGAAGAGAAAAGTTCTAAGTCGAACATGCTATGAGACAATTATAGTGAGAAAGTGTGTGAAAATGGCTTTCCCCGTGTTTAGGGCTAAATCTGACCCACTTACCCACATGGTAAAATCAGTTTGAAATTATTTTCTGGTTCCCTAGGTGGATAACTCATGATAGGAAGAGAAAAGTTCTAAGTCGAACATGCTATGAGACAATTATAGCGAGAAAGTGTGTGAAAATGGCTTTCCCTGTGTTTAGGGCTAAATCTGACCCACTTACCCACATGGTAAAATCAGTTTGAAATTATTTTCTGGTTCCCTAGGTGGATAACTCATGATAGGAAGAGAAAAGTTCTAAGTCGAACATGCTATGAGACAATTATAGTGAGAAAGTGTGTGAAAATGGTTTTACCCGTGTTTAGGGCTAAATCTGACCCACTTACCCACATGGTAAAATCAGTTTGAAATTATTTTCTGGTTCCCTAGGTGGATAACTCATGATAGGAAGAGAAAAGTTCTAAGTCGAACATGCTATGAGACACTTATAGTGAGAAAATGTGTGAAAATGGCTTTTCCCCGTGTTTAGGCCTAACTTACGCACATGGCAAAATCAGTTTGAAATTATTTTCTGGTTTCCTAGGTGGATAACTCATGATAGGAATAGTGAAAGTCATAGAAGCACATGTCATGAGACACTTACAGTGAGAAAATGTGTGAAAATGGCTTTTCCCCGTGTTTAGGCCTAAATTTGACCCACTTTCACACATGCAGTAATCAGTTTGCGATTATTTCTGATTGCCTACAGTGGATAACTGTTGATTGGTGGTGGGTTTGATATAACATTTTATGTAGAAATGCGAATTTTTTGAAGATGTTTAAACTTGTATTTGACCTGCGGCTTTCCATACCGAATATCCAATATCCGAATGTGAATATCAAACCAACTTGACGGAGGTCCCATAGGCGGACATGCTTTGTAGGCTGCAATTTGCGCCGTGTATTTGCTGTCTGTTCTGTTAGTAGTTAAGATTTATCGCATAACATGTACATGTACAGCGCAGTGCGTTTGCAGGCGCTTAATTAAAGAATAAATATTATTATTATTATTATTTATTATTATTATTATCGGGGGCCCGTAGAGTAATGGACAACACACTTGCGTGAAGAGCTGAAGGTACCAAGATTGAACCCCGGAGACATCCGTTCATTTAAGGTCAATTCTGCCTTCCACTCGCTAGGCGGCGGCGGTGGTTAAATGAATAGTAGACCGTGATTTCGCGCCGTAAGTGGCTGCCGCATAAGCAGTTATATTCGACTCCTGTAAAACTGTTATCATGTGTGCTTCTACGTAATACATGTATGTAAGGCGCCCTGCGTGGCTGCCGTTTCTACTATATGTATGTTCAATGTACAGCGCAGTGCGTTTGCAGGCGCTTAATTAAAGAAAAGATTAAATATTATTAGTTCCTAATGCCAGCTGTTTGACGGCGATGGGTAGGAATAAATGACCTGCATTGTCCTCGATCATTTGTCAAGTCTATTGCTCCTTTTAGTGTTAGTTCAAGTGATGTTATGTCGTTATTTATATTATCTATCCTGTGTAGTCTTGGTCTGCCATTGTTTCTATTTCCTTCGAATCTTGCATGTAGTGCATTGTGTGGGATTCGGTCAACTGGAATTCTCATTCTCTCTACATGTCCAAATCATCGTAGTCTTTGTTGAACGATTTTGTCTTGCAGAGTTGTTTGGATACTTGATGATTCATCGTTTCTTATTTTCTGTAGTCTTGACATCCCTGTGATCTGCAGCCAACTCATTTCTGCTGTAAGAATTTTTTTGCTCATCTTGCTTTTGCATTGTCCAGCATTCCGATCCAGATAGGAAAATCAGTTGTATCATCATCTCATATATTTTTTCTTTGTTAATTTTCTGCTTCTCCGTATCCTGTTCATTAATCCAAATGCTTATGTGTCCTATTCTCCTTGTATGCCTTTTTCGTTGCTGCCCTCCTAAATAGACATAAATATTGTTCTACTTACTAAATAGCCTCTCCATGGATTGTGATTGTTATTGGTGTCCCTTTGGTCTTTTCAATAACCATTGTTTTGGTTTTCGCTTCATTAATATTTAGGTTGAATTTTCTGCTGGTTTCATTAATCTGTGTTGTAATATCCTGTAGTTCTGGTCATAACATGGGAGTTTTGTATGGGAGTATGGTCAGAACGTCAGACCGTTTTTGTTGTACATCTTTTAAATATACACGGTGAGTCAGAAAAAAACGTGTCCCTACATAGCTTAACGTAATTCATACAGATAACCATCAATTTTAAGCTAATTTCAGAATAATGACGCTTGATGATCTAGCCAAATGCTATATAAATTATTTTTTTTATAAAAAGCTGGACCAGTCTAAACTATAGTTACGTCACAACAACCCAGACAAAATGGTGTTTACCGAAGAAAATAATCATGTCGTAAGATTTATAAGAGAGATTAAACATTACCGTGCAAAACGTTTTTAAAGGAATTTTTAGGTAATGGGTGGACTCGTAATGGAATAAATGCTCTCCTTTCAAAAATCGATAATACTGGGTCTTTTCATCGTCAACCAGGTAGCGAACGCCCAGATGATGCCGACGATGTTGAACAGGCTGAATCGCTTGTGCTCAGCCAGGAAACTATGCCGCAAACGCATCGTACACAGAGAGAAATAGCTCAAGAAATAGGAATCAGCCAGTCATCAGTTAGGAGAATCGTTAAGAGTGATTTACATTTGGCAATGTTTAAAGAAACGACGTGCTCAAGAACTCACATAGGCTAACAAACAAACAAGATTCAAACGTTCCCGTTCCAGTCCGTCAAGCAATTGCATACGCATCTTCACTCATGTGTGGATGCCCAAGGAGGTCAATTTGAACACAAAATTTAACTTTCTCAATGCTCAGTAATAACTCTTCTATCTTTACTTAAGATTTCGTTGACAACCTGATTTCTGACGAAGTTAAAGTAAAATATGTATGGAGACGTTTTTTCTGACTCACCGTGTATGTATGTAATTGAACATTTGTATAGCTAATTTTAAAAAAATTTAAAAACACTGAGAATCTCAATGCCATTGCCAAAATGGAAAGCAACAATTGGAAATGTGCCCTAAGGTATAATAAGAAGTTGAGCATTTTATTAAAATTCTAATTTTTTGTAGAATTGTGGTTTGGCCCATTTGTGGTCGATCACATATAAACACTGTGGCTGTGCCAGACTGCAAGAGAATAAAGTGCTGCATTAAATAGGGCATAACCGAAATCCTGATTGGTAAACTGATTTTACCGATTCTTGGACTATCCGGAATTATCTGGATCCGGAATGTCTAACCCGCTGATTAATAAAAGTTTTTTTATGTTTTCACTTTGGACAATTATAGGCCACTCACATATAATTATAATTTTGATTGGTACTACTTACTAGGGCTGTGAAGTGTGAAGGGGCCCCAAAATAACTGCAATTTATAGGCCGCTCACATATAACTGCAATTTTGCCCCGGGTACACTGGGCCCTTTTAATAATCAATTGCTGAAACCCACTGTATCTGCTATAGGCCTTCCATTAAGCCTGTCAATCAATGAAGAAATATATCACCATAATAGGGAAGGGGTAACTGACTGGCTGTTGTTCCATCTTACCGCCTGTATTACAGATACAGGCTGACGCCAAGTCATTAGCCAATGATGACTAACTTGGAATTAGGCCTTAGTGCATAGATTATTTACTAATCAGAATCAGCAAATATAGCCTATACTATGTGTTATCCAGAATCAGCAAAAAAACAAAATTGGTTATGCCCTAACAATAAATTACCAGTCAGTGAATATGAATACGGTTTCTAAAAACCAAAATTGGTTATAATGCCCTAGCAATAAATTACCAATCAATGAATAAGAATACGGTAAAAGAAACTTTTCAGTTTCCTTTTTCCTTGCTAAACAAATGTGAATAAACTGATAGAATATTGCTTTGGCCTTCCTGCGACTTATCACAGATAAACAATATGATTGTGAGTATTCGAATAGAGCACTGCCAGGATTTATATTACAAAATTTTTTGCTGAAAAATCATCATACTTTATGAATGTTGAGGTTTATTCAATTTGGAAAAGTTGGAAAGTGACACATCATGCATTATGTTGTGCATTATTGGAGCTTCATAGATCAGCATGAGAGAAAGGCGCACATAAAAAATCGGAGACCATAAGGCTGCATGGAAAAGGAAATTGAAAAGACAGTGTGGCACAAGTCATAATTTGTTTTGAACATATCCATGCTTATCTGCCAGAGTTCATCAGGCAAAACGCATTTCATCCTGAAAACATTATGACAAGTACAGGATTGGAAGAACTTTATACCTACAAGGTGCTTTGCAAGGGGGAATAGAGTAATGGTAACACTCATGGCCAGGAGAGCAGCAGTACGCGGTTTGATTCCCGCAACCCCCCCCTCTGGCAGGCGCCTTGCATGGCTGCCATAACGTGTGTTTAGTTAAGATGTTGATAATTGTACTGTCATGTCTCAATGTAATCTTACTGCGTTTATCGGTTTGAATTAATAAAGAACAAGATTATTATTATTATTATTAAAAGCACGTTCTGAATGACATGGAGGACTATGCTAATTGTTTTGCCATCTGGTTACCATCTAACTAACCCCTGTATTTGATCGACCGTAAAAGCCTTCTGCTGACTACTATTTATTGTTCTTGCCTATCCGAGTCTTCATTGTAACAGAATGTGGTGTGTCATCCTGATTCTAATACTTATATCCATATTCTTATATCAGAATTATGTTTTCTGTTCTCTTGCAATCTGTGGTGGCCATGTTGTTTATACTTGATTGGCTGCAGACTGGCCAACTTAATATTAATTTTTATTTAGGTTTTTATTTATTTAACATGTATGAAAGTATTTATCTTTTTTATGTGGTGGTTGTAGTTTACCTGGAGCGAGTGCATCGTCCAGGTAACAAGGTTATTTTTATCCACTGCGTCGAGTTGCCAGAAATGAGCATCAACAAGGCACGTGAGTACTCTTGCAGATGATTCTCAGCTCACATGGTGGCATGATTTATTATATCAATAGCACTGCATGAAGTTGATCAAGACAAAGTGACTTAGGAATTGTTTCAGTTCTGTTATTATTTTCATGAAGTGAGATCAGTAACCGCCAGTTTAAACAAGACGACCTCTGCGAAAAAAAGAGATTATATTGTTGGGAATGGACTTATCAAAATGTTTCATAAGCTTATACTTTAATTAAGGAAAGTAGGCTACAAATTTTAAGACATTCGGTCCACTTTTCCGCTAAAGTGTCAAATTATAATTTTTAATTGGAAATCACACATAAAATTCAACTTGTCTCCACCTCAGGTGTTAACAGCATAAATTGGGCTTAGTATATCGTGTGGCATAATACATTTTGTAGCTCAGTGAGTTAATGGTTCAAATGCGTTCATTAAATGCAAAAATTGATATTCATATTGTTATAAAAGTCCACTTTCCGACTGATCTAGTACATGACAAGTGGTCCCTTTTCACAGCCAAGGTCACCACTGTAAAGAAATAAATGGCATTAAATAATGTGACTATGAGAAAACCCTGACAAATTTGGAAAAGAGCTAATTTGAGAGAAACATGTTTAGAAGGCAAGTAGCATTGATTAAATTAAACTACATTAAATAACTGTGCATTGAATTACACTACATTAAATTATGTTGCTTCACTTACGTTACATAAATTTTACTATAGTTTTTTATTAAATTAGCTTTAAATTACAATACATTACATGCCTTTACATCATATCGCATTACTTGAAACTGCAGTACATTGATATATGTTGCTTTTGAATTAGAACAAATTAAGCCTTGTAGCATTGCATTACATTAGATTTAATTAAATTCCAAAACGTAAGAAGTGTTTTTACTTCTTGAAGCACTTGTAAAATTGTTTCAGGAGACAATCACATGTCGCCTGGGGTCCTGGCAAGTATGTGGAAGGAGGAGGAAGCACGCATAAAGTCCCTTGAAGAGAAAATGACTGCCCTTCTGAAGGAGAAAGGGGTAAAAATGGCTTTTTATTCACTTTAATGGTTAAATTTAACTTTAATAGAACAGTCATCTGGAGTTAGATATAACAGGAACATGCATTTAGGCACTGTGTTGCTCCTGTTGGGTGAACCCAGTGCATGTTGACATTTCAGTTCAAGGCTAACTTGCGACTCGCTCATTTGTTCACTCAGCTGCCGTCAAAGGAGAATGATCAAATCCAACGTGGACACTCGTACAGTGCTGTTTTCTTGATGGTTGCTTCTGAGCAAAACACCGAAATCAGTTGGTTTGGACAGAAACAGGCGAAATCTTACAAGGCCCTAACGACGAGGAAAGCAATTTGATACAACTGAGAAGACGAACGTTATGAGAATGATGGTTATCATTGTGAACATGTTTAACGTGCACAAAGTCACACAGAAATGTGAAACTGAGGCGTGGTTAGTCGGTCGCAAGGTGGAGCATTTAGATATCCAGATGTTTGAAAGCCAATGTAGAATTAGTGAGTTTTGAGACATTTCTTAAAGGAAGAGAAAGAGTTCGAGCTTCGAATAAACATTGGTAGTTGATTCTATCCCTTGGGGCAGTAACACGGAATGCATGCTAGTTTTTGACAGTGCTACATCAAGGATCAACCGGAACCCATACCCATAGATTGCAGACTACGGGGATGCATGTGCAGAGATACTAATGGTTAAAAGTAGGAGTTAGGGTTTTATAGGACAGATGGTCCATTTGAAATCTTATACTGAATTTGATGTGATGTTTTGCCCTATTAGAACTGAAACCAGATTTGGAAAGGTTTGTTATGTAAGATCAAAAACGTGAGACTTGTACAGAGGCACAGCTTTTATCTTGTAGCAGAATGAAATTGTCAGCAAGTCGATGATGGAATAAGACGTGGTGGCTCAGTGGTAAGTTCGGCGCCTTGTGACCTGAGGGTTGCAGGTTCGAATCCCACTCTAGCCGCTGCGTACGGACCTTGGCCAAGTCCTTCACTCGCGATTGCTCGTGGCGTTTTGGCGTGAAAACTCCGACACAGTATACCAATGCTGTAGTCGGGAGCACCTCTGAGTAGTAGTAGACTTGAGGAGGCGCTATAGAAATATCCTAAATAAATAAAATAAATAAGAATAAAAAGAACTTAGGCATTTGTGTGAGCCAAACATGATTGCCTGAGATTTCTGAAGCATTTATGATGCTCATAACATGAAATTTGGATAGGGTGACCGAGCAGCTAATGTATCAACGTTTCGCCTCTGCAATCCTGGTTTCAATCGTATGCCCATCACTTTAAATTGACAAAGAATTTTGTGAGAGTGCTTTTCTAAATCTAGCTGACACACAGATGAAGTGGAAACTGATTATTTTCAGGTTCCTGGAAAGCTGCGTACGTCGTCTGGAAAACCGGGTGAGATTATCTGCACCATTGCAGAGGAAGAAAACGCGGCCATGATCATCACAGGAACACGTGGCATGGGGAAAATGCGGCGAACGATACTTGGAAGCGTCAGCGACTATCTGGTGAACCACGCCGTCTGTCCTGTCATGGTCTGCCGTGATCCTGCCGAGATCGAACGCAAGCGAAATGCATCCGGTGACTCCAAGCTGAGACACGGTTCTGGAGATTCAATCAACTCATTCACAGCTAACCTGCGACAGCGTTTCGCTTCTGGTGGCAAGAGTCGTTCGCAGTTGGGTGAGAAGGAGGAGAAGTCATCGAAGGATAAGAAAGAAAACAAGGATCCGAAAGTCGAAGTGAAGGAGTCTGATGAAAACGAAGGGTGAAAGTCGTATGTCGGAAAGGAACTCTTGCCTAGATGTGCAGGGCATGTTTTGGCTTCTTCAGTCTGTTGTGTAACAGTGTGCAAACTTTTACACCGAGCAGTCTACGTAATTGAGGCTGATGGTATTTGGAAAGTCGTTTTGGGCTTTTCCATTTCCTATCAAAACCCTTGATTGATTTGAAACAAGTAGCCGTAGATTTCACCACAAAACTGACCTGTTGTCAAAACCAGATTGTTTACCTTCTTTTGTTTAGTTATTTGTTCTTTTACAATCAGAATGTGATAGAAGTACTTTGATTTTTCGAAGTTGATGAACGATTTTTGTCTGTTGTGTTCTTCTCATCCTTTTAGTATTTGATGTAAAATGAAACTGAAAAAACTTTATGGATTATATAACTGAATTTAAGCTGCTTTTAAAATCTTCATATTGTAAACTATTTATTTGTGAATCTCAGTTTTGGTGACCCGGTCTTTGTGTGAGAAATCCGAGTTGTTTCCAGAATTTTCTGGCTGTGATCACAGATGATCTGGTGACTTACCATTCCTTTCTTGTTCACAGGCACTGCTTCTCTGAGTATTTCTAAGTATCAGGTAGTTGCACGGCATTGTTGTGGCTTTGTGCACTGCAAAAGATGGTCAAACAATATGATTTAACCCAGGAAATCTCTCTGTGCAATAAGTTCAGGAACAGACGCACTGCATTTTCAGAGGGAGAGGTATTTATGCCCAGTAGTTTACTGGCATTATTATTTAATTCAAAATCAGTCCATATTTTGAGCATCTGATCTTCCTTTTGATCTCTGCCTTATTATATATACAGACATTCCTTCTTCCATAAATGCGAGTTTTGGTTTTCCAGGGCAATGTTGGATGCACCTGTGAGTGCATGCATCTTTAATGTATGCTATACAAATGATGTTTATATAACAACAGAATACATTCAGTGCTACATGATTGGTGTAGTATATTATGCTTCAGTTACTTGTTTGTTAAGCATCTAGTGTTTTTGTTGTTCTGGAATTTTAATCAATCTGTTTTAGTTTTAGATGTCGTTCTGGTCATCTGTGGAGTTGTGTTGCAGGATTGGAGCATCTCTTGGGAGTTTATTTCGAAGGTGAACTATATATATATACACACATATATGTATATGTATATATGTATATATATATATATATATATATATATGTATATATGTATATATATATATATATATATATATATGCACTTAATTGCAGTTAGATTTAATGTTTAATTTTTATAACGTTACAGCTTTGTGTGAAGTTGAGTGATAGAAGTTTGAAAGTCTCTAGGTTGCACAGCAGTGCAAGCTAGAAACTAAAATTCGCATTCTATGCAACTATATGGTGTTGTCCTTAGTACATATACCGGCAAGTGGTGCACTTGAAATTTGATGTGAGAGTTGAGCAGCAATTGAGCTGTGGTTTCAAAATTTCAAGTTTAGTGCAAAGTGCAAAGGTCCGTGCTGTGAAGTGAAATTTTTTGTTTTTAAGTTCACTAACTTTGTTAATTATTTAACTGGAAAACGCACCAAATTCTGTTTGAAAATAATTATTCAAATTTGTTATTTAATTATTTCATGTTGATAAATTAGTGCTATAAATTGCAAGCGCGAACTATCTTATTAAGAATTGCAGGACATTTTGGGAGGACTTTTTCTCTAGCCAATCTTTGAGATTTATTTTATTTCAAAATGACTTTATAATTTCTGTAAGTTTGTTTTTTACTAACAATTTTTGCTAAGTTTAAGTTTTCTAGGTGTATTTTTCAGTTCTAAGTTATCATTTTGAATTTTGGCAAAGAATTTAATTATTTAATTGACTTAATTAAGCTTTGCAGTAATTGAGCTAGTCATATGATTTCTTAGATGTCTGTTTCTGGTTAGATTGCCAGATTATTAAATATTTTTACTAATAAGTTTGAGTTAGTATTGATGCAATGTACTACTCATGGTAAGTGTTGCTTTGGTCTTGTTTGTTCTTTTGATATGAAAAAAATCTTGCCATCTAGTACATATTCTCCCATATCTCCTTATAACATGCTGGATTGGCTTTCAAACATTTGAATATTTAACTGCACTACTGCATAGCTGCACTTCTGTTTTAGATTTATGTTGTATGTTGTAAAGAAGTAGTATGTCGGAAACAAACTTCAGTCTGCTACAGTGTAACAGTGTGCAAACTTGCACTGAGGCTGATGGTATTTGGAAAGTCATTTTTGGTTTTTCCATAACCTATCAAAACTCTTAATTGTTTTAAAAGAAGTGGCCATAGATTTTGCCATGAAATAATATTGAGTGCTGTGTTAATTTTGTGCGTGTTAACAGATTTTCATGATACATTTGTGGACTCATTTGCATGCTCTCAGTTTACGCGCCATTCTGCGAGAAGTGCTGTTATGTCCCTCAAAGCTATTAATTTGATATGCCTTACTAGTTAACTTGCCATACAAGAATTGCAATGTTGTGCTAAATATTGATTTTGTTAGCATGATATGTTTTATGCACATCCTGGTTTACACACTGTTTCGTAAAACAATTTCTCGGATGACTTTGTGTTTATGAGTTCATGCTATAATAATAAAAATAATCAGCATTATAACTCAGATTCTGGTCTAATGCATCTGGGGAACCTCATCACTTCAGCTTTGAAAGATGGCCTTGTTTCAACATGAACTTGTTTCAAAAGCAGCAGTATTACGAGGTTTCAGTTTGTTTCTTAGTTTATGTGTGTTCGTTGTTTTTTCAATTGGAAATATGCAAATGGTGAAGAAATTTTTTCATTGTCAGTTTAATGGAAGATGGCAGATTCCTAATACTCTTGCCTTTTCACCTCTCTGTGTCTGGGACTGAATTCCAAGTGTGGCTTCTGATAAGTTGACATTTAACAGTTGGGCTGCTTAACTTGAAAGGTTATTGGAATGCTGTTGTCCTTCTATCCCAGGCCTATGGCTCTGAGGATTATTTATGACAAAGATATAGCATAAATTATCGAAAACATCAATTTATGCTACATTAGTGTAACTAATTTGAGTGATCTGATTCTTGTATGGTCCTAATTATCTCTGAAAAATTTCAAAATCTTGTTGTAGTCAGCATCGTCTGATGAATTTATTTGTTGGCAATTTCTGCCCTTTATGAATTTTAATATGTTTTTGTTATGTTTTGAAAACATCTTTAAAACCATTTTGTCAACAGCTTTTTAATTTGTATTTAAACATTTTGTTAATATTTTAAGTGTCTATTTTTCAGACTTTAAATGATTTTAAAGTCATTAAGAGCAAAAGTTAATCAATAAGCAAATGCTTCTAGGTAACTATTAGAGTCACTGCTGGCAAGCATCCATAGATACACAGCCCAGCTGACAAATTCCCATCCAGAGCTGATAGTGGACACTGTGTTCGGAGTCCTGGAACTACGTAGCTTGGAAGAGGAAGAGCAATGACAGGCGTTGAGGCTCACAATATACAAAACTAAACACCAAGCAATCCCTCATAAATAGTAAAAGACACGGTGTTTCAGGCATCCCTCTGCCATTGGGTCGGCATTCTTCACAGTAGAGTAGAATGGTGTCAGAATCCAAGACTCTCCTGGCCTTTCCAATTGGAGCTTGAAGCTGTCCAGCTAGTAGCCTACATTCCTCACAGTGAAAGGCGATGCATGAAATTTCAATAACAAGCATCTAAACACCATCCAAAATAATTCTGCAAACGTATTAGGTCACATTAGAATTCCAAATGAATGAAAATTATCAAGTAAAATCTGCATGTTAGCAACTGATTGATAAGAAAATTACATGCTAGAGAAACCAATGGCCTTTTTGGCCACTTAACACATTGACAAAAAGTTTGATCAGTATTCCATTTTGTTAGCAGTTTTAAGTTTCTGTTCATTAATTTTTGTAAAGTGGTTATTTTATTTATGTGATAATATGTATGATTATCACCTTCATTTTATCTAGTATAATATTGCTTTATTTTTACAGACTTGTCTTATTTTGGTGGTTTGGTTTTTACAGTTTTTAGATCTAAAGTGGCTTCAACTCCCAGTTTGACCCCTCCCCCCCCCAAACTGGCACTTAAACTGACCAAAGAATTTGGCTCTGAGAGACTTGATTTGATATAGTGCTAGTGATTAAGTTAATGTCACAGCTTTTTGGGGGAAACTGAGAAATTTCAGAAATTTACAGTACATCGCATATTGTTTGATAGCTTTTACATTTGTGATTGTGGTAACAATTGTTACATACAACAAGCAAATGTATTATGTAAGGGACCATTATTACTGCCAACCATGCACTTGTGACCTTGGCAAGTAGGCCACAATAATTCTATTCAACTGAAGAAGAAACATTTGATCAGTGTTCTGTTACACTTCACCATACGATTCGTTTAGTAATCGTTAGTTTATATTGGTATTTTGTTGTGCCTAGTTTGTGGTTTGTTTACTGCAGTGTGTCAATAAACTTGCATAGCAGTGTTGTGTGTAGTCGATAATAATTTAATATTTCAACTTGTGTTGTGTATTAATTATTTAGTTCAGTTCGTTTGTATGAACAAATATGATATCTCAGTTGTTGCAGTGCAACAACTCAGGTATCTGATTCAATAAATGTTTGCAAAATTGTTTACATAAGTACTTGTAGGCCTAATTTCTAGAAGTATTGCTAGTTTGCATATACTACAACTAACTTAGATATTTGCATGATAGTTTTGTTAATGGAATTATTATTGTTTATTAAATACTATTGTTTATTGGTTGTTTGTTGTTTTCAGTAAATAAATTTTGTCAGTAGATTGTTGTTAACTGTTTAAGTACAAAATAGTCTAGGATTCAAATCTAAAAGTTCCAGTTTGTAGTTCCACTGGCAACCTCTAGCGATCTTAGGGTTTGAAATGAGTGCCTCAACTGTACACTGTTGGTTGAAAGATCAGGCAAATGAGTCAGAGAGGCTAGGAAGTACTTGTTACTGTCTTCTGAGGTTAGCGTAAAGGACTGATTTTCTAGCATTATCATCACTAACAACATCTAACGTTATCTTGTTTATTTTCTACTATCACTGTTATTAGTATAGTTAGAGCTGAGATTATGATAAATGTTGTTAGTACTCATATTTGTGGGGCGTGGTGGCTCAGTGGTAAGTTCGGCGCCTTGTGACCGGAGGGTTGCAGGTTCGAATCCCACTCTAGCCGCTGCGTACGGACCTTGGGCAAGTCCTTCACTCGCAATTGCTCGTGGCGCTTTGGCGTGAAAATTCCGACACAGTATCAAATGCTGTAGTCGGGAGCGCCTCTGAGTAGTAGTTGACTTCGAGAGGCGCTATAGAAATATCCGGAATAAAAATAATATTATTAATATGTTAATTTATTTAGTATGGCTATCAAAGGACGTAGCGTCAGTGGATGGTGCTGAGCAATTGTGCTTGAAGGTCATGCTCAAGGTCTCCATATAATAATCAGACTTGTGTGTACCAACTGCTAACAACATGTTATGGCTTCCAGGAACGTTGACGTCTACTGTACTTTACCTCACTATACAGTTTTTTCACAAGTCTGATTCAAGCATCATAGGCGAAGAGCTGTACCAGCATAATCTGTGTTAGGCTGAACAAAGGTGGGTTAGAGCCGTGATCACAGCAGGAAATCTCAAAATAATCTTATTTTTCTTGGGTGCATCACTCTGATGGCTAGTCTTCACATATGTCTGACTCCTCAACCACGCCCCAGAGAGCAATCAATGGAAACAATGGTTTGTAGAATTTAACAAATGTTAGGTGTTTCATTCTGAAACAAACTTGAGTGCTTTGTTAAGTCGGAGACATTGTCCAAGAGGTACTTGTGGAACAATATCCGGTGGCTGAGAGACCGAAAGGGAAGTTCACAGAGAACCTTTTGTGTGGTGGGTTTTGTTTGGCTAGTCCTTGGTGTTGTGTTTCTTGGTGAAGAAGGTGCTTCAGAAGCGAGTACATTGAATCTTGTTATAAGTGGTAATCATGTAGGTAAGTGCTGATGGAGAAATATAGTTCTGCTTTAATCTCCCAATGTCTCTCAATACCGGCGAAATGCCCTACCTCCATGTGTCTGGGAAGGTCATTTTAAACACAAGGAACTGCCACCACAATCAGGCCTAACCAGATATTACTGTTAATAATATTTATATGGTGCCTTTACTATTGTGTTGATCTTCTTAAATGAATTGCCTTAATAATTTGAGATTAATAATAAATTGACTTGATTAGTTTCATAATGTCGATATTTGTTTTTGTTGTGTCCTGTACACATGCTGCCGTACAAAGAATTGATTGACTGGTGGAATTAACGTTTGGCTGGTTGATTGATGGTTGTCTGAGTGATTAATGGGTGGATTGATGCTTGATTACGGATAGCTTGATTGAATTACTGATTGATGCATTAATTCATACATTTAGTCATTTAATTGAATGATTGATTTTTGATGGATTGGTTGATTGAATGTTTGGTTGGCTGATTGATTGATACATGGATTCATTGATTTATTTATGGATTGGTTGATTTTTGAATTCGTTGGTGTTGATTGATTTACCAATCGATTGATTGTTAAAAAGGCGATTGATTAATTGAGATGATTGATTGATTGATTGACTTGTGAACATGCATGACAAGACTAGCAATAGCTCGACTTTTATCTTTGCAGGGCGTGTTAGATAGGTCTTGACTTGAGTACAGTCCAGATTATGGATGGTTAAGTTCAGCTGTGTTTGTCCCTATCAAACAGTCGAAGCACAGTTGTTGAAACAGATGTCGCTGTACAGGTGCTGACGGGTGGCTCCGCCAAGCGGCGAAAACTGCCATGTTTGTCGGTTTACGATGTTTACCCGTCCGTCACTCGACTGCATCTCGCCACTCGTGGGACCTCCTTCGCTCAGGCACCTGTGCGGCTCGCCACGCACCTGCAGCCTCGTCTCTAGTCCTATTATCAGCCAGCCGTCACAACTGCCTATTATTTTGCGGCAATAAGAGTCAGCTGTTTTGTTGTTATGCTGCGTTGTTTGTGTTTTTAAAATTCTAAACAGTTTTTTTTCGATTTTGTTCTGAACTTGTTCTGATTGATGGGCGGTTGCTTTTAAGTTGTTCGAGGTTTCAAGAGTGAAAAACAGATAGATGTAGAACACGAGAAAGATAGAGACTAACTGACTGACTGACCGACCGACGGACCGACCGACCGACTGACTGACTGATACAGACTGACTGACTGACTGATACAGACTGACTGACTGATTAAGACTGACTGACTGACTGACCGACCGACCGACGGACCGACCGATTGACTGATTGACTGACCGACTGACTGATTAAGACTGACTGACTGACTGATTGGCCGACTGACTGAGTGACTGATTGACTGACAACCTGACTGCACTGATTGACACAGAGTGACTGACTGATTGACCGACTGACTGACTGACTGACTGACTGACTGACTGACTGACTGACTGACTGACTGACTGACTGACTGACTGACTGACTTATTGACTGACTGACTGACTGACTGACTGACTCACCGACTGACTCACCGACTGACTGACTGGCTGACTGAAACCCATCAAGCAATCTGGTCTTTAATTTCATTGTGACATTTTAGAATTTTTTTACACTACATTTGAACTTGTTGGAGTTGTGGGTTGCCGATTTCACCTTTTACTACATTAGTAGTAAACGGTGAAATCTTTTCTGTTTAAAACCAACGAGGTCCTACCCGACACGTCCCCATAGCAGACGAAGCCACCAGGGCACCCGTAGAACCCTCAGCCGCATGGGCGTCCGCAGGAATTTTTCCAGAGAGGGGGAAAAATTTTCTAGGTGGGTAAACTTTCAAGAGGAGGGGGAAATGACCTTTTTACGTGGAATACACGAACACAGAAAACGTGACAAATTTCAAAATACGGGAGGGACAAATGCCCCTTCCCTCCCTACGGACGCCCATGCTCTGCCGTAGTTAGGGTTGATGCTCGCCCCACAACGCCGCAGTTGGGGTTGATACCTCAAAGTGGTTGTAGGCCAATTCAAATCTAAAAATAAGCTTATGATGTGGATGCGGCGCAGACTGCCTCCCCCTGCACGACTCTCGACGACAGAGACCCCTTACGGGTTTGTTTTAGCGTGCAGTGATAAACAAAATGTGCAGCGATAACTTTAAAAGTGCAGTGATAAAAGGCTGTTTGCGCAGGAAGTGAATTGTAATTCATAATTATTTATGATTTTTATTATTGAACAAAAAGACTAGCTGCACTGACATACTGTATAACTTACTTTTATCTAGGCCTACTTACCTTGCATTTTGCATTTTGAAAAACACCACAAAATACGTGCAGAATTTCTCTTAAAAAATATTAGCTAACCCTAACCAGAGGCTTTGCTCTGGGACCCCACTGGCATAGGCATAATTTACGGCGGATACGAGGGGTACCCGTATACCCACTTTTTGGACTGGAGAGTACCGTACCTCCAGATTTTTATACCCATTGTTTTTGCCCATTATTATTTTATCTGTGGAAGCCCTCAAGATTCAAAACAATTGCCTAGCATTATGATCCCTGTGATCACCATCATCATCACTCTCATTGCTATTATTATTATTATTATTATTATTATTATTATTATTATTATTATTATTATTATTATTATTTTTATTTTTTTATGCCCCAAGGTACATATGATCCCTTGGGGACTTAAATATTAATTAAAATAAGCAAATCATCTGGAACGGCCTCTATTCCTCAGGGTTATTATTATTATTATTATTGTTGTTGTTGTTGTTATTGTTATCATCATCATCATCATTATCCTATATAATAGTTTTCCAGCTCTGTGTGTATGCATCTGTCGTAAGATAAACGTGTGACTCATGCTGCTTCGGAGGCCGTAGGACGACTCCAGTCGATGCATCGGGGAAACCGCGTAAGCCTACTGCAGTCGATTAGTGGCTGCAGTCCTTGCATAGGGTGACCTGCGTTGGCGCCCAAAATTCACTCCCGCGTTACCTCTACTTCTCGCTCTCACTCCTTCCCTCCATCCCTCTCCCTGTCACTACCTCCATCTCTCCCTCTTTCCGTCCCGGCAGCAGTCGCTCAATATGGCACACGATCTGACGGCAGTTGAGGTGGGAAGCATCGATTGGTCACATATCCAATACGCCCTACCTCCTTGTCTTTTCCCACCGCGCGACCATCAGCTGGCGGGTTTCGTCTTTCATGACCAGCTGTTACTTAATGCCGTCTTAAGGCATGGGCACGCTGGGCAGTGGCCAGGGGCCCCTCGATTCTAGGGGCCCCCAAATTCAAAAGACGAAAAAAATTAATCCACGCGCGGCAGTGCATTGCTTTGCCCAGGCCTACAATGCTGTTAAGACTGTACTGCAGATAGTTGTTGACTTCATCCAGGCAGTCTTGTTGTCAAGACCTTAAACCTCAAGACCAAGACCAAGACCAAGACCTTGAACCTCAAGACCAAGACCAAGACCTTGAACCTCAAGACCAAGACCGAAGCCAAGACCCAAAAAAATCACAGTCGTATCCAGACTTCTATTCCTCACTAAAAATTATCCAGTCGGACAACTCGTTATTTTAATGAAAATATGAGTTTTTCTTTTATTCAAGCAAAACAACTCTAAATGGAGACTGCAGAGAAATCCGAATTCGTATTTACAAAAGTCCTTCATGCGAAATGTTATTCCAAATGCCTGTTGAATTTTCTAAAAAACAATTTGCTCAGAATTTTCTGACCAAGACGTGACCTGTGGGGCCTCATAAAAATTCTGCCATGTGAAAAAAACACGGCCTACAAGTGCTGAAATCGCTAGCACACAAAGCAGCTTTTCAAGAACCGGCTGTAAATGTACAAATTAATCATGAGTCTGTTTTGAAATCATTCCATGTTAAATAACCGGAAGTCAAAATAATTGTCCAAAACAACAGTGAAGCCTCATTCACACCGTGTAAATACTAAAGCAATAACTGTATGAGTAATTATTGGATAAATTTTTAAAATTCTTGCCGTTTTTTAAAATTAATGACTGTTCATATTGACAAAAGTCTTGGTCTTGGTCTTGCAAAACCAAGACCAAGACTTTGAACCTCAAGACCAAGACCAAGACCAAGACCTTGAACCTCAAGACCAAGACCAAGACCTTTGGTCTCAAGACCAAGACCAAGACTTTTAAAAGCGAACTCGAGTGCACTCGAGACCAAGACCTTGGTCTCGAGGACAACAAGACTGCATCCAGGGCAAGCTTGTAGTCCTCGTCGCTGTCCTCGATGGCCTTCAAAATGTAGCCGTAGATGTAGACGTCAAAATGTAGACGATGGTGAGTTTCCTGCAGCACACGGAGGAGTCCAAGTTTCGCGGCCTTGGTTGAGCCATTACGGGAACAGGCGACGCCTAGAAAGTCCAACAGCCCGGCCTCTGCAGTCGCACCCTCAAAGACGAGGCTGGAAATTAACTCGACCTATGGCCAATACGACAACATCCCAAGCCCATACACACATTGTCTGGTCTCTGCAAAGCCGACACACGCGACATACCTGTGGCATGTCTTGTGCAGGCGGACACGAGGCTCGACATCAGACCGAAGGAAGGGTTTGCTGATTCTGTGTAGGCGGAAAGTCTGGGGCGGGGGCGGCTATGTCGTTAAACACGTTCAATAATGATCGTCGCCTTAAGGTTTAAATTGTCCAACAACACCTCCTATTGGGGCTGAATACGCTGAACTTGAGCTCACTTGAAGCAACTTACGGATTGTCTGATTTAGGGATTAATTTATTTAGGGATTGATTCATTTATCGATACACTGTATCCTCTGTGATGGACATGGCGCTTTTCGAGATGTGTAGGAGTGATACAAAATTCCACATACATTACATTGCGTTTCATTAACTGGAGAAGGGGTTGAAGCTGTTGACTTTTGCGACAAGAAGACGAGAAGAAGAATGTAAATAACGTGTCTTCTCTGTCGTTGGCCCCTGGGTCTGGAATGGTTCCTCTGGCGCTCTGTTTGCTCCCAGGGTCCATTCTGACACGTTCTACTCTGGTCTTAATACTGTTCTCTTTATCCGCGCTGGGGTCGGGAGCACTTAATTCTGAGTTGCTATATAAATCTATGTAAGGAATGGATGAAGAATGCGAAGAATGGATGAGAAGGATGCAAGAAAACCAGGAAGAAGTTGTTAAAGAGGAAGGAGATCGAAGAAAGAAGAACTGATTATGTGGTTTGTTAATTTTATTGATTGCTTATGGACTGATTGATCGCATTTATGCATCGCATAATTTCACAACGCATTGTTCCCAAAGATTACGAACGAAAAGACGAACAGCAGTCAAGAACGGCGCTTCAGAAAGAGGAACAATAAGACGAAGAACAAGAAGTAGAACAGTGTACAGTTAATAGGCTAGTTAAGCTATATAAGCATTTAGTGCCTATATCCTTCCATCCAATCGTCCAGTTTGTGTTTGAAAATGTTCAGGCTTGGTACAGATAGGGCCTACTACTTCCTGTGGTAACCGGTTCCACTTATCAACAATTCTTTGGCTAAAAAAGAATTTTCTAATGTCTAATCGCGCCCGTTTATGGTACAGTTTCAGATTATGACCTCTCAGATTTCCAGTTGCTGCCTTCAGAAAGAAGGGTTTTTCATTTATATTTTCGAGTCTATTTATAATCTTGTATGTCTCAATAAAATCACCCCTCATTCTTCTTCTTCCCAAGGAAAAGAGACCCAGATTTTGAAGCCTTTCTTCATACGGCTTCCTGACGAGTTTAGTAGCTCTCTTTGTATTTTTTCCAGGAATTCGATGTTGTTTTTATAGTAATTAAGGGTTCCAAACGTGGACACAATATTCTACATGTGGTCGAATAAATGTATTGTACAGTATCTTGAATCTCTCAATATCTATCTGCTTGAAACTCCTTTTTATCGTCCCAAGAACTGACATTGCCTTGCTTGCTGACTTCCTACATTGTTGGCTCCACTTCAGATCTTCATTGTTCCAAACTCCCAGGTCCTTCTACATTTCAGTCTCTTCTAGGTTTACAAAATCTGCTCCGTCCTGTAGATGATAGTGTACTGTCTTCTTTGGTCCAATTTGCATAACTTTGCATTTAGAAACATTAAATTTTAACAGCCATCCCTAGACCAGTCGTCCAACCTGCCTAGATCCTGCTGCAAGATCTGTTCATCATCCTTGCTTTACATCTTCGTCCACAGTTTGTGTCATCAGCAAACATTTTCACTGAACTTTCTATTATGTCTGGTATTTCATTTACATAATGAGGGTTGCGGGATCGCTTCCCGCAAACATCCTAAAGGTCCACTCAGCCTATCATTCGCGAGATGGCGCGTTGTGAAAATGAGATGTGACGTGATGGGCGCCTTGCGAGGCTGCCGATTACAGTTAAAATTCGACTCCTGTAATAACTTGTGATCATCCGTTCATACTTATTTATAATCATACTGCGTAATTGTCAGTTTGAAAATATTAAACGAAGATTATTATTATTATTATAAATTAAAAACAACAGTGGTCCTAACGCTGATCCTTGTGGAACTCCACCAAGAAATGCTGCCCAGTCAGTTTTATGTCCATTTAGCACCACTCTCATTTTACGATTTGTTACGAAGTCCTGAATCCATTCCAGCAACAACACCCTCCAATTCCATATATCCTTTGAGTTTGCTTATCAATCTTTGGTGAGGCATTGTATCAAAAGCCTTCTGATAATCCAAGAAGAATGTGTCAACCCCACATCCCTCATCCAATGCTTGTGTCCACTCTTCTAGTGTTTCTTGCGGTAAACGGACAGTTACCCCCCTGGACAGTTTCCCCCCCGGACATATTCCCCCCGGACAGTTACCCCCCCGGACACTTTCCCCCCTCTACTAGGACATTTCCCCCCCTCAATGCAACATACAAAAAACTCTGTTTTAGTGATCAAAACATACATACATACATACATACATACATACGTGCATATAGGCATACATACTTACATACATACTTACATACATGCATACATACATACACATATACATGCATACTTACATACATACTTACATACATACATAAATGCATACATACTTACATACATACATACATACATACATGCATACATACATATATACATACATACTTACATACATACATGCATGCATACATACTTACATGCATACTTACATACATGCATACATACTTACATATATACTTATATACATGCATGCATACATGCATACATACATGCATACATACATATTTACATACATACTTACATACATGCATACATACTTACACACATACTTATATACATACATGCATACATACTTACATACATACTTACATACATGCATACATACTTACATACATACATACGTACATAAATCCACAGAGGGGGGAATTTGTCCGGGGGGGAAAATGACCTACCTAGATTCGGGGGGGAAAGTGTCCGGGGGGGTAACTGTCCGGGGGGAATATGTCCGGGGGGAAACTGTCCAGGGGGGTAACTGTCCGGCATTCGTTTCTTGCAGGTTAGTCGGACATGATCTGTTTCTCGTGAATCCATGCTGATCAACTGATAAGAGAGCATTTGTATCTACATGTTTCAATATGTTGTCCCTCAGTAATGATTCCATAACCTTGCGTAGCACCGATGTCAATTAAACTGGACTATAGTTTCCTGTCTCAGTTTTTATCCCTATTTTAAATACAGAGATAACATTTACACTCTTCCAGTCTTATGGCAATACTCCTTCCTGAAGTGATTTACACTAAAAAAACGAAGAGGAAGATGATGTGAAGGAGGAAAAGGAGTAGGTGGAGGAGGATGTGAATGATGCGGCTGTTTTTATTCGTCTGTTTTTAAGTGGAATCAGGTTTCTGCTCGTAGCTGACGTGAAACTCCTAGAAGCTGACAATGTGAGGCCATTTCATTATCGGAAACAGCCGCAAGGTGTCGCGCTGTTGCGAGTAAACGATACCCCGCCCCCTCCCTCTCTCCCTTCATTCCCGTATATATCTTAGCTCCATCTGTCCATCACATCGGAAAGCTCTTAATTCTGACGAGCTGCCCATCCTGGGGCAGATATCATCGGTCGATTGAGAGCCCATAACAACAACAATCGCGCTGTCAGGTGTGTTGCCAGTGGCGTTGTCCCCCACGCCAGGTGTGGGCATACCTGGCCGCGAAAGTTAATAGAGGCGGCTCGCCAGCTTTGATGGTGCGCCTGCAATTCATTGATAATTCGCGCGAGATTACGGTTGACAGATATTCATTAATAGACTCCACGCCGTTCGAGAGAGACCATTTGCAGCGTTCAGGCGGTCATTCTTGACGATGTATCCCCTCCCCATAAACCCATTGCTTCCACCTACCTCGTCCGTTTCGCCAAGGGGCAACACCGTGACCCAGGTGTGCCTGATATCGCATGTCACGTCGATCCTCTTGAAAACATCTTCTTCTCCTTCTCTTCCTCCTCCTCCTCTTCCTACTCCTCCTCCTCTTCAGCCGGCGAATGTCTTGGCAATAGATCGAATGTTAAGTAACAGAATGGATTAACATACACAGCCCGTCTTTATGTACTTAAAACGCTGCTTTAATGACCCGAATACACGACTGAGCTAAGTGATATAGGCTGTCATATTACCAGCCGTGTAAAGAGGACCGCTTTGACTGCGACGGCTTCACTTCATCCGACCATCAGCTATTGACGCCTTATGCATTATGGTAATGACGATACAGAAGGCTCCGGACTAGATCCACAAAGCAGCAGCATTTGATGTTGGCGTTAGTTGGGAAGTGAATGGCAAGTAATGCGATGCATTAGGTAGCGTCCAGAACCTTGGCTCAAGGGCCTAAGAAAAGAAAATGATCGATCTCCCTGCGCTCCACTGTGATACACGGAGCTTTGCCTATTAACTCTTCTGTGTGGATGTAGAGTGTCGGAGAGAGACATCATAGGCGCGTTGCAAAATTTGCATAGGCTTACCTACCCATCAAATATAAAACGCGCTTACCTTGCGTGGTTAAAATCTCGTAGCCCGCTTGAACTAAACTTGGTCGTCTATCATTCAGAATTTTGCATCTTTTTCAGTGCATGAGATGCAGACATGCAAATCATCTGTATCACAGCATTACCTGTGTCTACCTGCAGCCGGGTCTTAAAGTGGCGAACTCTAGCGAGCGTCACGAAACTCGTTGCCAAAGGCTTACCTCGTATATTGATGTTAGATAGTTTTACCGGTAAAAAATCCGGATTTTTTTACCGTTAAACAATCCGCAATATATTTTACCGTGGTAAAAATTATAAAAAAAAATAGTAAGTGATTAAAATTCTAAACGCTTCAAGGTGTATTTCTTTACACTTATTAATGAATGAAATGAATGAATGAATGAATGAATGAATATTATAACTATTAGTGACAATATTAATTTATCGTTTTCAGTGACAGCTTAATTTACAAGATTGTAGCAACTCATCATAGGCTTGCTGTTGCCCTGTGCACTTTTGCTTTGTCAAATTCTTTTGTTTCTTTCCGTGCATATTCTCATCACCCGTTGGTATTGATCGTGTGTCTCATTGTCTTTCTCCACCCGTTTCGATCTCCTGTGCTACCAGACTCAGTCTTTGCACATTCAATTTGCACCTGACGTCATCGAGCCATTCTCTGTTTGGTCTACCTCCTTAATTTCTGTGTCGTCATTCATTCAGAACACGACCTGTTTAATCGGTCTGGTATTATGTGTCCAAGGAATCTGAGCTTCCTTTGCATTATTTGTTGTATGATGTTTCTGGGGACTGAACTCTTCTTCGCACTTCTTGATTTGATATTTTCTGCTGCCATCTTGTGCATAGAATGATCCTTTTGTACCACCTCACCTCAAATACCAGCAATCTATCTTTGTCCTGTTTGTGCAACGTCCATGTTTCACACGCGTACGACTTCAAACGTTGAAAACACGTGTTGATGGCCTATTGCTTGCGAGATATATATATGGTCCATCTGTCTTGTGCCTCTTGAGATGTTGAACCACTCATCCAGCTCTTTACCTACGCTGACCGTCGACTGCATTTCTGCAAACATTTTGGATCATTTGTATCAGCCTTCTTCATACTCCGAATTATTCTAGCTCCGCCCGTATCTGATGGAGCCAAACGCTTTATGGAAGTTTCTGAAGCAGTTGCACACCAGCTTCCCTTTCTTTTCAAAGGAAAGAAAGGTCAGCTTTGTAAAATTTATAGCTATAATTGCTCTTTTACATGATACAGGCTAACACTTGCATTTCAGCCCATGACAAATTACGCAGAATGATTGCTGAATTGTGTTGAAATAATAGTTGGTTAGTTCTTTCAAAATTTCAACTAGTTTTCTTGCACCATTTTCTGTAGAAGAAATAAACCTACGAAATCACTCAACAAGTAGGCCTATCAAGTACCGGTAATATTATTAATATTACTGTAATGGACAGATACCCCGAACCCCTGTTTTCTATTTCTCTAAATTCTACTTACTAGAACTGAAAAGTTGTAGTTTTTATGGGAATGAGACCTGATACCAAATATCGGAAAGTCTTCATCTGCATGAGCTTAATCACTTACAACAATCAGTGCAATTTGTGACAGGAAATTTGTGGAGGAAAACTATGGCATTTCAGTATTTACATGCAACTGATAAATGGCTAAACGCACCACCGGGACACAACCAAGATATTACATCACTTAAATCATTTTTTACTTTTTTACCATATTTTACCATCTCGACCGGTAAACAATCCGGACTTTCACCGCAGTATTATTTAACCGGTAAATTTACATCACTATTGCCTCGTATAGTTGCCTGTTGGCCAAAGTTTACCTCAAATATAGCATATTGCATGTGCCACATTGGTCTACTTGTGCAGCAGTTGCGGCACGTTAGGTAATCCAGCGTTTGACGACTCAAGCCTGCTGAGCGGACCTCATGTAGCGTCTATGGACTGTTGGATTCGTCAGCTTTCTGCTCAACGACCGATGTGCAGGAAACGGGATACGTGAGCATGCATCTTTACTGCATAGGCTATATCTCAGTGTTTAGCTTCTTTCTACATATTACCCAGAACATAGTTTGAGGATTGTACTGTTTATACAGGCGCACAATTAATGAATGCCTTAATTTGCCTCTCACGCAGTAGATTTCCACGCGGCGCGCGCACCTGTACGCTCGCTATCGTCAAACTGTCACTTTATTTAGACAACTTTTAAACTGTTATTTAGACGAAATCCAGTCTTCAGTTTCATGCGGTCAATGGATGTTGGCTGCGTCACTGTATAATGAAGAGAAGCATTTTAAAGTAATTCATAAAAATATTTAACTTTGAATTTTACGGTAAGACAGATCTCATGATTCTCATCTATACCCTGCATGACAGTCATAAGCTGGTCATTTTAACACTGAACATTACTAATACCACTAATGTTTAAATGGTTTGTGCCCTTCATTCGTGCACACAAGCATGACTGTCTGCCTGGTTGTCTGTCTGTCCGTCTGTTTGTCAGCCTGCCTGTATGCATTCATGTATGTGCCTGTGCTTCTATGCCCATGTGTATGTCTACCCGTATGCATGCAGGTACCTGAACAGTTATATAGCACCTTTACCTTGCGCTGGAGGTGACTGCATATCTAACGGAAGAAGATAGTGACATCTGCCGGGCACCTGTCCGCTCTACTTGAGTTCATATGGCCAGAGCATCTCTAATCTCAGAATGACTGAATGCGTCGAAGCGGAGCAAAGATGCGGAGGAAGATGGAGATGAAGAAATCAAATAGATAGCGTACAGGAAAAGGAAGGCGAGGAGGATGCGGAGGAAGAGCAGATGGAGGATTGGGAAGAGAGGAGAAGAAAAAGGAGGAGGAGGAATACGAGAAGGAAGATAAAGAGAAAATGTGAGGATCGTTTGTAGATGAATGAGGGAGAGGGAGGAAGAAGGATAAAAACGGAGAAGCTGGAGAAGGAGAAAGGAGGAGAGGAAAAAGAAGGAAGACGAGTTGTAGAAAGAGGAATTGTAAATTTACATCACTATTGCCTCGTGTGGTTGCTATTGGCCAGGAGGAGAAGGAAGAAGAATAGAAGAAATACGAGTTATAGTAGGAAGAGAATATTGAGGAGAATAAGGTTGATGAGGAGTGATAGGAGAAGGAGCTGGAGTATAGGAAGAGACAGAGCCTAGAGGAGGAGGAGGAAGAAGTTATGAGCAATAGGATGAGGTAAAAGGATGAAAATTGTGAGAGTAGGAGAGTAAGGAAGAACAAGAAGAGACAGGAGTTGTCTGCGGAGAAGAATCTAACGAGAAGCAACAGTTGTGTACGAGAAGAAAGAAGAGGAGGAAGAAAACGAGGAAGATATAATTATTATATGGAATTCGCTATTGTTTTTTCCTTCTCTATCTCAAGGTATCACGCTTCAAAGGCAGCATCCTTCTTGTGTGGGTGTGGTTGAAGAGCAAAAAACGCCAAGCCTTTTATTGCATTATCTTATCGAGGAGCCCCTTATCGAATCGCCCCAGCAGTGAGCAAGGTGCCGTCGCAGAAACCGAACCTTTTTCTTGGCTCTGAGACGCCACCTGAACGCAACCTCGAACAGACAGATTTTTTAGTTCCTCATACTATAACTGTAATGGCGCAGTCCCGGTCTTTTGCCGTAATTGGCCCCTCTCTCTGAAATACAATTGCCTCCTTCTACTCGCTCTCAAATTTTATTAGGTAACCCGTCGTCTTCTTTTGCTTTTCTCAAGACATTCTTTTCTTGTGCCAAATTGTGCACTGGAAGCGCCTCTGAGTGGTTCACCCTATACTAGAGGCGTTTTATAAATATTTAAATATAATACAATACAATCACCCAGTGAGATGCCAAGGCAGGAAATGCTCGCAACAAATGGGTGCAATTATACTTGTAATCGGACATTTACATCTATATAGCGTCGCTCATAGAGCGAATAATATAAAAGAGCAGCGCCTAAGGGGCCATCCATATATTAGATACGCAAAAATCCGGGAAAATTGGACCCCTCCCCTCCTCCCTGTACGCACGCGTACTTTTTTCACCCCTCCCCCACCTGCGTACGTACTCTTGACGCATCCCCCCTTAGACCAGCTGCAGAATGTGTCAGTACCACAGGTCCACGCAGTGACTGTCTGCACTTTAGGCCAGATTGAAGGATGAGTAATCCATGGGCTCACTGCAGCAGAGTTGTGTGATAGTTTAATAATAGCGTTCAGAGGTAAGGTGGCATACAAGTGACACCTCTCCCACAGTACTACTTCCTCTGGTAATACCGGATAGCTGGAAAGACTGAACTTAAGCTCATTTGAAGGCCAATCAATTGTTTCCTACGCGTACGTACATTATCAATAGACCCCACCCCTCCCCATTCGCAAGCGTACGCAAGCACATGCATTTCGGTTACCCCCTCCCCTCCATGCGTACGTAATATATGGATGGCCCCTAAACATAACCTGGGAGGCAGTGGCGTAGCCAGGTTTCAACACCAGGGGGAGCGAGCACATGAAAAAGGCCCCAACTACCAAAATAAATAATTATCGGCATTCACGTTGCAAAAATGCTTTGAATCTAATTAACACAACTAAATTTGGAAGCCACATTTGTAAAATACTCAAATCTATTAGTTGTGCTATTCATTCATTCATTCATTCGAGTATTTATATAGCACATCCTCAGAGGGGCTACTCAGAGGTGCTCCCGACTCCTGACGGCCAAGCAAGACAGTTTTCAATCGAGTATAGAATGTATACGAGGGAGTTCTTGGGAACAGGCATAGATCCGGGAAGCCCGTTCCATGCCGTCGGGCCCCAACACTAAGAAACACGGTTCTGCATGGTGGCTGAGCGGGCAAAAGGCACAATGAGTACCCCTTTGCCCGAAGATCGAAGGTGGCGACTACCATGAACTCCCAACATGGGGCGGCAAAGGACCCGCAGATAAGCTAGCTGGAGAGCATCCCAGCAAGCACCTCCAGACCAGGGAAACAACCCTTATACTACACGCTGGCTGACAGTTGGCTGGAGCCAGTGAAGTACCTGCAGCATATAACCAGAGACCTGATCAAATTTTGGTATTCGACCAATAAGACGTGCCGCAGAGCATTGCACTCGATTGAGGCACGCCAAACGACTAGAAACTAGGCCATAGTAGAGTGAGGAACAGTACTCAAGTCAAGATTTGTGACACAATCTAGTGACACAATTTAGGTTTTCAACCATGAATCAGATATTCGATTATCCACTCATGGAATCTCTTTCTTTTTCGAACTCTGTGTTGCTTATAGTCAGCAGTGATATCACATTTTTGAACCAGCTCGGTTGCTTCATTCTCAATCCGTTCAAACTCAAATTTGAATTCATTTCGCATATTTTAATATTGTTTTCATAAAGTTGAATCAAATTAGAAGGTGTTACCAAATCAATGCTACTTTTCTGTAAATATGTGGATAAACTGAAAGGCTTCTCTACCACTTTTTCCAGAATATTAGAAGAACTAATAATTCGAACGTATAAAGGGTTACAAGTATACCCTTTGCCTCAGTCAGCTGTTTCATAGTGCAGCTTTTGATCTCACCATCCACGAGTATATATACAGGGCAACTATTAGTTCTGGTAAATTCTGCAAGAGTGCATGTACTGCTGATTTTCCGAATGCCCATCTGGTATCGCAAACTCTTTCTTGAGTTCCAGAAAACAAATTATGTCGTTCGAACGATTGGAATATTGGAATAAATAAATTTTAAACGATTGGAATAAATAAACTGTGAAAAAGGCCCCACATCTTGGAAAATGGTCTCAGGGGGAGCGGACGCTCCCCCTGCTCCCCCCCTAGCTACGCCTCTGCCAGTGGGAGGGCAGACATGGGTATGAACTGCATGGCTACATATTTTTCTTAACCTTGGCACGTGAGTTATATGAAGGCTCATTTAACCGTTACAACAGCATATGCACCCGTTGTAGCAGCTTATTCAGCAGTTTTAGCAGCTTATTCAACAGCTATAACAGCACTTTTAACAGTAGTAACAGCTTTTACAATAGATGTTAGTGATGAGCATCTCGAACAGCAGCCTATGCAACTATATATAAGTGGCTGAAGCACGTCATATGGTGGGTATAGCTGAACATTTATTCACGAGTGTTATGGTCAGTCAGTCAGTCAGTCAGTCAGTCAGTCAGTCAGTCAGTCAGTCAGTCAGTCAGTCAGTCAGTCAGTCAGTCAGTCAGTCAGTCAGGCTGTCTGTCTGTCAGTCAGTCAGTCAGGCTGTCTGTCTGTCTGTCAGTCAGTCTGTCAATCAGCATGTCTGTTTGTCTGTCCGTCTGTCCGTCCGTCTGCCTATCTGTTTGTCGTCGCCCACTCTGGAGTCATCAAAGCATAAGTTTTATGGATGTCTGTTCGTAGGTGGCCCTCCGAAAATGTGCCTTGCCAACTCACGTTGAAAAATCGCCTCTTCCTAAATGGCAGTATCCTTGCTGCGATCGGGTACAGGAAACTTAATCTGGGTTGTAACCCGTCCTCCCCACTCTCTGACTCCCTCTTCCTACCCCTCCGACCAGGGCCTGTTGATTACTAAGAACCAAGTTTCCGCTGTTGAGTCAGTCTAATATTCAAATGCGTCTCTATAATCTTTCCAGACCGCGACTTCTTGCGTCGTTGGTGGGTGTGCGTACCTGCGCGTGGTTGCGTCGTGTGAAGGTCTGTTGGGACGTGCGTGCGTCTGACACGTGTGTGATTTACGGACTTAGGTGACTGGGCAGAGACGGAGACAGAGAGAGAAATGAAGACAGGGACGGAGATATATAGAGGCATAAGGAGAGAGACAGAGATAGAAAGAGAGAGACAGATAGAGAAGAACGGCTGCCCGACGTATCACACGCATGAAATAACGTCTTAATTGTTGTTCTC